>CAHIKZ030002578.1:792500-1350000 GCA_903632075.3 Acanthosepion pharaonis
TTTTGTGTTTATGAATTGAATAAGTATTATATATTGAATAATACTTTGAAAATTATTAGCAGTCATTTTGTAAGAAATACATTTTAAAAATTGATGAATTTAAGTGTTTCATGTTAGATTATTTCTCTTAACCTGTAAAATTCTCATGTCCAAATTAGTGAGGGTGTTGTGTTACCATGTTGTGAATTCATCAGATCAGTGTTGAGTTTTTGGAAGATAATTTATGAAGTTAGTCTCAGTGTGTAGAGTGGTAATGGTTAAATGCAAATAAATGGCAGAACTGCTCAGAATTGACAAAGTTTGCAACAAAAAATAGCAAAAACAAAAAAAAAAGGTGGGGGGAAGAATAGAGCAAAAATAATATGAAGCAAGCAAACAATATATGCAAGGCAAAGTAACAGTAATAAGGCTAAAAGTTCATGAACGAAGGATTGGGATTGGCACACAAGCAAATTTGGATAAGTGAATGTATCATTCTGACTTCAAGACAGATTGGGACTCAGTCATATGAATCTGAGAACTGTCCTATTAGCTAGGAAGACATCCCAGCATGCATTTGTGTGCTTCTACCTATAGATTGGGAAAGGGAAAGTGTTTTGCAGACATTCCAAATAGTATTGGAACCAAGAAGTGTATGAAAATGTAAAACAGGGGGTTCAAAACAAGGCAATGTATATAAAATAATTTTAGCAAGAGAGAAACCATTATTTTTAAAACCTGAAATGAATACTGTGGCAAACAGAAGATAAGCTTAATGCTGAATAGATGTATTCTATCACACATGTCCTGTCTCTTTTCTTTGTTGGTCTTCTGAAATAAAAAGCTTTTACTCTCTCTTGTCATACATCTTCTTATCCATCAAAACTCCAACTCTGCCAAATGACCAATCAAGTAATGAGATGAATCCTAACATCTTCTATTTACCTTTCACCAGCAGCCAATCAGATGCATCCTTTTGATCATATCCAGTCAACATCCAGCTTTATTTCGCTAAAGTTGTATTAGGTGGTAAATGTTATTACCGTGTAAAAATAAGTGATTTTTTTTTTTTTTTTTCATCTTTCCATTTTTATAAGTGTTCAAGTAGTGATAGGAAATTTTTTTTTTCTTTTCTTATCTGAAATACATAAAAACCCAAGATGAAGAAACGATTGGACAAAACTTGGTAGGGAAATTGTTTCAATTTAAAGTTGAACTTACTTTTCGTTCCATTTAAGTCAGATTGAATAAACTTTAATTAAAATGTTATTCTGTTTGTCCACCAATGGTGGCAATATGTTTGAATTTGTACTGTCTTCTTTTTCTTTGATTTTACTCTTATATATTCAGGTGAAAAATATTTTAACAGAAAGAATATTTAAAAAAAAATGGAATGAGGAAACTATTTCAAATTCTAATTATTGAACACTAGTCTCATTTCATGCAAATAGATTTTGAAAAAGGCATAAACCTGAAACCTTTTATACAAATGCATAATTATATACATGAATATATACTTGGATGTCTTTTGAAATATGATGGTTAGCAAGGCTATTTTGAGACCAAATCATAGCAATGCCCTTGATTAAGCAGTGCTTCATAAATAGCTACATGAATATTCATCTGCATACTAATTGAACTTCGATGGTTAGTGAGCTAACTTCACAAACCATATTGCTAAGTATAGGCTTTGATCTTCATAGGGCAGCTCATTATACTAACTTTGTTTCAGCTTGAACTATATAAATATTTGCCTGAATACAGTAATCTGATGGTTAGTAATTTTCATAGACCATATTACTTACATTAGGTACTTGAAGCACAGCTTACTACACTAACCTTGAATGAAATTAAATGACATGTAATCTGTCAAACCAAAAAATAGTATTTTCCTTTAGTCTAGATTCTAGAAGTGTAATTGTTTTATTTGACTTTTCTTTATATATTTCACGATAAAAGAATTTTATTATAAGGGATTCTGATAGTTTAAAATAGCAATTTTAAAATGCTTGTTTGATATTCAAAGCCTAACAGCAATATATGAAGTGTTATAAACTCGTTGTGTAGCCTTGATGTAACTTTGCAACAAATCAGAGGGGACCTTACTGCATGTGTATGAACAGACCCTTCTCATTGGATTGCTCAGTTAGCAGTGATACACCACTAAGTGAACTTGTGTACTATAGGTGCCATCATATTGATCATGACAATGCAACTGCTGGTTCTCATACTGGATCTTTTGGTAAAAGATTACATAACCCACATCTCTCAGACCAACACTATGACCAGATATATCTCCTTGCAACTTCTGGCTTTTTTTTTTTTTTTTTTTTAACAAGTTCACCATTTTAAGGAGAATGTAAAAAGACATGATGACAGTTTCAAAAGAACTTTGAAGATTTTCAGGGAGGATGCTGGGATAAGTGTGTGAAATTACATAGAGAGTACTTTGATGTCATGTGAGATCCCATGGGGAGTATTTTGAGGTCCTATAGAGAGTACTTTGAAGCTGAATAAGGTGCCATTAGCCTAAGTAGGCTAGTTTTCATTAATATTTAATGGATGGATACTTTCTGGACAAACCTAATATACTCATTTCAAAGTTTTACAGTGAATCTTTATCTACTTTATGAAGAGGAAATAATTTGTATACAACACCAGATGGTGTTTACTTTACTTTGCATCTCAGGCCAAAACTAAACAACATAGTAGATTTCTTGATCAATAAAGCAATACTAATGTCTTCAGTGTTTCAGAGCTAATAATGGTTAGCAATTAAAATGTTGGAAGTTGTTCACCATCTGCCAGAAATTGTTATTGACATATTCACACACAATACACATCAGATCTTGTGTCTCTAACTAAGAATATATGTATGTAAATACACACATATTTATATCTGTTTGTGTTTACACACAGACATATGTCCATTTACATGTATACAGTGTCTGAAACAAATTTATACACAGTTTGAATGTTTATTAATATGATGCCTATTAAGATACATTTAATTTTTTTTATTTAAATTAAGACAAATATTGAATCATTTTGTCAGTGTTTTAACTGATGGCTTTTCTGGGTCAAACACCGTTGAGAATTTAGACCACTGGCATTGCATACACCCTCAATCTTTTCCCTTGGTATTTGGGAACATTTGTTTTCAATATCCGCTTTTATTTCATTGATTGTTATTGAATCTTTGAAACTTTTCCCATTTAAAAAAAAAAAAAATACCAATAGTGTAAGATCTGGTAAATGTGGTGGGTAAAAAATGCATCTCTTGATACTCAATTTTTAAATGCTTATCTCAAAAACCTCTTGACAAACTGATTTTCTTGGAGATTGATGGTAAATTTCTGGCAGCCTCTCTTGTGGATATTGTAGATACTTGTGGTTTCTCAGGATGATGTTTGTGGACCCTTGGAACAGTTCCTTCTGCTTTAAACTTTTCTCCAGTGTGAACAAGAGTGAGTGGTGTATTTGCTGGAAAGAAATTCCTTTTGTTTTTGTACTTTAGCTATATTTTGCATTTACAATAACTCTTTCAGATAAATTACCCAAAACTGTTACACTGTAAAAAAACAAAACAAAAAAAAAAAACCCAAATTAAAATATTTAATGAGTTGTAAAAGAGTGTATAGATTTATTTCAGACACCTTGAATATAAATCTGTATCAATACAGGTAAACATTCTTTTAACAGTGGTTATTTAGAAATACTTACACTATACCTACATTTGCATCTCTATGAGTATTTTATTTAGCCTTTATGTATTAAATCTATTTGTCAATAAAACAGACTTCACATTTAGTAGGTACATATGTTTGAGTAGACATCTCATTGCTTCTTGTGGTCTAATGGTAAAGTATGCTCGGCTTGAAGACCGTTTCCCTGATTAAAAAGGGAATACAGGTTCCATTCCTATTATCTTTAGTAAGACTTTCAATCTCTAGACCAGCAGACATTAATTTCACTATTTTAAAAATAAAAAGTGATTTCTGTTGAAATGAATGCACCAACTAATTTTAATGTTTATAATAAGAAATAATGTTATATTTTAAGAAATCTATTAATTGCTTAAGAAATATGGTCGTTGGATCTATGGAAAGTCTATTGTATTCAAATCTGCAATCTGAACATCTGCAAGTAAATGATATATCCATTAAGCCACCATCTTACTGCTTTGATTATATGATAACATTATCTTAGAACTATCAAGTGTTTTCATTTTTCTTTTTTAATGTTGTAATTATTTCAATTAGTCACTTATATTTATTTTCAAATAATATTGGCTTGTTAAACCCATTTAAGACATTGAAAATTAAATTTAAGATTTTCTTTGAGTTTTTATTAGTGTCCAATTCAAATATTAAAAAAAAAAAAAAAACAAACACCTTATTGACTTTGTATTCTCAAGTTCAAATTTGCATATATTCAAGCTGTAGAATGTTTACTTAATGGATTTATCATAAAGAATATTTTCCATTCAGTTATTACTGAAAGTGTAATATTTGAACTTTGGGAAGGAACAAGCAGAATAATATAGATTAGCTATGCTTTACTTTTTGATGCTTGAATCAACCAAGTTCAGCTGTGACATCTTTATTTTTAGAATGATAGATTCAGTAGTTTCTGCTATCTTAAGATGACTAAATCTATCAAATAATATAAATAGATACTTTTTGATAGATTCTTCATAAGAGAACTGCAATGAATTTGTGACTGACATTTCTGCTAAAATAGATTTTAATTAAATAAAAGGAACATTCTCTTTATATTATTATTTTTTACAAACTTTATCAAATGTTAATCTGAATGTTATAAGAAATGTTCTAATTAAAGATCTTTTAATTATGCCAAATAAACCTCACTTGAGGACTTTCAACAGCAGCAACACCTAAAATGGAGAGCATGTGTAAATTGAAGCGAAAATCAAGATGTTGACATTCCACAATACTTCAAACAAAAAGTTAGGAAGGAAACCCTAATCAATACTGGGAAGAGCAATAATTGCTACTGGACTTGAGAAAAATAATATAAATTTTAACCAGTAACAGCACTGGCTGCTTGGTCAAAGAATACCAAATGTTTCCTCATAAGGAAACAGCTAATATTACCATTTAACTTAATTTGCATTAAGAGCTTATATATCCAACTTTAGATAAAATCTTTAAGGATATTCATTTCTTACATACCCAACTTTGTTCCTGTTATAATTATGTATTTGTACATCTTTGTCTATAACTTTTTGCTGTAATAAAGCAAACAGATATATAAATGAATAAATGGATCCTGATTTGAACATCCATCTAGAGTTCATCATGCAAGTGACATATCCAGTGTGCCAGTATTGTTCTGCTGCTTGAATGTATAATAAAATTAACCTGTAAATATTAAATTAGATAGTGCATAGATAGTAAACAGATGTACTGACCCTTACATAAATAAACCTGTGATGTTTTAAAGATAATCTGAATATTTATATATTTAAGTATTCATATAAAAACTTGTAATAATCATAAGAACTTAACAAAATATGGTTACATAACTGTTTGACAAATTATTTTTTTTTTCACTCCAAGCAAGTTAATGAAACCACCTAAGACACTAGGTTACTGAGTGTGAAAGAATATAAGAAAATGAAAAACTTTAAGGAGTGAGAACAATAAAAGAACAAAAATTAAGAAAATGGAAGATAACGATTGAAATTGCATTTAAATTTTTGAAGATCAAACTTGACTGGAAAGCAAGAAGCTGGAAAAGAGATCCACAAGCTAGAAGTGCAAGGAAAAAACTTAGCATAGAATTTATGGTTACTTCTAGTCATTTTGATTGGTAGCAAGATCTCATCATTTTACAATCTAGTACTGCACTTAAATTCATAGTCTAGATACCATAGAGGAAAGTTAATCAGAATGATTACCATGGAAATGTTATAAGAAAAGGTACAGAGAATCTACACTACAGATGTAGGAAAGTGACTGAAGTTGAGATGCCAGATCAGGACCAATGACATTGCAGATTCATCCCTTGGATTTTATCAAATATCTCTAAATGTATAGTAAGAGCACCAGACCATATATAGCAGCAATATTCAAAGCATGGATGAATAGTTGTCTTATAAATATATAACATAGATATGTGTGAAAAAAAAAGTAAAATAGAAAATATTCTCTGACCTATTATTTTAATACAGTTTAAGAAACAATTCTGGTAAATGTATATCTTTGTTTAGTTCCTTTGTATCAAAATAGTTTAATTCATACTTTAAAATGCTAAATAATTATTTTTCCTTTCTATAGTTATAGTACATTTATTTTTCCTTTCACCTGGTTTTCTTTTATGTGTTCTCTTTTTTACATTCTGCCTTATTATATGAGCTTCTAGGTCAGAAAGTGTAACAGATTTCAGTTTGGAAGGGATGAGTATTAGACAGATATTACACTCAGGTTTTAGACAGAATAATAGTAGAAATACTTATCTTAAATTACTATAAATACTTTCCTTAAAAAAACTGAATAATTATTTATGATGAGGCCTAAAATATTTAGGGTGTAACATGTATTCATATTTAATTTCCTACATTGTAATCTTGAGATCTAAATATCAAGTTATACATTTTATTGTTTGGAAATAGAAACTTAATTATGTATATACTTGTCTGTTAGATATCAAAAAGCAAAACAGAAAATAATACAATTAATTGTCCTGTTTTTAACTATCATAATATGAATAATTTCAACCTTAAAATAGATTTACAAAATTACAGTAATTATAAAATCAGTTTGTTGTTGACTTATATTTAGTAGGCTAGTATCATAGCATATATTACTACCATAGTAAATTTGATTCTTATTGGCTCGTCCATGCTAGTGCCTTTTTGTACAAAACTTTACTAAATTAATCTGTAATGTGTCAAATAAAAAGCCCATAGTGTCACCAAGTTTATTATTTAACATGTAGATTATAAAAGTGTGTATCTTATTTTATATATGTAGTATACACCTGCACATGTGAGGGCTGCTCTGAAATTAATACCTTATTTTATTATGTTAGTCTACAATATTAGAAGCAGAGGTTGAACTATCCTGACAATAATGCATAACTTTTTTTTTTTTTTTTTTTTTACCTCATTATATATAGCAGTTTAACAGAATGTTATCTGACATTACAGTGTGTATGAAGCAGTTGTCATTGGACATTTGCCTGCAGAAAGAAATGTGCCCATTGACATTATTAACATTGAATCAACTTTTATAGAGAGCAAACAATGGATGTGAGCACAGTTATGTGGTTGGTAATGTTTTAGTAGTGATGTGTGTAAGAAAAGTGGTGCACAATTTTATGGGTATGTTATGCAGGTTTTTGTTCATCATTTGGTGAAAATTCATAGCTAGTTGTGGTGACTATATGGAGAAATTGATTTTTGTAACTGCATACTTTGCTCTATCCAGTGATATAGGGTTATTACTTTTGGAGTGTCTTGCATATGTTTTTGCTGAAAAATGGTGTTAGCTATTAGGTGCAATAAAATATCTGTAAGTATTCATTAACAGTACAACTGTAGTCTGGTCATCAAAAGCCTAAGTGTTATAATAAAGAATTGAATGATTTGCAGTGAGAAGTATTAAAGAGATCTTTATAAAACATGTATCCGCTTGCTAATTACATATCTTCAAACTTTTAATTTGTAAAGCAGGTAGACTTTAAAGAATATTGTCTAAATGAAAAGCAAAGAAATCTGGAAATAATGACCAATTAAGATTGTTGTTTGTTATATTATTGAAGATATTAATATAAAGTTTGCTAGTATTATAACTGGACAAATAGCTAGTCTCTGGGAGCTGAAAATTAGTTTACAAGGGTAACTTAATTTGAAGATAAACATGGAATATGTGGCACAGACCTCTGAGGTTATTAAAGATTGCCATAGTTCAGTCTTTGGTCAAAACTGTCATTTCCAGCCAAACTGAAAAAAAAAATGCAGAAAAAAGACTTAATTTTTTAATATTGTAAACAAATATACCAGAAGTAACCTAACTTGGTTTATGTATACTATTTTTTATTTTAAAAAGTAGAGAGGTTTTTAGTCAAGTCGGTTAGCAGCATGGGAATGGATTTAATAAGCCATGGTCAAATTTCAACTGAGATAATCTGCATTCATTTCACACTGATGCCATTGTAAAAAGCATGAATAGGAATATAATTAACAGTGAAAAAGTCCTTAATTAAAAAAGAATTCACATACAGTAATTTAAAATAAAAAAGATTTTTTTCCAAAAAAAGTAAAATTTTGTTTTAGATCATACATTTGTTTGCTTTTGCAAATTTTTGTAAATTAGAATTATTTGCTTAATTGTTTAGAAGGAACAATCCTAATAGAATCAGCATTCAACCAACTGAATATCATCTTTGTAAAGTGATTGATACAATGCGTAGTCAACTTTTGTATTTCTATTTATTTTAGGTTTTTAGAAATTTGGCAAGTTCAGATACTTCTATTTGTCTGTTCTAATCTGATCAATTTTTTTTTTTTTTTTTTATACATGACTATTTGTTGATGCATATAAAATGTTTGACTTTTTGGCTACTAATAATGAGTTGTCTAAATAAACAACTTTACCAATTAACTTTTAAAGCCACTTATGATATTTATAAGATTTTTCCCCATCTGTATTTACAGACATGCGAGTAATTTTCATAGATATGGAGCCTTTTTCTGAACTGTTTATAAGCAGGTATTAATACAAACTGATCTCTTCAGTTAATGCAATAGTTCCAAATGTCAACCTCAGTTAGCATTGATGGGAATATTTCTTTTCTTTTTCATTGTCTGTAACCCCCTGAGAAAAACAGATGTTACAAGTGAACTTGGCTTTCTTTATCTTGGATTTTTGCTTCAGTTTCTTTTGCTGTCAGATTATCCACCTCTGTCCTGTGCCACATTAACAATATAATACTAGATTTTGGAAATATACACTGATGAGTCAGTCGACCCAGTACTTTCTGAGCGACTGTTCGGTTGTACTCTCTTCCTACGGACAGGAGGAACCCGAAGGAGGCTACACCGAAGGGCGGAGTCTCCCTCGGGGAGGTAAAACTGGCCCTGAACCCGTTTATACGGGTTCAATGGGTATATTATTGGCTGAGCCCACGGGCTCGGAATGCCTACGTTAAAAAGGCCTTGTGCCACATGACACACTCGGTGGGGGGTGACTGAATATCGTCAATATACACTGAAATGCCAAAAGTCGTGAGATAGTAGTATGTTAAGTTAATGGTAGATAGCGCCACCTTACCTTGATATTATGGAAATGCCTAGACCTATGTCAGCTATACTCTGGCATTTGATGATTCAGTATGAAAACTGACTAGACTGCTCATGATTTGAATTATTGCAGTTTGAACAGTGCGTGATAGTGTACCAGATAGAGACCTTCTATTCCTGAAATTGTGGAGATGTGACATACTTTGCTCTATTGTGTCACATGTGTATTGGGAATACTTGGTGGAAAGCATTACTGCTAACTGTAGACAGTGTTGTGTTCAGTCAGGTGTCCTTAATGATCATGACCAGAGACATCTGGTTAGAAATGTCTGTAGTAACAGACTAGTGACACTAGCTAAAATCACATCCAATGCAGGAGATACTAGCATAAGTGTCCTTTTTGTTGTCATTGTCTTAAGAACTTTGTCATTACTCACATGTTCAGTTCATGGTATTCTCAGTATCCTTCTGTAGAACCACATTTCTGTTGCTTCAAATCTCTTCATCTGTGAGATTGTCTGGCATTCACTGCCATATAGGAGGACTGATATGGAAGAGACAGTTGAAATTTCTAGGGCATATGAGGAAAGAGGGCTTGGAAAATCTGATATTCACAGGACAGATTAAAGGCAAGAGAGACAGGAAAACAATGCATAACCTACTTGGTGAGCTTGAGTAAATGGATGTCAGAACAAGATTTAGGAGAAATAACAAAGACAAAATTTATTAAGAGTTATAAAGGACAGGAAATTGAGGAGAGCCATGATCACCTACATCCTAAAGGGACACAGCACATAAAGAAGGTACTACATAACAATTCAGTACTCTTTTCTTTGTTTTCTGTTTTTTAATACTTAGCTCAGATTTTAGAAGGCTCATTTGCTATCCCAACATGCCTTTGGATATTCATGCCATATTTTCCGTACTCAGTTAATACGCTTCCCAGAAATCTAAATTGTTGCACCTGTTTTATTTCGGTATCTCCAATCTGTAATTTGAGTGTTGGGCTGTTCCTTTTGCTAACAACCATGCATTTTAATCCTTTCTTACCACTTTCCTTCACTACCTTCTGTGGGAATTTTTGTAGTTTCCTTTTTTTGTCTGCTATCAACACTGTCATCTACATATCTTAAGATTGTGGCCACCAATAATGAATCCTGGTAGGACTTCTAATTCTCTCAGAATGGCTGTGCTGTATATGTTGAAATGGTCTGGTGAAATGGCACATCCTTGTCTTACATCCCTTTCTATTTTTGTATTTTTATTGAACTCATTTCCTATCTGTATGTAGGTGGTTTGCTGCCAGTATAGGTTCTGGATTATTCTAATATCCTTTCTAAATATGTCAAGGTTACCTCTCAATTCCAGCAGTTCTTTAAAATATATGGTAGTTAAAGAGTTAAAAAAGAAAGAAAAACTTTTGGTATTTAGTATCATCCCATGTTATTTTTACAGTATTTTCACAAGTACTGAAAATGTTTTGTTAAAATTTCTAATAAGTTTTTTCTTTCTTTGACTGTTATTTCTGACAAGACTACGAAATGCAGCCTTGAATCAAACTTGGCTTACTCCAACCAATAAACACTATCCTTAAGGTAAATTAATGGTTGGTATGATGGTGTTTTAATCCATTGAAAGTGATCTTAATTTTTGCCAAATTCTCTGGAAATATAGTCTTATGTCGAAGTTGGCTTCATCCAGCAAATATGTATGACTTAATTTCTCATGACCTACATATGTTTCAACAATAAAGTATGCCAACAGCTGTAACATGTTATTTACATGTAAACAGGTTATGATTTTATTAAGAAACTTACCTCATTTATTCTATTAGGTTCCAAGTTAAAGACTAACTTCTCATCTTCCCTACTATTCTGCCTTCAAATTATTTATATCTCATTTACAGTTGTTAATCTATAAAGCCAATAATTAAAACAAATTTCTAGTTACTAGAAAGTAACTAACCTCTCTTTTCTTTGAGTTTACCTTTTCCTCTGACATTGAAGAGAAAAGCTACTGATGACTTGTTCTCTCCATAATTCAGGTTTTCACTTATTTTTATTAAGATTTTTGCTGTTGCTTTATATTGTATAGTTTTTATTTTTTCAATTAAAAACCCAAAATAATTTGAGGTCTGATATGTAGTTTGTGTGTTGATCCTAATGATGGAATTCTATAATGAAATATTTGCAGAAAATATTTACCATTAAGTGTGATATGCTTGTTTTTATTCCTTACTGTTTCTGTGGTAACAACTGTAATGTTTTCAATGGCATGAGAAAACTTTTGGCCCTCCCCCATTATTAAGACCTCCTCCCACTTGTATTAGACAATCCAAGAAAATCTTAAATTTAATCTCTTACTTTGCTTCCTTTTGTAATATTAAAAATAGTTGTACAACATCAATATTTATTTACTTAATGAAACCAAGTCTTGCTGAAGATTACAGTTTTGGAGAATTTGGAGTAAATCAAATTTGCTATAAATATTTTTTTTAAACCACCATATTGGTTTGTACCCAGAAGTGTCCATAACACTTGGTTTGGACTTAAGTAACCAATTGAAGAAATGAATCTTATAAAGAAAGTCCTCTCTGCAATTCTGATATGAAATATTTTCATTTTGTGAATTTTTTTTTATTTATAGTATCTTAATTTTTCTTGTTGCTTTTTATCAAAATGATTTTGGTCAAAATATTCAACCTCTCAAATTAATTGCAGGATGTTGAACCCCCCCCCAAAGGCAAGATTGAACTTTCATCCTACCAAGATATAATTTTGATATATTTTAAAACTTTAATTGTTAATCCTACTGTTATTATATTCATACTGACAAACTCTGTACCACCTTTTTTGGCTCTGTAGTAATAGCTGTTGTCCTCATCATCTTAGATAAAGTATTTTCATGATTTTTTTGCCACCAATATAATCTTCGAGATTTTAAACTGTTGGAATTTAGAATGAAAATATTGCAATTAAAAAAATGACTAACAAATGTGTGGAATAAAAGACAAATCTCCCTTTTTGGAATAGGTATTGGTGGTGACTAATAGTTAGGAAGTTTGATCTATTTTTAGTACAGAACTAATCAGATTTTGTAGCACAGCCCCCAAAAATGTTGATTTCTAATCTTCTGAATAGGCATTAAGAGCAGTTGGTCTTAAAGACATGAAAAATTAAAGATATTATGGTTCTTTCTTTATGAACACATGAATTGCATACCAAAATAAAGAATACATGAATTGAAATGTGAAATCAGAAAAAGAATTTGAAGAGAATAAAAAGTGTAAAAAAAGAAATTCAAAACAAAACATTTCTCTCCATTTCAAGATATTTCTAATTCAGTATTTTGTCCATGTCCAGTCTTATTTTTCAGGCTTAAAGCTGATCCAAATTTTTCTTTCACAAATGATTTTGTCTTTCTTTCCTTGATCCAAGATTAATTGAACAAGATGTAATTCTAGTTTTGCTATTATTTGCTTTACCATTTCCAGATCCATGCATCTGTTATTGATTCTGACTTGATCCAACCAATAATTGAAGCCATTCATTTTCTTTTTGTTGAAGGTGACTTAAGCCTCCACAACTTTTTAAGACGTGAAATGCATTCCAACTCACTTGTGATGTTGTTTGCTACTCTTGCAAACAAGTTGTGATAGCTTGGACCAGAGCTTTGCTAAATATAGTTTTTTTATTTAACAAATACATAAAATTTTCTTGTTTGTTTTAATGAAGAAATGTCTCTAGTGATATAGACACTGGATTTTGTATGAGACTAAGATTTCTAAAAAGAATACCTTTATATAAATTTATGTTAAAGCTCATTACGAGAGTCAGATTGCAAGCCGAGATATTTGAGCAAATGAAAAAGTCTCTTATTTTTACATTTTCCCTAAAGCAAAAGAATTATTTCAAACCAAGACTACGACTATTTTGCCCTGGTTATCAGTGTAGTATTTATAATAAAAAGTGTTTGATACTAACAAGTTATCTTAAGATGATTTTAATCTTTTTTTGTTTATTTTGCTATCTCCACTGCTAATTTGGTCAGCACATATACAAAGGTTTCCAACATGCTTCCATTTGAAAATTAGAGATTTTATATACACACTGGAAAATCAGTTTCTTTCTCTAACAAAACATTCTGGAAGCTTTTGCATACATCAAATATTTTTAACTGAGAAATATTCTCAATGTAGTTTATTTCTCACCATTAGTAGTTCTTGTCATCAAGTCAGACTTATGGTCACAGTAGTAGGCACTCATGAGAATCTCTTTACACTAGCAAATTAATCCATAATCCATTACTTAATAAGATCAGCTTAGTTTGGCACAACACCACAGCAGCAGTAGATCCAGTGAGACTTGAACTCTGTTGATTAGACTACAAGACTAGCCTGCTAACTGTTGTGCTACAGCAAGTGTCCATCTTATGTAGTGGACTACCCAATGAAGATCAAACTGATTATATTAATAAATTTGTATGTGAGGCTACCTTACTATTAAACTATGAAAGGAATACTGCCAGTAGTTTTATACTTGTTTATGAATCATTTAGCATTTATTTTGGTAGTTACTTGTTGCTCCTGATCTCTCATGGTTCATGGGGTTTTTTCACAAAAGACTGTGTGCACAGCTGCAAAAACATGGCTGCCAACATGCACCCTTTGAGTAAAGAAGTTAATCTTGAATGATAGTTTAATGCTTTCCCCAGCTTTTGTTTGGGAAGATTCAATTTGGATGTAACTCTGTATCATGTCTAATCGAGATAAATCATGCAGAAAAGCACAGAAGAAAAATCGCTTAAGAAGTAAGTCTGATTATGAAGGATGGAAGAAAATGAAATCGAAGAAAAAAAAACATTGACAAGTTTAATGCAGGCAGAAAAAGAAAGACCAGGAATTAAAAAGCAAAAGACAAAGTGAGGCAGAAGATAAAAAACTGTTCAGCTTGCATGTCACATGCACTTAAATAAATAATTATTAGATAATTATGACCAATTCAGTGTTTAAAGAACAAAAAAAATCTTTATGTATGGTGTATTTTAGAATGCTGAGATTAAAATATTACATATTGTAAAATCTCTGCTATGATTTCTATATTTATTAATTATCAAGATAGAAAACCATAAAAAATAAATATATCAATCTTTGAATTTTATCAAACAGAAAAAAAACCCATTTCCAACATCAGTAAATTCCTTTAAGTTGAAATGCTGAAGGTTGTACTGG
Organism: Acanthosepion pharaonis; assembly: GCA_903632075.3. Lineage (NCBI taxonomy): Eukaryota > Metazoa > Mollusca > Cephalopoda > Sepiida > Sepiidae > Acanthosepion > Acanthosepion pharaonis. Next base: position 806,978 of record CAHIKZ030002578.1, read on the forward strand.
ATCTATCCCTGATTTTGATTTTTGCTTCTCATATTAAATTAATTTTTCATCATCTATGATCATGTCCAAAAATGCTTTTATATTTTTCAAACAAGTCTTAAAATGCTTCTTTCAATAAGTTAGTGTAGAATCCACCTTGTTTGCTTCAGAATTTTCTCAAGGCTTGTAAAGTATATATTAGATAATTGCAAGTGTGTGTCTGATTAGAAAATTAAAAACAAAATTTTATATGCTCACAAAAAACATTTATTAGTCAACTTCATAGTCTCCATTGTTTTTAACATGTTTTCCATCATTCTACAAGCTTGTTGATGTCATTTTTGTAGAAACTGTTTTTTGTTGGAAGAAGGTTGTAGAGTAGTTTTTAACTGTGAAGAGCCAAATTTGTCATTTAAATTGTTCTGTAGAGACCAGAATAAATGAAAATCCAAAGGAGCCAAGTTAGCAGAATATGGAGGGTGGGATCTGATTTCAACTCTTTAAGCTTCTGCAAGGTCCGTTCTGCAATATGTGGTTTACTGTTGTTGTGGTGGAAAATGACACCATTTTGATTTGCCAAAATCTGTTTTTCTTGAATAGCTATACTGAAATTGCTGAGTTGGTTGTAATACTTCTTTGCAGTTATTGCTTCACTTGCTGGAAGAATCTCAAAGTGAATTATCCTTCTGCAATCCCACCAAACCAAGCAGCAACACATTCAGTGGATGCAAGCCTGCTTTCGTCACAGGTTCTGCACATTCACAAGCTTGTTTCCAGCTCTGTTTGCATTGACCACTATTATAAAAGATCAATTTTTCATCACCAGTGGCAATACTGTCTAAGAACAGTGGCATAATAGCAAAGAAATCCCTGCAGAAACCTGATCAAGCTTGTTCTGTCAGAGAATGTAACACCCATGTGTTGAGTTTGGAAATGAACACAAATCTCTTCAAATGGTGAAAGGCAGCTGAGATATCGATTTTTCAAACTCTTCGCAATCTCTTCTATCATAATCTTTGGTTTATTTTCCATGATGGCAAGCAGAGGGTCTTCGACATTGGAAGGTCATCTGGAGTGTCGTCGATCGTTTAGGCTAAAATCACCTCAACATTCTGAATGTTTTTTTATTGCAGTTCTTTTTTCTGAAATTCATGGAGCATAATATAGTAAAAGTGCAAATTTCCGTCCATCTTTAAGGCATTCATTTGTGGACAAAATGTCAACATTCAACAAAGTCTGACTTGCAATTGTACGATGCAAAGTTTCAATCTAGAACACACCAAAAATTGACACCAAAACACATGCCAGTGTCAAATTGTAGTCATTTTATATTAATAATGAAAATCGGGCACAAGTTTTTGTAATGACCCGATACTACTGTTGATTAATTATACAAGCAATAAAGAGGTAAGTAAAATTTAAAGACACTTCTAAGATTTCTTTAAAATTGTGCAGATCTACTTCTGGGGAAATTTTTGCATTAGCCTAATGAAAAAAAAAACGAACTAAAAACATAAACATCTCAACTCAATGAAACAGAAAAATGCCAGGAGAAATATAAAAACAAACTGAGAATGCATAAATGTTTGTCTTGAATAATGAAGAATTTTAGTATTATGGCTGGAGAAGTTAATATCACTGTAGATCATCTCTATAGAAATTTAGTAGTCTTGAAGTCAAAGCTTGTTTGATTACATAGTTTATATGATAGCTGCGTTCAAAGCAAATCCTCAAAGAATTTTTAAAAACATTTTATTTAAATTTACTTTTTGTTTTATTTGCTTTTACAATATTTAAAACAAATACTGATGCCTTTCTTTTCTTTTGTGTTTTGCAAATGTATGTTTGCTCTATCTTGAAAAACAGTAAATCTGTTTGCTTAGAACTATTTGATTTTTGCCTGAACAGAAGAGTGTCTGTACCAGTTGAAGTTTCTCTGTCTCACCTGCTGGCTATTTATTTGGACTGACTCCCAACCAGACTTTCAAAATGGACTTTTGTTTTTACTTGATTTACTTTTTCCTTTTTGGGAAATCTTGCAACTACATTTGTCTGGTATACTTCCAACATTTAATCAAACAAAAATTGGGGAAAAAAAAAGCCCCTAAAAGAACAAACATTAAGCTCATTTGTTATATATGAAGATTAAAAAATTAATATTATTTTCAGAAATACTTTTATATTGTTTGAAATAAGGTAAAACCATATCAATTCAATTGATGATGAAAATATTAAGATTTTAAGTTAGATTTTTATGGGATTTTTTTTTTTGTTTTTCTTTTATGACAGTTTTTGGATTTATCAGAACATATTTAAATGAATGCTTTTAACAAAAATTGATTTTAAATACTCATAAAAAAATTCTTTAAGATAATAAAATTTTCCATGAATTTAATCCTTTATATAAACACCTTTCGGATTGAATTTGTTGACCATTATGATTGTTTTTTATAATAGCAATAAATTTTTCAGTATCCCCTCATACATAAGAAAAAAATTCTTCTTGCAATTGATGTTTCTTTGAAATAGTCATTTATTCAAGGTTTTTTTCAGTGAGCATATAGCTTTTAATCAGTAACAAGCATTTTGGGCTATACAAAAAATTTTTTTTGAGTATTTGAATAAAAAATAACATAACTTCACTGCAAAAAGATTCTTAGTTAAAAGCTCAGGTACTTTTTATAAATGAAAATTGAATTTTAGATGATTATCTAATTATTTTAGCTTTGTGGATATTTTGGTAATGTAAAACATTTTTGTTGGAAACTAAATATTTTTTTACTAATTCATTATTTAATCTCATTTTAAAATTCCATGGTACATAAATGGAGGTGGGATGCATAGATTGGGAATATGTGTGAGACAGAAAATCTTAATATTGTACACAGAAATTCTGATCTGCATCTGGTCTCTTTGTCGGGTTTTGTTGAGAGTAGGATAATATTATTAAGGTACTTATAAGATTTCAGATCTGTTGGCTTTTTGTAGCTGACTTATACTTTTATTCCTTTGCAGAGATACCAAGAGTCTTTGACAGAACAGAACCTTTCTTGCTTTTCAATATATGCTGTATGGTTAAAAAAAAAAATGTTGAGTTTATCATAAATACAGCTTTACTCTTCTAAACCCATCTGACTTTTCTGTATTTACCAACATCTGCTCTCTCGATGAAAGTTGCAAAAAATCAAAAACAACTCAAACATTGAAATCTGCTAAATAATAAAATGTAACAATAATAGAAATTACATGAGAAACTAGAGTTGATCTAGGCTCACACAAAAATTGGGAAGTTTTTTTGCTTTAACTTATGTGAGTGAGAGAGAGAGAGAAATTAAAGTATATTTGAATAGTAGTATAACCTTTTTTCAAAGGATTAGTTGACTTACTAAAGTGGATGTTAACACAAAATAAAATATTCAGAATCTGTTCACTGAAGCTACTTTGTCAAGTGATTTTTAAAAAGCTTAAAATAAGAAACACCATACTTGACTGTTTATTTATGAATTGAATCTCAAATAGAAAATTAAATTATACAAAATTAAATCACTCTTAATTTATGTGTTTTCATTAATAAATAATTAAAGTAGATATTAATGCTTTAAAAAGAGATTCTTGTAATATTAAAACTTACTAAGAATTAATATGTTCAATGCCATATAAGACCTTTGGTTCATTTTAGCAGTCATTATTAAGAAAATAATTTGTTTTACCTCAGTTTTCCATCGCAGATCAGGGAGATTTTTTTTTTTCTCCTTGGTACAAAATGTTTGAAGGTCTTATATACCATTAAATATGGTATGTTTTAAAAAAAAAGTTGTTTAATTTCTTGTCTTTATTAGCATTCACAATTTTTATAGAAAACTAATCTTAAATTTGAAATATTAATTGAAAGTTGATAACAAATATTATGAAGAATTAGATGTTTTTACATAAAAGTGGTTGTTAATATAAAGTAAAACTTAAAGTGAACCGAAGTCATTTTCATTTTCTTAGTCATTTGTTGTGCCTGGTACTCTGTTATATTTTTTTTTTTTTCCCCCACTCAAAATAGAATAGAAAGGATGCATACACTCACAAGCATAGGAATTTTAAAAAAATCTGTTTCTCACAGAAGTGTGTGATATATATAATATATATATATATATATATAGTAATGGTAACAAATCCATTAATAGAGCAATATAATTAATAAACAATAAAATCCAAAATGAGGTAATTTGGGATTTTATTGTTTATATATAGTGAAAATGATGTCAAGACTCAGAGGCAACAGACTGTTTCATGCTAAATGCAATCATCAGGCAACCTGATGATTGTGTTTAGCATGTAACAGTCTGTTGCCTCTGAGTCTTGACTTCAATGTTCATTTTTATATTTACATACGCTCTATCTTCTCTGATATTGAGCACTTTATCCCATAAATATAGCATACCTCAAACTATATTTCTTATATATTCAATCAATTGGGCTTTGGCATTCTTATGCATTATTAATGTTATAGGCAGAATTCAGCTGATTAGATTTTAAAACCAAGCATTCACTGACACTTAATTTTATTATCTTTTTAAATAATCAGTCTAAAATCTTGAAGTTTATACCAGATAAAGTTTTCTTGCTGATACAAATAAAATATTTTTACGAACAATTTACTATAAAGAGTTTCTATTCTTTTTGTAGTCTGTTTGAAATATTGACAATATCAACAAGTCATCTGACATCTCCAATAGTTTTTGTCTGAAATAAGAGTAGCAAACAAACTTTTTCTTAAAAATTTCTACAGATCAACTGAATTCTGACATTGAATCTGGGGTGAAATAGCTGACCAGACAATTACGTTTTATTTTCCTCCTTAACAACCTATCTCTTCACAATATCTGTTCCTTGTATTTTAACTGGCACATTGTCTTTTAAATACTACTGTCTTTTATTTGATTCTATTTCTTATTGTTTTATGTAGTTTTGTAGTCAGATGTATTTTCATAAAACCTGATGTTTTAAAAGCTGATAGAATATCATTATTCTACATATTTATTATCTTCATCCTAGTTCATGACACTCTCCTTGGCTGTACATTTCATTTGGTAGTTGCTAGTACTAGTTTGGTACCTCTACATTTTGCTGATGACAAGATGAACAAATTTCAAACTTAATATATAATACTATATTTATTAAGATATATTCAGTTTACATACATGAATAAAAAAAAAAGATGACTTGGCTTATACAGGGGTTGTTACAAGGCAGGGAAATTAACTCTGTGACACTGATGTTCATTACAATTTCATTTATATTATAATTTTAATTTAATGTCAGACCTAAAAATGTTTCTGCAAAATTAATACCTTTTTAAAAAAATAATTCTATTTATTAATGAATAATTTCTGCAATGTTCAATAAAACCTTATAATTGTTTGATGTTTTCAAGATTTAAAATTATTTTTTAATGATTTTTATTGTTTAGACTGAGTGGGAGGAGAATGTATTATTCCAGTGTCTTATTTTAAATTTAGATTGTGTATGTTTATGCTTATGTATACATTAAATGGCACAAGCATTTGTAAGTCACTCAGTTGCAACACAGATATACACATATACATTACATACAAGTGTGTAATGTCACACACAATGTTTGATGGGCAGAGAATCAGTTCTTTTGTAATATAGTTTGTGAACACTACAGCTTATTGAGATGAAGGGAAATTCAAAAGACCATGGAATGATTTCTATTCATGTTGTTCTGAGGACAGTGAATAAACATGAGATATTAACAAAATCGATCACTATTCTTGGTTTTTCAGTTAGCTTCAATGTCTATACTTTAAAAATTGTCTGATGGGTTAGAGCTTCAGTTCTCTCGGTTTTTGCCTGTTTCAAAAATATTTCGATGTTGGTTACAAAAGAAACCAATCTTTTTATTTTTTTAATAAAATGTTTCCCTTGGCATGAACCAAAAAATTCATGTAAAATAACGTAGCAGCTTTAGAACTTTAAAGTATTTGGATTCACAGAAATTTAATTTATTTTTTCTTAATACTTTCTCTATTTGATCTTCTGCAGATTGTAGGTAACCAGCAAATTAATATCCTTTTTGTCAAAATTAACAATGGAATTTATTTAATATTTTTTTGCTGATTTCATTTATTAATTTGCTTTACTGTAAAAAAAACAAACAAATAAAAAACACTTGAAATATATTTTTCCTTTGTTATATTCAACTTTTTCACATTCTGACTTTAAAAACTGTTCCAAGAACAGTCCCTGCCATTGTCATAAGAATGACACTGTCACCAGGAGCCACCTGCAGAAGGGAGATAACTCATATGCAGTAAAAATTTATAAAATTTGTTGACAAAAATATTTGGTGTTTTATGTAGAAAATTTTTTCTCTTTCTTTCTTTCTTTTTTCTTTTCTTCTTTTTTTTTTTTTTTTTTTTTTTTTTTAATCAGTCTATCTGGTTAACTTGTTTTATTTTTTCATCTACTTTCTCATTTACAATTTACCTTGATGTTATAGAATTTGGTAAAAATTCAAAGCAGCAGTATGAAACAAAATCAATATACCAGCTATTTATAGATCTGTGTTTTATAAACTAAAAAAATAATGATTTGAAAATAAACACTTCTAAAGAAAATGACTTTCAAATGAGTTTTATACATCATCACTTGGGAGTTTTAATTAAGACTTTATCTTTGTCTTTTCTCCAAACATTTTCTCTTTTTAATGACATTATTTGACCAGTCTGAAATGACTTTTTTGCCAATTTCAAGTATGTCTTCTAGATATGTCATTGTGGCAAAGAACCAAAAGATAGGGCTTTATACATTTGTAGGCTAATTAACTGTTTAGAAACTCTCATATTTAATGAGTATTAAATACTTGTTAACAGGTGTTTTATTTTTTTACTTGTAAATTCTGAAGTTTAAATCAGATACAAATAATTAATTTACTTTTTTGTGATGTAAATAAAATTATATAAATTTTCTACATACAACATGTGAAAGCATGTGTAGTACCCTGCCTTCATCAGCTGCCAACAGGGGAAGTAACACAATTTTGGTGGCTAAGGGGCTACTGGTGCTATCAGCAGCCTTTTTCCACTGCACAGGGTAGTCTTGCGATTTTTTTTTTTTTGGGTTTTTTTTGGTTTTTTTCCTAACTGCAAGTCAGATTTACAACATTGTTTTAAAGGCATTTGCTTTTGATCGTTAACTAATACACAATGTGCTCATAGCGACCATTACCAATGACAAAAATGGAAGGTAAACATGTTTCATGTCAGAAGTAGCATTATATTGTGAGCATAGTTTTAATTAACTTTATTTTGGATCTTGACTAGATCCAGCTTGATGCCTGCTGAGCTGTTGTCTGGAGACTGTGAAACATACTTCAGGCTCTAGCCAGTGATGCCTAACTTAAAAAGGAAGGAAACGATTGACTGTCCAAGGAATCCAAAGCACCTGATAGCACATGTCCACTCCTTTTCTATATAGTCAGATTGCAGAGATTTGTAGCATTTTTTCTTTTGCTCATGCTCCTCCATCTTGTTCTCCTCCCATGGAACTGTTAATTCTATTAGTAGGACACACTTCTTTGAATCAGACCACTCTACAATGCCAGGGCATGCGTCTGTCTGAATGATGTGTACAGAAAATTGTGGAGGTGTTCTAAGATTAACTAACACCCTTATGGGCTCCACTTGGTTGTATCATGTTGGGAGTTATTTAGTTCTTCTGCATGGAATTCACCTTCCTTGTTAAAACAGATCTTAGGTTCTCTGGCCATTACAGGTTGTTTGTTGGCTGCTTCATAACTAAGTCCATGACTACTTCCAGCACTTTCATATGATGCTAAGTGTACATCTGCAGTGATTGTAGGCATGCAGAGAGCATGTGACGTAAAGTGCCTCAATCACTTTGACATAATGCACATACATCAGTGTCAGTGTACCCTCGCATTTATTTTTTTGTGATGTAAATAAAATTATATCAATATAAATTTATAATTTGGGTAGATGGAACTTGACATCCCAGGAAAGTAGTCCATCTAGGGGAAGGGAAACTCTGATTTTAAACCTTGGCTGCCTGGTGGTCATATCCAAACAGAAAAGGCTATGGAAGTAAATCCAAACAGAAAACCTAGATTGGATCACCAAAGGTGATTGGTTGTCAACACTGACAACTTTCCAGCAACTTTTGCAGCTAAGCTTTCCTCAAGTATAATGCTCTGTATTCCTTTGGATTTTGTTGGCATGACTGAGAGGGACCATATAGTTTGGGCAGTGCACGGCTTCCATGTACCATCACTCAGACCTGCATCCTGCAGGGGTCACTTCAATTTAACCAACGAAAGCCTGAATTTTAACCAAACTGGATGCTACCTTATATCTTGCAAAACAAATGGATGCCTACTATATTATTTATAAACATATTTTTGAGAACCAAGTTATGGGTAATAGTTGTAAGCTTTTATAATTAGTGGTAAGGAAATGTATTTTTCTAGAACTATAGAGAAATGCTGAAAAATTCTCTATGCATTTTTAAGCTTATATTCACAGAAGTCTGAGTTGATGGCTTAACCATATAGCATGATTTTAAAATGAATGATTTGCTTCAAATTCCATCAAACACTAATCACAACTTTTTTTCAAATTTTCCTTGTTTTGTCATTGGTTCTGCAGATGGTCCATGATCCAGCTGATAACCTGGATTTCATAATTAAATCCACTTTTCATTGCATGTACACTTGATGAAAAAAAAATGTATATCCAATGGATTTTAAGGAGACTTTCATAAGTGTCTGTTCAAAACTATACTTGCATTTCTGAAACTTTGTGGAATCTCAAGAACTCTTTTATTCATTATTTTTTAAGCTTATATAATGTTCTACATCTGGTATCCTTTGATCTTATTTCTTAAGGCTTTCAAATGCTTCTGGTCAGGTCCTTTTTTACCTTTCATTTTAAAGCATCATAATAAACAAAGGATGATTGTCTACCTCTGGGCTTTATTTCAAAGGATGAGTCACCACCCTTAAAATGATTAAACTTGTTTTGAGTATAATGATCATATATTGTTTCATTTCTTTCTACTTTTTAATTTCTGTGGTCAGTTTCATTAGTTTTGAGGCTCATGTGGAGTGAGTAGCCATGGTTAAATGTAAAATAAGTAACAGAACTGTCCAACAAACAGAATTGACAATGTTTGCAATAACAAGAAAAAGAAAAGAACAGTGCTAAAAATACAGTAGAATCCCTCATATCCGGAGTTCCGCATATCCGGATATGATTTTGATGTGTATATTTGAACTATTTGGGTGATATGTAACTGATTTGAAACTTCTGTTTTTCAGGAAATTTACTTTGGATAATTGCTTATGCTTATTTTACCTTAATGGCTTATATTGGTGCAAAAGATGATGGGAATAAGAGGAAAAGAACAATTTTGGAGTTTTCACAGAAAGTGAAAATTTTAAACAGACTAGATGCTGGTGAAAGTTCATTGTAACTAATGGCTGAGTTCAACATAGGAAAGTCAACATTGTATGATACAAAATCTTCCAAAGAAACTATTATCCAGCATTCACACTATCACAATGAACAAGGAAATAAAAAACATAGTTGTGATGAAACCTGGACTGAAATTGAAAAAGCTATTGAAAAGGTTGTCAGTTTTATGGAAAGAAAGCCAACATTCAGCTATGATGATTGCAATAATGTACACAAAGTTAAAAAGTGTCTTTTGCTTTAAAAAATTTTAAGAACAAAAATAAAACGAAATGCAGAAAAAGTTGAATGACATTAGAAGTGAAAGAATCATCATGCAAGAGCAATTTAAAAATCCTTGTTACATTATTTGTTTTGCATACATGGTATACTTAATATAATGAAATTTCATTAACATTACATAATTTATTTCTTTTTCCTTAAAATCAATTCCATTATATTTCACTCACCATTATTTTATTTTGTTTACTATAAAACACTGAAAATAAATGTTAAACCTGATTTCAGTTCTTTTATTTTGATCTAAATATAATCCCTCATATCTGAACTTTGTAACAAATTCCTCATATCCAGAAGGCCTTCTTAGTCTGGTTGTCAGGGATTCTACTGCAATATAAAGCAAGCAAACAACATATGTAAGGAAAATTAATAGTAATAAGGCAAAGCAAACAGTAATATGGCAAAAAGTTCACAAACTAAGAAATGGGGTTGACACACAAAAGCATGTTTGGGTAACCGAATGTAGCATTTGAACTTCAAGACAGACTGGGATTGAGCCAGATGAAACTGATAACTGGCCTATTTTATTGGCTATGAAAAAATCCCAGCATGCATTTGTGTTTCTGCCTGTAAATTGGGGAGAGGGAAAGTATTTTGCAGTCATTCATAAACAGATTGGAATCAACAAGTCAGTTTAAAATAATGCTGCAAAATTCCTGTAATCTCCTTACTTACCATTCTAACACCAGAAACAAAATGCTGAATAGTATTGATAAGAATGGTAGAATTAAATTTTTAGATGTCTACATGGTGTTTGGTGAAAAAGATCTGCAAAAAGTGAAAATGTTTGATATATCCTTATACCAATTTTTTATTTAGGAGAAAATGAATATATTTTCTTGTTTACTTTTAAAATATTTGCATTGGTTGTGCATAAATCCTATTGCTTTGTTTTTTATAGTCTTATATTTCCTTTGAATATAATACTTTTTTAGCTAGTTTTGTTAAAGTTTTCTCAGCTTTATGACCCTTTCGTGCTTATGAGTGATACTACCTACTTTAGTCCACAGCAGTAATGAATGATACTAAAGATTTTTAATATTTTAGTTTGATATTTTCTTCATTCTATTTTTATAAAAATCTATAATTAATTAAGGGTCATTTTTGAAATCTATCTTGTTTTCTATTTTAATATCCATTTACTTTTGCACTTGAGAAAGGTATGAATTTTAATTGTGTTAAGGTCACAAAAACTGATAAGCTACTTCATTAAATGAGTGTCTCTGAAACCATTTTATTTAGATCTTCATTCATTTTCTTTACTGAAGATTATTGAACATTGTCATGCGTAAAATTCATCTTTGTGAAAATGTTTGGCTTCTTCTACTCTGCCCCCACCAGCTATGGGTTAAATAGCAGGGTAAACTGAGTTCTCTAGTCATAGTTGGATAAGACAACTTTGAAATCAAAACCAGTTAGAGAAAGGCTCCACCTTGGGACACTGCATATTGGAGGCATATGCTCTCAACAACAAAAAAAATGTCAAATGCACTCATTAAACTACTCAAGAGGATCAATAGCTAAGAGATATTGTCTTCTGCTGGATACCAAGCCATGCTGGTATCACAAGGAATGACAGAGCAGATTTTGAAGCAAGAAAAGCATCTACTATAAAAAAACCCTTTAAATACCAAAATTCCATATACAGATTTGAAACTAATCAATCAATATATTAAAGAGGAGTGTCAGAACCTATGGAACTCCTGCCATTATTTGATAAACTGTACAAAATTAAAGTTACTATAGGAGAATGGCATCAGAAACACCAAACCAGAAGAGAAGTGATTATGACCAGGCACCATATTGGATATACTACCATAACACATTCATATATCCTAAAAAAGGAAGATCCTCTGGCATGTGTGGCATACCAAGAGCAAATCACCATAAAACACACACTGAAAAACTGCAGCAATTTTAATTCAATCTGCTTAAAATACTACCAAACAAATTTAAAAGAATTTGTCTCAAAATACTGATTCACTTTACATATTCCAGTTTCTAAGAGAAATTAAACTGAATTCAAAAATATAATTAAAAAAATATATAATCATAACAGCAGCCTTACTATTTAAAATAAAAGTTTTTTTTGACTGTTTAAATACAAGGTTTTATTTAGAAAAACATTAAACTTCGGCATTAAATGATCCAATGGTTCGATATATCATAAAACAAACAATACAAAACAAAACATGATCTCAACTGAGGTTAAATTAAAAAAAAAAAAAAAAGACTTTGCTATTAATACTGACTTCTTTCCATTTTTATTTTGTAGTTAGCCAAATGTTGCTTAGATTGATGGATTTGTTTTTCATGACTTATCAATCTTTTACAGGTTATTTAAAGCCAGAAAATATTTTAAGATTGAAAGAATTTTAGTGGGGAGATAATGATTCAAGTCTTCTTAATTAACCCATAGTCAGTGGGAGAAAAGGTGGATACATGCCTTTTGCAAGGGTATTTACATATAAGTCTGTGATTCTAAACATGAGGCAATTTGATTTTGAGTTATTTAACAGTGAGTTTTTTTTTTTTTTTTAAAAGAGAGAGAGAGTGTATGAGTTAATACATACAGTGCATGTACAGTATGCATACATAAAAATATTTGTGTGCATGTATGTACATGTGTAATTATGTACTGTATATAACACATACAGTTTGGGAACCACTGGTGTAAGGGACTATAACAAACCCGACTGGAATTAGAACTCGGTTTTCCGATTTCCAATTCTGAGCTGTTATCTATTGCACCATCCACACATCCAATCTTACAGTACATGGTATTCCCAAGTGGTCACCCATCCAGGTATTGACCAAGCTTAATGTTGCTTAACTTTGGTGATCATATGAAAACCTGTGTTTCAACATGATATGTTTGTAAGTCAATGTTGCTTAGAGCAACAAGAGAAAGAAAGTTGTGGAGAGCCATGATCACCCCAGTCTTGAAGGTACATGGCACATAAAAGTCAATTCTATTATGGAGCTGCTTTTGAAAGCATAGCCATTATTCATTTATAAGCATAAGTAAATAAACATTATTGTATGATATTTAATGGAGATATCAGTAGTAGAAGATGATAAACTGTCTACAGTGAATTAAAAGAAATTAATTTTTTTGTTAGTATATCTATAGTTTTCAACTAAGTTGTTACTATAACAACTAAATTTCTTTGAGATGAACTATTTTCAGATACAAATATTTGAATAATGTTTCTTCAGCTGTTAAACTAAACTTCAGAAAAAATTAGGGTGGATGAAATATTGTTTCAAGTCAAACTTGGACTTGTATCCCATTCCTCTTGTCTTTCATGAATAATACCAGAAGAACTTAGATTTTCTCATCTTCTGCTGTCATTATATTTTTCTTTTAACTCTTTCATATTTTACTGTTAACAAAAAAATAATAGTCTGAAATTACTGTTCATATATCTTTTCACTATTGCAAATGGTTTTCTTTCATCTAATTTTTTTTTTTTTTTTTTTTTTTTGATACATTTTATCAAGACATTTTTTGGCAATTAGTTCTTTGTTGAAATAAATTTTGGAAAATGGGAATTGTGATAAAAGCAATAAAAATCGATAAAAAATCCCTGTTAGAATTTTTTTTTTTTTTTTTTTTTTTACCAATGTTTTCCTTTGCTTCATTGTTTTTCTCTTTAGTTATAGAAATACTTTTGTTTGATGACTAATCTCATGTGACCACATCAGTCATTTACTAACTACTGTTTTAGTTGCATTTGTGATGTCTTCATTTCTTTTTTCTAACTTTGCCTGAAATGATTTATTGATTCAGTGTTGTTTTGTATTTTTATTTTGCTACATTTAAGGGGTAAAACATTAATATCTTATTCACAGTATAACAGCAAATCTGTTCACAATAACAGTTTTCTTTCTTCAAGGAACACATTATTTTATAAAAACAAAGAACTAATATTTCAGTAGCCAATTTAAATTTGACTTCTCAGGTTTTGTAGCACTGAATATGGAATATTTTTTTTTCAGTAAATTTGCAGCTCTTTATAAGTCACTTAATCATATTTTGTATGCCATATCTTTTATGCTGTATTAAGTTATTTTTCTTGCATTGGTGACACCAGATGGCAGTATCTTTGTTATGACAATAAGAAACTTTTGAGATATTTATGAAACCAGGAAATGAAAAAACTGACTCTGTGAAAGATCAGAGCATAACAATAATAAGTGTATAAATTATATATATGTATATATAATCACTGTCTGCTTGTATCCGTGTATGCTTGTCTATTAGGGCAGCTAGTCAGTTCCTGTTGTAGATTCCTACTTAGGAACATTTGTGTTTGTTCAACACTATGGTTTATACATATATTATTACTATACACTGCTGAGTTGACTTTAGTTACAATTGCTAGGAGGGAGTGCATAATCTGGCATGATCAACAGTTTGAATAAAGCCAGTACGCTCAAAACCTCAGCCACAATGACTTGTGACTTCATGCTAGCACAGCCATTGACGAACAATGCTGTCTACCCAATTTCACTTAAAATGGCTTGGTCAACCTGTGGTATGGCTTTCAGGTACTTTCCAATGGTACCATATGCTGAAATTGTCTCTGCAAGAGGATAACATTAAGTAACCTTCTTAACTAATTAACCATGATGAAATTTGAACCAGAGTTTCATGGTCAGAAAGCAAACATTCTAACCACACACACACACACACACACATATATATATATGGTTTGTACAGGGACGATGGGCTAATGGTCATTAGAAACTCAACGAACTTCAAAATAGATAGAATTAGAAAGTTATTATATAAAGAATTTAAAAGCATGGGCTTAAAAATTACAGTTAGTACTAAATTAAAAAAAGTAGACTTCCCTAGATATAACTTTAGATCTAAATAAAAATACATACACACCTTATAAAAACCCAACACCAATCCTTTATATATACATCCTAAATCAAATCACCCCCATCTATAATTAAACATATACCGTTATCTATTAAACGAATTAGTACAAATTCAGCTAATAACAAGATTTTTTGATGAGCATATCAATGGCTATAATAAGGCTCTAAAAGATAGTGGTTACAAAAACCCATGTATATAAAAAATGAAAATGGAAAACATAGAAAAAACAGATGTAGAAAAATTATTTGGTATACTCCCCATATAACCAAATGGTAAAGAACAGATTAGGACATAAATTCCTCACATTAATAGTCAACATTTGTGAAAATAAACTATATATTTTATATAAAATTAAGTTATAGCTGTACAAAGAACTTAGAAAAAAAATATAAGAACCATAATGCTAATATCTTAAATACTTATACCAAAACCAAAAAAATTTAGACAATAGAAAAATTAAGATAAAAACTGATGTAAATAAACAAAAACTATGTAATTGTCGAAACCCTCAAAATTGCCCACTACAAAATAAATGTTTGAATTTAGTATACCAATGGATTGAAAATCCTGATAACATAAAAATATATATAGGTTGAGCCATGAATTCAAAAAAGATTCAACCAACATCAAACTTCATTTAGAATAAATAAATAAAAAATCAAACATCTCTCTCAAAATATTTTTAAAAGAATCAAATAAAACACCTACAGTAAAATGGAAGTTAATAAGGAGCTAGAATTTGTTCATTAAAGATATACACAAGAGAAACTATATATTAAGTTTATAAAAAATAAAAATTTACTGAATCAGAGAAATGAAATAGATATTATATGCCGTCATTGTCAAAAATTTTCCTTAAATAATATATAAAAAAAAAAAAAAAAAAAAAGTCTATTGGGCAGGAAAAATGTTTTAAACTGTTATTTAAAATTTAAAATTGTGGTTAAAACGTATTAAAACTACCGTTTAAAAATTGTAGTTAAATAAAATGTATCCTAACCGAAACACCTCTATAATAAATGTACTACAAACACTTGAATGAACGATAAAAATCTGAAAAGAAAAATAACTAAAAATTAAGGTAATGTATGACCCATTGTTCTTTGTACATACATATGAAACTTTATTACTCAGGTTACATATATTTAAAATAAATAATTTAATTAATACTCAGAAATAGATAGTTTTGTTTTTTACTTAAATATTTAAATATAATAGTTTAAAAATTGTAATTTTCATATACTTTTGTTATGGAAAACAATTATCCTTCTGTTATAAAAATAATTTCTAAACTAACAATGAAAAATTTTAAAATTTTAATGGATATTTTAAAATTATAATTAAAATTGTAGTTTTTTTAACCTGTTCTTTACATACATATGAAACTTTTACTTAGGTTACATATATTTAAAATAAATAAATAAATTTAGTAGATGTTCCATTAATATTTAAAATAATATTTTAAAATATTTAAAAATTAAATTTACATATGTTTGTTTAATTTTTTTTATGAGTAATATTCCTTCTGTTATAAAGTAATTCTTATAAAACATTGAAAAGGCTGGTTTGTAATTTTAAAATTGAAACTAAAATTAAATAAATGAATGAATAACCTGTTTCTTTTAAATAATAGAACACTAAAAAGAATCCCAAAAAGCAAATATAGTAAAATAAAATT
This sequence comes from Acanthosepion pharaonis, assembly GCA_903632075.3. Lineage (NCBI taxonomy): Eukaryota > Metazoa > Mollusca > Cephalopoda > Sepiida > Sepiidae > Acanthosepion > Acanthosepion pharaonis. Next base: position 823,311 of record CAHIKZ030002578.1, read on the forward strand.
AATATGAAATGCCATAAGATGTAAGCTTTTGATAACTTACATGAGAAACACATTATATCACTTATATATATATAAAAAAAAAAAAATCTGTCAGATTAACTTAAAATACATAAAGTATAATTCTGAGAAATACTTAGATAGTTTATATGCCAAATATTACTTAAATAATATCTAAATTAAAAGTTTAAAATTGTAATTTTAACTTTGATAAGAAAAAAAAAAAAAAAAAAAAATTTTTACTTACTATGAGTAATTATCTGTTATAAATTTTGTCTAAATTTAACAATGAAAATATTTTAAAATTTTTTTTTTTAAAATTGAAATTAAAATTGTAGTAAAATGATTATGAAACTTTATTAATTAGGTTACATATATTTGAAATAAATAAATTAAGGAAATAAATAAAGTTTACTAAATCTGAGAAATGACCCTAGTTTTGTAGTAAGTATAATTTAAATAATATTTAAATTTAAAAAAAAAAAAAAAAAAAAAAAAAAATTTTATATCTTTGGAAAATAATTTTACTTAATATTTAATTTTCTTTTATTTTATAGTCTATTAAAACTAAACAATGAAAATATTTTTTTTAAAGTTTAATTTTGAATTTGTAATTTTTGTAGTTTGAATTCTAACCTAAATTTTTTTTACTACACGCATTAAAAAGAATCCAAAAATTATAGTAAAATAAAATTAATATGAAATACCATAACATGTAAGCTTTTGAATGACCCATGTCCTCCCATACTTACATGTGAAATATTATAATAATAGGTTTTATATAAAAAGAAAAGTTTACTGAATCAGTGAAATTAAGTAACCATTTCTGCTGTCATAATATACAAAAAAAAAAAAAAAAAAAAAAATGTAACCTCATATACATACTTAAACTTAATGTTAAAATAATCCTACATAATATAATGGATTCTAATACATTTAACTGTTCTTAAAAAGAATATAGTAAAAAAAAATTAAAAAGGAAAATATTTCAAATCGTAGTTAAATAAAAGTATTTAAAAAAATCTTTAATTTTAAAAGATGACGTTGAAAATTTTTTACCGTTAACAATTTTTTTTTTTTTTTTAAATTCAGACGACATCCATTCAACTGACGTCAGGTTTCAGTGTAAAATACATCCTCACCCCTTACCAAAATGTAGCTAATTGATACAATGATACTGTCATAAGGAAAATCTAGACACCCCGTGTTCAATTTGAGTAGAATATTCTGTAACCATGGAAACGTGATTTTAGCTGTGCTTGTAAATTTTAAAAGTTACTCCAAAATTCGCTTGAAGATGAAATGGAACTAATGCTTTTAATTTATTTGCAAAAAAATAAAATTAGGGTTTTTAGCTTCTATTTTTGAAACATGGTTGGAACTCCTGCGAAAATTTTTAAATCAATTAATTTATAATATATATATATATATATATATATATATAAATAATCACTTTAAACGTTATTTTTAGTGGATACTCATATTTGAGTAGTCATTCCATCTATATATTAAATAGTACATTTATTTTTGTCTACAGGCCTGAATGTTCAAGATATCTTATTAAAGAAAATTTTACACTCTCTGGCAGGATATGAACCTGCATTTCTCTGGACAGAGGGAGCTATCTGGTACACTCTGAGCTACATAGAACCAATCTGTCAGACAAAGCTGAAATACTTTAAGGGAAACTTTTCTCGTCATAGATCTCAATAATTTTTTTTATATCTGCACAGTTTCATATTCAAACAAAGTGAATTTTCTAAAGAAAGTAATGGATATTTAATTATCTGACAGATTTTTTTTATCACTTTAAATGTTATTTTTATTGGATTCTTGTATTTAGTAGATGTTCCATTTATTATTAAACAGTATGTTTGTTTATTTTTTTTAATAAGATTTTTCAAACATTCAGGCTGGTATACAAAAATAAATATACTGTTTAATAAACAAACAGAACACCTACTCAAATGCAAGTATCCACTATAAATAACATTTAAAGTGAGAAAAAAATCTGTCAGATTAATAAAAATGTATATACATATATATATATATGTAAACTCCTGATCATGGTAAGGATTTAATAAGATATCAATTTTGTTTATGCAGTTATTTTTGATAGGATGATTAAACCTTGTTATCATGAGGAAGAAAGCGGACAAACACTCGCTGCCCTGTGTGAGTATAATTTCGCTCTACCGAAGACTCATTTTAATCTTTTTATCGATTTTCTTTAATTCTTTATTTTTCTATTTTTTTTTTTTTTTAATGTTTAAATTTTATTGTATTTTTTTTTCTTTTTCTTTGTGTTTGCCCATAATTACACATTTTGTCTTAATCGTTCTAACCTATCTAATGGTCCCATTTCGAATGAAAAATCAGAAAAAAAAAATTGAATGTCTTTGGCTAGATGCGAAAGTGTCTCGTCAATATTCTCATGATTTAGTGGCCGACTATTCTTGCTTGATAAAATTTCTGAACTTGGACTTGTTTTCGACACCATTCTTTCTCCTGTTGTTCTTAATTTTTATTTCCCACTATTTGGTGAGGGCGGTGGATTGGCCGTTGATCCCCCCACCGGGTCGATGCTTGGACTTTAAGCTGTACATTCACTTGTTATCATGAGGAAGAAAGCAGACTAACACTCTGCCACGTATGTTGGGGCATTTATTATGACATGGCAATAAACTGGATAACCTTATTTTCTTCAATTTCTTTTTAGAATAGACAATCTTATAATAGTTAAAACTTAAAACTTAATGTGCGAAAGGGTAAATGCAAGTGTCTATCAGGACTCTTTACACAAATGACCTCCTCCTCTCGTCGTTCCTTCTGTTTTTGTATGTGTTATATGTAATAGGAGTAGGTAGGCTTTCCCGCCCGGTCCACCTCCTCTTCGTGGACATGGTAGAGGCTTACGCCTTGTTTCTTGTTTAGGAAGGGGGTTTCTCTCACTCTCTCTCACACTGGCCTCTGTATCTCCAGTTGCGTTGATCTATCCACTACTCTTCTCCTCATCCTTTCTTCTATCACTCCTCCAAATTTTCCGTAACCCCTTGTGTCCTAGTGGCTTTCCGCCTTGCTTGGGGTGAAACGCTTAAAAAAAAACTAGTTTATAGTATTTTATGAAAGAAATGAGCTTCCTAGTAATATCCCTAGTACTTGGATAACCTTTCTCTGAGCCCAATCTCAGCCCTGTGATATGGTCTGTTAAATCTAAAATATGTTTACTTGGGTCTGTTAAACTGTATCTAGTTTTCAGACAGGAATGTTATCATCTACCCACTCAGTAAACAATTACTCAATCTCATTTATTTATATTCTTATTTTGCTTTACTTGAACCCCTCCCTGCCACCAATCTGGCACAGTGCCACATTTACAGAGCCTTTAGATAACACCATTGACTAAATATTGTATATGAAACCAGTGTGCATTCCATTAAACTTCAAATGGTCACTTATTTTATGCTATTACTTTTAGATTAGTTTACCAGTACTGTCAAAAAATGATGGCAGTATTTAAGTAATTTTGTTTGCATTGGCTATATATTCAGTATGAATATATATAGGATTTGTATCTATATGATTCAAACTACAATGTATATCACATGATTAGATACTTTTAATTTTTCCTAATTTTTAGAAAAATTAATGGAAATATTCACTGAATTATTTACCCTATTAACATGCAGGGTATTTTACATCTGGTGTCTAAATATTGTAGACAACATGTAACTCTTATAGGGTGACATGAATTTGAGTATGGTTTTTAAAGTTTTGCATTATTAGATAGATTATAAAACTTTCAAGAAATATTATTTTTTATTTAAAAATTATAATTGCATGGCATGTGCCAAATTTGTAAAGACATGTTTTGAACAAAATAATTGCAAAGAATCTTTGTAATGATGACAGTTATAAAGATAACCTTACTGTGAAATGTATGCTCAGGTTTGAAACAAGTTGTAAGTCATTCATTTTTATGATCTGTTGTATTTCTTCATATGAAACATTCTGCAGCATTAAGAATAACATTCCAAAGTTTGTCATTGGTAAATTGTTGTTCATTAATGTAAACTTTCTATGTAAGAAGGTTCCAAGATTTTAATCGTATTAAGGTCACAAAAACTGATAAGCTACTTCATTAAATGAGTGTCTCTGAAACCATTTTATTTAGATCTTCATTCATTTTCTTTACTGAAGATTATTGAACATTGTCATGCGTAAAATTCATCTTTGTGAAAATGTTTGACTTCTTGAAAAATGATTCAATGTGTGCCTTCAAGAATATATATCTAACCTTTTATCTTAACACTATCAGCAACTCCCCATGGGCCCACAATGATATGTTCATCACCTAGATCCTACTCCAAAACACAACACCAACTCTGCCTTCTTAACCTGTGAGAGCTGGTTCTACCTTCATTCCATTCATGTAGCACTTTGGAGGGAGCATATTTGTTGGTGAAAAAAAAAAAATGGTTAAAAATATCAGTTTTCCTATATCTTGCTTCTCATTTCATTAATTTTTTTTTTTCTCCAGGATTTCTTTTAAAGGAGTGTTATATTCCGTATTTAGTTACGTGGGCGATGTGAAATCAATGTGGGCGAAATACTGCGTTTGGTTGCAAACAATGGAATTCATGATCGAAAGAACAAGAAAGACTGTAGATATATTTTATAATCTCTTTTAGTGAGGAAAATAACAAGTAAAAAGTTCGTATTTAAGAAGTTGAGGGAAAGGTACCCTTTGACAAGGCGTCGGACGAGAGTTCATTAGCAGCAGCAGTCACATGCTTTTTTTCGTCGCCGGGCCAGTGTGTCAGGAGCGGCGACGTGACCCTTCTGCCTCCGCCGTTGAGTGGCCCCCCTTTTGACTTTCCGTGTTGAACTTATACCGCCTAACGGCTCCAAATGGCAATTTTTTGAATACGGGGGGAGACGGTCCGATTGGTTGATTTAATTCTTTTCATTTTTTTTTCGAGTTTATCCCAAACGGAAGTATCTGCGTCGAGCCTATGTGTAGATGTGTAGTTTTCATTTCAAGTCGGGGACTCATGATGGTAACTTCCGTTTATCGAAGCAGGGCAAGATCTCATCTTGTAACAGGAGGCAGAAAAGTCTTGTGTTTTGCTACTTAATTTTATGCCCTTGCATCTCGTGCTTTTTGACATTTCTTCATTGCACATCTAAAAAAAATAAATATAACTTTTCTCTTGATATGGTACAAAGATCAACAAGATAAGGTCTTTAACCTGTCTAATCTTCAATTGTCTTTTCTCTTCAATAAACTTCTTCTTGATCCATTTTTGCCATCTCTATCAAGCTCTGAAGTTATTAAGTATTTCTCTTTGTTCATCAAATCAGCCTTATGACCAATTTGAAAGCTTCAAACTTGTAATGTAACTATTAATTTGACTTTGAAATTCAGAACATTTCATACAAATAGCTACCATTGTTTACATCTGTGCAGAATGACCTTTCATCCTAATTGTGCTGATAAAAGTTACCCTCATTCAGCAAATAAACCTTCAGATGGGAATAAGTATTTATTTTATATATCAATAAAATATGAAGTGGTGTTCCCAAGTGATCTCCATTTAAGTACTGATTGAGCTCAATATTGTTTAACTTCGGTGATCAAACAAGAATTGATGTTTTTCAGTGTGCGTTGACTGTAGGCCATCTGACCCATAAATATGTGAAGTTACATTGTTTATATTATAGATTAGATACAGATAGTCACAAGAATAATAATTGTTAGTGTAGATTAATGACTTCTACTTTCTAGCAATTATCTTAAATCTCTAGGCAATTTATATATATATATATATATATATATATATATATATAAAACAAAAGAGTAATTAACTTAATTATTTTCCCTTTTAATATGGATCAAGTTGATTTCTGATTAGCAACAAGTTCCTGGCTGTAATATCTTGTCAGCATGTCCAAAAGTTACCTGAAGCAGTCAATAAAAATTGTTTAATTAAAAATGAAATCAACATAATCATGAATTTTTTCTATGTTTATTAGCCTTGAGCAAAAAGCAAATATAAACTTTTCATTTTGTTTTGAAAATTATAACTTGGCTTTCTTTCAATTTCTGTTAGCAACATCACTGTTTCTTAATTTGTGGATAAATTATGCTGAAAAAAATAACTACAGTCTGTTTTGTGTATTATTCATTGAACAACTCCTCATTTTTATCATTAATGTGTTGTGTTTATTATTGCAAACATTGTTTTGTTAATCACTGAATCTTTATTTCTCTTTATCTGTTTATTTGTATCTATTTCCTACCAAAGTTCTAACATTTCTCTGAAATATGTTGACTCAGTTGTCACAAGTTATCTTATTATTCATGAATCTATTAAGTATTCTATTAGAATACTCATTCTATTTAACATCAATTTGAAACACAAGAGTATTAAGCTGTTATGTATTGTCAGTCCTCCTATATGGCAGTGAATGCTGGTCAGTCTTTTCACAGATGAAGAAGAGGTAGGATGCTTAGTATACCATGGACTGAACATACAAGGACACTTATACTTAACATTCAGAAGAAGCAATTGAAACTTCTAAGGTACATAATGAGGGAAGAGGGCTTGGAAAATTTGATACTCACAGGACAGATTGAAGAGGACAGAGGAAAACAACACATAAACTACTTAGTGAGCTTGAGTAAATGGATGACATATCAAGTTTTAGGAGAGATAATCAAAAGATAAAATTTATCAAGGGCTAAAAAGGTCAGGAAATTGTGGATAGCCATTCTGAAGAGATATGGCACATAGAATAGCTGAGGAGAAATATTTCATAATATTAAAATATTTTTGTCATAGCTAAAGTTAAGCTTTTTCTTAGAGCTAGGTTATTACAAAGGCTTGTCTGAAGAACTTTGGCAAAGAACAACGAAAGGCATAAAGTTTTACTTGTCATGAATATCTTAAAAATTAAGGAAATTTTTTTTTTTATCTACTGTATAATAAATTTGTAAATGAATAAATCTATACTTGAAAATGTAAATAATATTACCAATAATAGTTGTTACACTTAGTGTATGTGTTCTGCCCTATTCTGGATAAGTGAAGTAAGCATATTTTTTGAAAATTTACATAATGGATATTTTGCATTTGAAATTTTCCATATGCAACTATCTTTTGATTTCTAGTAAATAATATAATTTAGTTGCAGCTGAATGCTGACAGGAAGATTTTACACATATTGATAGCACTTCCTTCCTTCATGTCAAAAATGGCATAATCTCAAAATTTTCACTTTTCCAGATTTGGGTAGTGTGTACAAATCTGACAACTATTATAAGATATGTTGTATTTGTTTTTTTTATGCTCTATAAAAATCTATGAAATACATCTGTAAATTACAAATTGTGATTTCTAAAATTTCCATATAGTCCCTTAGTTGCTATTATTATTCTACAACTTTTACATTTAAAAAATAATCGAGTTTTCCATATTCCTATCTCCAAATGGTCATAGAGACAATGTTTACAAAGAAACTGTAGACTACCAGTGTTAGTGTGACTAGATAATAACATAATATTAAATGTCAACAGTTGGAGAACAATTCATGTGCTATTAAATAGGATAGCTGTTCTAGATATTTTCAGTGTGAAGATCATTTTCAAAGTTTAAGCCATTTACTCATTATTGAACATTATTGCTACTTGGGCCAGTCTTTTGAAAAAATTTGCATTTAAAAATTTTTAACATTTTATCCTCAACATTCATTTATTAAAAACTTCCTTTTTTATTGTTCTGCTGTTTTTATTCTGGTTCTGTAAATTTTAAAACTTGAAATGTTTTTTAAGAAATTTTACATTAAAATTTGGCATATATACATTGGTTTATTTATTGTACAGTCAAATATAAACCAAATGAAATGGCTACATCTAGAAGAAACATTTTAAACTTCTAAAACAGTTTCAGAAATAAAATTATTTTACAACAAAATCTCTTGTTTTGTAATGTATAAATTTAGTATAATTTAAAGCATTCCATTTTAATTTGATATTACTGTGCAATATTTTTCAATATTTTCCTTTTTTTTTGTTTATATCTAACCTGTTTTATTTATGACATTATTTGTTATATTTTTAACAATTTTTGAATTAATGAATTTTAGGTATTAGTCTGCTCATGTTTTCAGCATTTGTTGGTGCCAAACAAAAATCTAGTGAAATTTGGCAAAACTTTTCTTTTATTAATTTCAAATTTCAGCTCCTGTTGATTCCTACTTAGTTTTCATATTAATTTAATTTTCTTCATGATTATATACATGGAAATTCTGTTTTCATCTCGGGAATGGATAATTAAAATTATAATTGAGATGACTCATTCTTTTTATATATTTATTGAAATATTATAGTTATTATTATAGAAAAGTAGGTTTTTACAAATACAAGATTGACATCATGATTGATAGCTAGATTTCTATGGGTTAATTTGTAGGCTAAATTACTAAATACAATTAAAGCAAAACTCATACAAAATGTCTGAATCTATGAAATATTGTCATTACTCCATAAATTATTTGTTCTTTATGTCCTGGGTAAGATGATAAATTACATCCATCAGCAAGGCCTCTGATCAGGAGGTTTTGAGGAGCATGGAACCATCTCTTAATTGCTGGTGTTCCTAGGCCCACCCTGACCAGGGGTGGTAGCACCTGTTAGGGACCCAGCAATGGACAAATAGTTAACTATTACCAGCAATACTTTTTTGAAAAAAATTATTACCAGCAATACAATTTTGAAGGAAAAATATTACCAGAGACAGATTTTTTGACAAAACAAAATATTACCAGAAATAAAAACGGTTGTTAGCATTAAATAACCCATTGAGGTTGATATGCCATAAAACAAAATAACAAATAGGTTTGGTTCATCATTTTTTGTTTTGGTGAGTTAAATGTGTTTTTTTTTTTTTTTAAGCCTTTTGATTAGATTTTTACATAGTTTTGTTATATTATATATTAATGAGTCCATGAAACCTTTTTATAAACACTTTTTCTCGCCAATGTGTTTTTAAACACAAATTAAGATTTTAGTGTAGGACAGAAATGATCCAACAGTATTATTATATAACAAACAATTGGGATTATTTGCAGATATTTTCTTTTGATAACCCATTAGCATCAGATTTAAAGTCCTGTTGTATCTTCAAATAAATTTGAATAGAATCTCTTATCACATACACAATTTCTTAAGCTTTGCTCTTACAATTTTCAATTTTGAAAATTCAGAAAATAGATTTATTCTATGCTTTTAATTTAGTAAAATTATCAAAAAAATAAATGTGAATGAGAGAAGTGAGTAAACTGGTTGAGATATGCTTATTTTTGTTGCTTTGATAATATTTATTTGAATAATTCAGATTCATAAATTTGATGACTTCATTGTCATACAAAATATTCAAGTTAAATCTGTTTTTCTAGCCACACAATCCCAGGCTTTATAAAACCGGCTAAAACATTATCTACAGAATGGCATTCCATTTAAAATAATTCTTAAAACATTAATATATATATATTATTAACTTAGTTTGTTGGGTGGCATGTACTTAAAATGAGTTGGCCTCATATTTAATTAATCTAACATTTACCTTCACTCATTACAGGTGGTTAATCCATTTCCAGGTATAAATTGTACAATACACACACTATATATATATATATATATATATATATATATATATATATATACTAAAAAAATTAATAGATTTTACACAATCAAGTAAGGTTCTATTTAAAACGCATTCACCTGTTCAGGTTTTCTGGAAATCCATATGTTCAGTTTTGTATCCAAAATGTAAACAAAGCAATTTCTAAAGAATTAATAGATTTTATTTGATTGTGAATCTCTCCATAGCTGAGTGGTCAAAGCATACTGGATCAGACAGTGGTTTCTCTTGCAAAGGTGGAATCCTGTTAGAGGCCACATTTTCTTTATTGTGCAGACTGGTAAATGAAATATAGGCACTCTTTAAATAAATATAGCATCTACTCAAATACGGGTATCCACAAAAAAAAATGTTTGAAGTAATAAAAGTATGTGGATTAAAAAAATATACCCACTACATACCAGCCACCATAGAAAATAACCTATCCAACTGTAAACTAAAATTCATCAAAGCCACCTCTAAAAGAATAAGAGATATTGATAACACCAAACAAGATAGCAACAACAGAACAGAAGCAGGAATATGCAGAATAGATTGTACAAAAGGACCAATGATGTATGTTGAGAAACATCCAGAAACCTAAAAATAATGACTTTATGATCATCGCAGAGATGTGTTGCATAACAATACTTGAAATACACTGGTGGTTTACTGTAATATATATGACCATAATTTTGACTAAACAAATGCCTGTCTGATCAGGAGTTAAAAGAATTCACAATGAAAATGCATTGAGAGTGCACTGATCACAATTCTCAAACTTAAGACCAGGGTCATGCATAATATCACTGATTATTACAAAAGAAATATTAACACAATGTGCTATACAAACTAGTGATCTACTCTAAGTGGGTTGATTTAAAATCTAATACCAACAGCTCTAATATATATAAACAAACATGCTCTACTTTCTGATTGTCACATTTGATAAGATAATTTAATTTATTGCCCTTTTTATCCTCAAAAATTAAAACACATTTTCCTTACAAACAATTTTGCTTTCCATTCCAACTTGAAGAAGCCGTGCCCAACAGACATTGGTGAAATGTCATAAGCTTTTCCACTTTCTCATCATCTCTGTGTGTACACACACACAAAATGTCCAAATAAGTTTTTACACCAACGAAGTCATCATTTCAATTTCTGAATGAGGTGGTACACCGGGATTGAAGTCATGAATAAATTGTCCAAAATTTACGTTTTTTGTTATTTGAATACTTTTGACTATCACAGTCATTGTCAAGAACAGGTTTTATCAGTGTGGTAAGAAAGATTTATTACACACACACACACACACACACACACACACACATATTTGCCAAAGTGGTATTTGGGGCCAGATCCACACAAGGATTTGAACACATAAGTAATCTAAAGAAAATTGAAGAACACTGTCTCTGTTCAACATTTTGTTTGTAAAAGCAGAGCAGGTTTAGTGTCTCACAGAAAACACTAACTAAAAGCAAAAAGTAAATTTTTGGCCTTTATGCATAAAAATAAGTTTAGTTTTGTTTCTGCTTAAATCGACCACTGTTGGGTTATTTAAGGCCAGATAAAAGTTTTGACAGGAGAGTCCATCACACACACACATATATATATATATATATATATATATATATATATATATATATGTTTTAGTTCATTGATTCCTAAACCTGACCTTGTACCAGTCACTATAGGCTTACTTTATGGGATTAGGGCTGTAAGATCTCTGCTCAATGAATAATATTCTCTATATTTCTTGCCATAGAAGACAAACTTCTTTTTTTTTTTTTTCTTTTTTAAAATAACTCTTCCCAAAATCACTCTCCTTCATACCCAACTGGTTGTGTTTGGTTAATAGACTCACAGCTAAATATCTCTTTTACACTCTAGCATTGTGATGGTTTCAGAATGAAATAGATATGATTAGAGATTATTATGATTACAAAATCAATGTTAAAATGAAAAATTAAACTGAAGTGTTATAATTAGTTTTTCTCTTTGCAAATAACAGGTACATCTAATACCCTGGGGTATATGGTATCTATTGTTCTTCAAGTATATCAGTAACTTATCTTTTGTTATAAATGGAAATGTCATGTAACACATGTAAAACTAATTTGTAACAAAGATTAAAAGCTTGTCAGTTGATACCTACTGAATTAATGAGCCTGTGAAAAAAGATATATTTTTAAAGTCTTGCAGATAAGTGTAAATTGCTGCAAGAATTTCCCTCTAATAAAACTTTAACATGATATCTATGAATGTCTTAAGTTTATTCCAACTTCAGTGTGGCTGTAGGAATTTATTCAGTTATTAATTTGGAAAGAAGTCAAGCATTTTGCTAAAAACTTTGAGACTTTACTACTAGTTTTGTGGCTATAAACAAAGAATAAAAAAACTGGGATTAATTAAGTGTGCATAGTCACTTTTGCCTATGATCAGTATAGTATCTGTGCATTATGTGAAAGTTATTTTCATTCGGACTATTGTCTTCATCTTGTTATCACAACATTTTGGCCTTTGTGCCCTCTGGCCTATATGTCAATCTGGGTAACCTACAGGGAATTCTGAATTGAGCTCTTTTACTTAATCTACAGGCGTAGACTGTTCTTGTTCCACTGCACATGTCTAAAGATATTTTGTCTAGTTATTATTCCATGGAGTCTAAGTACACACTGCCCGGCCCAAGGATTGAACTTGCAATTACTGTGTCACCAAATTCATGAACCAACACATTAATCCTCTAGGTTATTGTCTGGTAGTGTATTGTATACTCTAGAGGATTAAAGCATTGATTTGTGAATTTAGTGATATAGTAATTGTGTTCAATCCCTGCACCAGGCAATGTTTACTTGGACTCAGTGGAAACAGGAAAGAAAATTCCCAAAGAAACCAGGATGAAGATTATGAACCAGCAAGCAATCACTAAGGAACTTGGAATGTCAAAAAGCAGCATTTCAGAAATCCCTTCAGTCTCAAAGCACTTGAATTGTTTTGAACTGAATAAAACAATGGTTACTTTTGAAAGCTGCAGCATAGGACAATATTGGGACTGATCAGGATAGCAAAACTTTCAGTGAAAGAATATTGACAGACAAGTGTTGGATGATTGTGACTTGTTCAATTTGGAGTCAGAAGATAACTGCATTTTTCAAGAACATGAACTGAAGAGTTTCATTTCAATGAAGAAACCAGCTTTAAACAAAAAGCATTTGAAGGCAATATTGAGTTGGTCAAAGTGGTATGAACTGTGGGATGTAAATGCTTGTGAAAAGGTCACATACAGCAATGAACTGAAACTGCATCCTAATAAGTATGAATTTGTCAGAAGGCTGACAAGAAAGTGAAATAACCCATGTTACACAACAAAAATGGTGAAATGTTTTGTAGCAAGATTTTGATGATTTTAGGGATGCATAAATAGGGATGATTAAAACTGATGATAGCTTGAATAATGGCAAAAATATGCTGTTGTTGAAGAAACATTTGATATCGGACAATGATAAAAGCAAGATTTTATTATCATTACGGTGATTCATATCACAGATTGCATGCAACATAACAGAACAATTGTCCAGATTAGAGCCCAGATTTAAATCCTGGATCAAGTGTTCACAGAACTAATGAGTAGAATTCATCAGGAGAATCCATGCAATCCTGAGTGGTAGGAGCCTAACCACATTCAATGGTACCTTGCCCCTGTGAAAGATTTGTACACATTTCATCTCAGGAGCAGTGAAGCAATTATTCAAGCTACAGAAAGCCACAAAAAATATTAATAATATGCATTAACTTCTTGAGATCAACATTATACAATAAACTTTTATTACATTTTTTTATTTTAAAACACAGCACCTGACTTGGTCTATGTGAGGTGGCTGTAATTGTTTGCACAGCCATTTTAGGTGTCATCTTTCATTCTTTTTCTCATTCAGGGCCTTTGCTAAAAAATAATATAATTAGAGAAAATGACTTCAATATGACCAAAGTTTCAGTTGTAGTCAGTACAATAAAAAAACATTCACTTAAAAGATGACAATTATGAGAAATTTACTATAGTTTAAAATGACTTTTGCATGGTACTATATATTGAAATTTAGTATTCATAATGTCAGCTAATAAAAATGTTCCTCACTGACAACATTAATGGTATTGATAACGAGCACAGAAGATTGAATGTAGACAAACAAAAACCTGAACTTTGAATAGTTTCTCCACAAATTTGATCTGGATGGGTGCCAACTTATTCATGAATTGTGAAAAATATAATAAAAAGATAATCTTGTTGACTGAATTTCATAAAACTTGTTTGTTACCTGAAATATATATGTATATATTGCTAATTAAATATACAGTCTTGCCAGCCTGGTTTCTCCTACAAAGGGTGATGAAGGTTCAAACCTTGCCAGAGAATTCAGTCTCTTGAATGTACAGATCAATAGTTTTAATTCACAGGGCATCCTGGGGAAAATGTTTTAAAAAAACAGGGCATCTACTCAAACATGGGTATCCATTAGAAGTAGGAGGAAATACATACACACACACTGTGTTTTATATGTGTTCTTTATTATGTAAATCTGTGGAGGCTTTCAAAAATAACTGAACAGGTGTTTTTTTTTTGTGGGGATTGTGGGACAAAAACAATTTGGAAATGTCTTCTGATTTTGACAGTTATTTTTAAATTCATTTCAAGATGTGGGTGATCATGGCTCTCCACAGCTTCTTGTTTTTTTTGTTGCTCTCAGCAATAATTTTTTCTTTATAACCCTTCTTTCTCTTTGTTACAGTTGTTCCATTTGCAGAAATTTATAAAGTAGGTAACTTGATGCTTTCCTCTGCTTCTCTTGCCTTTGATGTGTGCTGTGAGTGTTAAATTCTTTAAGCTTTCTTTTCTCATTTGGTGTCTCAAAAAGTTCAACTCTTTTTGATTGTTATCAACAGCTTTTTTGGAGTGGCTATAGCAACTACCAAGCAAAAATGTTTGTACTGCAGAGTAGACAATTGAAACCAAAATGGTGGCACCAATGAGAAATTGCCACCAATGTCTTTATAGTAATTTATTTCCAGTAAATACCAATTTCCTATTTTTCCCCCAAATGGGCTAGTACAGGCAGTTTGCTTCCCAAATATATATATATATATTTATTAAAGACATATTTTTATGTTTAACGTTGTTATTTTATAGATACAAGTATTTAAGCAAATGCTCTGTTTATGATAAACAGTATTAAATAACATTTACCGGCCTGAATGTCGAGAAATTTTCATAGAAAATTTTCGTTCTTTGACAGGATTCGAACCTGCATCCTATAATGAACCGTCATATACGCTGACGTGCCTTTACCGCTTGAGCTACAAAGAACCAATCGGTAGACAAGGTCGAATTTACTGCTTATAAACTCCAACTTTCCATGAATCTCGTATATTCATAACTGCTCTGGCGTATCGAATGTAAACAAATGACGTCATATATTAAGAAATGGACAAGGTAAACAATTTATTTATTAAAGACATATTTTATGTTTAACGTTGTTATTTTATAGATACAAGTATTTAAGCAAATGCTCTGTTTATGATAAACAGTATTAAATAACATTTACCGGCCTGAATGTCCGAGAAATTTTCTATGAAAATTTCTCGGACATTGCTTAAATACTTGTATCTATAAAATAACAACGTTAAACATAAAAATATGTCTTTAATAAATAAATTGTCGGACCTTGTCCATTTCTTAATATATATATATATATATATATATATATATAGTGTGTGTATGTGTTGTTCATGAAAACCTCAAGAGAGATGTTTGTAAAGGTCTTGATGGTAATTTTCTTGAAAATGTTGCCATAGAATTTGATCGAACGTGTAAATATGGTGACATCTGTCTAAATAAGGAAGGGCTCAAAAATCATCAAATATACCACACCTAAAGTGAAGTCATTCATTATACATGTGGCATTTAAGTAATTACCACAAAAGTTGCCGAATGTTGTTACATTTTCCCCAGGAGTATGTAAGACCCTAGCTTTTTAGCCACATTTGTGCTACCCATATTTGGGGATGAATCAAACGATGTCATTGCTCAAAATTGAGTTGCAACCATCATATAACTTCTATTATATATGTCTACACTATTTTATTTTTAACATCATTGTCTTTCTTTCTTTTGTAAGAGAAAGGAGAAAAAATGAATTTATAATAAGTATATACCCCCCCCCACACTAAAATAACGAAAAGAAAAGAATCAGAACTTGAATGGGTCCATATATATTGTATATTTTTTATAATGGTAGGAGTGAATGAATGAGCTTAAGTACCAGGATTATTGGATTGTAACCAATTGACCAATTTATAAGCAGACCAGATACAAAAATATGAATTTGTAGGGAAAGAAAGTTTTTAGAATAGACTGGTTGAAACAGTTAAAAAAAAAAAATACAAGTGAGATAATGAAAAACAAAAACAATCATTGCATGTAAAACAAACTAATCCTAAAATCTCACGCAAAAATACATCAATAAGCCATAAAGTAACATGTGTCACTTGTGAATGTGTTTTTAGGAAATGTAGTGATATTTGTACACACAAATATTTTCTATAAAATACTTCTACAAGAATACTGAGGGTTTGAGATATATATATATTCTATGTACCTATCAATAACAGATCTGTGTATAGCAAGATAAGCCTAAAAATCTGTGTTTTGTGGGAGTTTAGGTTTTGTGTATACTATAAGCCTGTAAAAAGATAGGCCTGAACTCATTGATATAAATGTGATTGTAAATTGTTAGTATACATTGTTTAAAAGAAGTTTCCAAATTCTCTTTGAGGATTTCTTGGTTCTGTTTTTGGGCTTTCATAATTCTTTGATTTATATAATGTCTGTCATTGTGCTTTATACATTTGTCACAATCCATAATCTAAATACTATTGAAATGGTATGGAGACATTATAAAAGCCAAAAATCTTTCCACTGCCATCATACAAGGTATCACCTTAGGCAAAACAAGAGGAATACAGAGAAAAAAGTGAACTAACAACATTTCTGAAGTGACTGGAAGATCATTTACAGAAACTCAAACATTGGCACACAAATGAGATATATGGAGAGAGCTGGTCAGGTGTTCAACTGTGCAGTTACCCTCTGACCACACCCTATTATGGGACTGATAGTAATGAATTTAAATACGTTTTTTGCCAGTAGTTTTAAATATCCAAAGCATAAAATATATAAAAAAAAAACAAATCAACTTTGTAAGCATTTTCAATTTATTGACAGTTTATTTCCAGATCCTTGACTTGTGTATCTCCTTGCTGAAAAGTCCAAATAGAATAATGTAAAATAATAATGACTAGCTAGACCTGTGAAATATCTATGATGTCAACAATTAGGATTATCCAATAACTCATGCCTCTACACTCTTCTCACCCATTGCCTGTATCTTCTCATTCTCTTCCTTGTTCCTTCCAATCTTTATTACCTGTCCATGATTCATCTAAACATTATACAAACATAGATTAGTTTCATATGAAAAGAAATATGGAATGCAGAAATATTTTTGCTGCATTCTCTCTCTCACCTTTATTTTGCTCTATTTCTATAAAGAATTTTAATGTATTTTAATGTTTTTTTTTTTTTTCTTATTTGCTTTTCAATGATTCCTTTAGTTTCTTGATATTAAAGCTGAAAATCTCACTCTATAGCTTTGTTTCATATCCATCCCTCCCTTCTCTATATATGTGTATATATTTATTTTTCCTTTCGCATGGTACCCTTTGTTATTTCCTGACTTTGTATCCCCCCCCCACCTTTCTCTTTCAGGTGCTCTTTTTTTCACCCTGTATCTTCTTTTTTACTTTCCCCAATTTCTTGTTGATTCCAGCTCAGAAGAGCTAGGGATAAGGTACACTTTGATCCTCCATAGAAAAGTATTATGATTATATATATATTATATATATATATATATATATACACACAATCATAACACTTTTCTATAGAGGTTACATTTTGATCTCCATAGAAAAGTGTTATGATTGTATATACAATCATAGCACTTTTCTATGGGGGATCAAAGTGTACCTTATCACTTCTGAGCTGGAATCAGCAAGAAAGAAATTGGGGAAAGTAAAAAAGAAGATAGGGGATGAAAAAAAGAGCATCAAGACATTCATTTCTGTAGTTCACTGCTACCAGCAAGCAGAAATTTTCTTTTTCTCCTGATGATGGTCATGTTGACCGAAACTAGTCGAGGAATCTAAATGAAATAATAATAAAAATGAAAGAATATTAATATACAACCCAGTGTGTCTGACGATTTTAATTTTTTAATATTTTTTATTATTCAATATATATATATATATATATACACACACACACACAGAGAATTATTATATATTCAATAGTTGTGCTTTATTGCTCATTACAGTTAGACAAGGTTTTAGTCCTTATCATTGCCTACTGACTTTATTACTACTCTACCACTTAAATGTTTTTTTTTCTACTAACAAATATACTAATTTCCATATGGTGTGTGTCTATGTGTGTGTGTGTGCATGTATGGGGAATCTGGTTAAACACTGTAATTTTTTTTTTACCTGAAATTTTTTTTTAGGAATAATACAGTAAAAGAAAGATTTTGTCAAAAGTCAGAAATAAAGGCAAGCACAACTAATAAAATAAGGCTTATTCTTAGACCATCCACTGAGTTTTGCTTGAATTTATCAATCTGGTGTATATTTGTATTAAAGCATTTTTTCTCTACATAACTTTTCTGGGGTATCTATACAACATAATTATAGTGACCACTCAGATCACTGATAAAACCAACAAGATGTTTCTCAATGTTGATGTCTGCCCATCCTCAAGTAAAAAAAGAGAAGATATTATCAATTAAATAGAAATTCTGTTCACCTTATCTTAATAGATAAAGATAGGATGTATACTTTATAACATTAATCTATGAGATTGGAATTCAAAGCTATCATCTTAACTTGACCTTATGGCTGAGCAACTCAAATTGATTGCTATGATCTACATTTTCATTATTACAAGTTTAAGAAATACACTAACATCCAAAGAAATGACTTTGTAGTTGTTTATTTTGTAAAATTTAAGGCCAAGCTCTTGATAAATCCTTTTTTTTTTTGTTTTGCTTTCTATATATAGAAATCAAAACAAATTCTGCTGAAAAGGATGTGAATAATTACATAGTTAAAGCCGGGGCTACCTTGAATAAAATGGATGTAATCTGGAAATATGACCTACCAGACAACCTCAAGTGGAGATTCCTTCAAGCCACTGTAGAGACTATTAATATATGGTGCCACTACTTGGACATTAACTAAAACCCTATAGTCAAAACCTACACTCAGATGCTAAGAGCTATAATTAACATCTCTTGGAGGCATCCAACTAAATCACAGCTCTATGGACTCATCCCTGATATTTCTATAATCTTATGTGAATGCAGAATATGCTTTGCAGGACACTGCTGTCAAGCAAAACAATTATTTGTGAGTGATCTACTATTCTGGACACCTAGCCATGAAGCAAGACACGTTGGTTGCCCAGCAACCACCTACATTGACCAACTATATTATGACACAGAATGCCACCTTAATGACCTCTTGATCTTAATACAGGACAGTGATGATTAGTGTGATAGACTCATGAATGGCCAAGCTAGCTCGACTGAAAAATAAAAAAGCTAAACTTTAACACAATATCGCAATAATAGAGCATATAATGAAGATGGAACTCATTTTAATAAAACTATACCCTGAAGTATTATTTTATAAAAAGTAGCTGTATGTTTGTGTGTAATTATCTCTCTATATAATATGTACACATGAAAGTGTGCTGCAAAATAGTCATCTTGGCTCACTGTTCCAAATTTAAATACCTCTGGAAATCTTTCTGGGCAGGCTGCAAATTCTTTAGCTCCTCATGTATATATACAGGGTGCGATGGATAAATTGTCATCTAAGTTACGCAAAAATGAAAATAAATCTTGATATTTTAGAGATACATTTACCAAAATTACACAAACATATCTTGAAATACTAAAGAATAAATTTATTCAATAAAATCACCATTGGCTTCCACCACAGCCTCTAGATGACTTTGGAATCTCTTGCAACTCTTCTGGATAGTCTCCTTGTTTAAGTTGTTGAATGCTGCCATAATCCTTGCCTTCAGCTCATTTTGGCCTCTCCTACAATTGTGTCCCACACATAATAATCAAGGGTGATCAGTTAGGTGAGTTAGGGGGCAAAATATAAGGGCTGATGTGGTTGCAGAAATTATCTGACAGTCATGACTGGGTTGGCCTGCTTGTGTGGCATGGTGCAGAGTCCTGTTGCTAGACATAGGGTCTTCCAGCAGCTACCCTCTTGACCTAGGGTAGTACTAACTCCTCAAGGCACTTGATGTAAGCCTCCGTGTTGAGTCTGTAGCCCTCATCAACAAATTCAGGAGTTCTTTATGAGAATGATCAGAATGAGTTTTCCAAGCTGCTGTACCTTTGTAATCATCATTAGGCTCATCAAACTCTTTCCAAATCCTCTGCACTATCCTCAGGTTGACACCCAAACAATCTGAAATGTTCGTATGGGAGCTTCTGGTGTGAATGCCAAGTAGTACAGCATGCCATTTTCAAATTTCTGGTGGAGTGAATTGTCATGGTGCTCTTTTTCTTACAGATGGTGCCTAATTGACATACTGTGCAGTTGACAAAACAATGTGCATGTGTGAAATTAAAAATATAAAATCATGACAATTTACCCATTACTCCATGTAGTTATTTACATGTAAACTTCTACTTGAGTAGAATATGGTATAAGGCTACAATTTGTGTGTAGAGGAGGGAGTTATAAATTTGGCTTTGGCTAGTCAAAGCACCATTTATACTGTTAATGAACATAAACTGCTAGGAACTTGTATTTCTTGTAATATACAGCAAGTGTTCAAACAACGCCCATATTCTATACAAAAGTATTTTTTAAAAATTCTTTAGATTCTTCAAAATCCTAAAATGAAGAATTCCAAAACTAAGATCTTCATTTTGGGTATTTGAAATTTTAAATATATTTTCGGGCTGATAAATACATTTAGCCCATCAGAATTTTGTTTGTATGTTACTTTATGCATGATGACATCATACTACAGAAATAACAAATGCCAAGTTTGAAAAATATTCAAAAAATTTGAAATTAAATAACACCCACAGTTATTCTCTGGCAATGATAATGACCAGAAGGATGGTTGAAAATCCTAGATCAAACAGTTGATAAAATTTCCATTCACTGGATCCAGATGTGTGTTCACTTGCAAGTAAACAAGTCTAACTAAAAATATCTTCAATAAAACGTATTTGTGTGTGTGTGTGTTATATATGACTAGTTCATCCACAGTAAATTTGCAGCCAGGTTTTTATGTTTCATCATTCTTGGCAGATCTTCTGTTATCACAATGTGATATGTTTAATAACAAAAATGATGGAAAGAAAAATAATATAAATGAAATTGGCAAGATATATAGACCCAAAGCACATAAAAAAAAAAAAAAAAATTTTTTTTTCTAAATTTTAAATTCCCAGTGTCTCTCGATATTGTGTATATTTAGTCAAATCAACATACTTAGTCGGATATGCATCACACAAAAAAATTTTCTACTTTGTTTTACATCTTTCCTTCAAAATTGTTTTTGATATATAAAAATTTATATATCGTTATCCCATATATAAAATCTCATTGAAAACTACTGACAAGGCACTGTGATTGCATGGCAACAATTAGTTTCAAGATTTCATGGAATTGTGCTCCATGCCACTGATGTTGTCGAAGGGAAAGCCAGAGGGCAGTATCTCACAGGAGTTGCTAGAATGAAATTGAACATGTCTGTCTTAGGGACTCTGATGCTGGATTTGAATTCACATTTGTCCTTTTCCTAGGCTGGTTGCCATTCATGGCTACACAACCCAGACTGCCCTTACTATTTACCTATAGTTGGAGGTTTTGAATTCAGTTGTTCCTTTTAGAACAGTTGCCACCCAAGTCTAGAAAAATCAGTCTGTCTTGCTATTTATCCATAGCTGGGGTAGAAGAGATGGATTCATACCCTTCTCGAGAGTATTAGCATGTAAGTGAATGTAATGAACTTGACTGGAATTCAAACTCGGCTCTTTGATTCATCAATCAGAGCTACAATCCATCATTCCACCATGCCTACATACCGTGATTATATTTTTCTTGCATTTGTACAAGTAATTTCTGTTTTTAAACATAGTGTGTAAGAACTGTCCAAAGGATCTGTGGCTCTGAGCACTTTTTGATAATCTGTTTGTCCGATTACATAGATTTTTTTTTTTTTTTTTTTTTTAAAGCAGCAGTCAGTATGTTGTGGCAGTGTTCATAATTGATATTATTGAGTTTTAAAAAAATCTACATATTCAGACAAACAAAATAACATCCTTGATAATGGCTAATAGATTAGCCAAAAGTGCTTGGATCCACAGATCATTAGAGAGTTCTTACACACTCTGTTCAAAAAAGGAATCACTTGAAACTTATTTGCAATTAAATAAAAGAAACTACTCTATAATTGCATTTAACATGCCTAACGTTTTTTCCTTGAGAAATAGGGCCATTGTAATATCAAGGTGAGCACAAGAATGCTAGAAAAATATAATAAAAAAGCTTAATTGCAGCGTGCCATGTAGTCTGCAAACAGCCCTCCTCAGATTTGAATTTGAGTTTTCCTTCTAGACTGGATGCCACCAAAGGCAAGAGAACCCAGTTTACCCTGCTTTATCCATTAGATGGGAGAAGATGAAATCTACAATTACACTTTGAATGCTGATAACCATTACTATATCCATATACACACACACACATATATATATATATATATATATATATATATATATATATATATATATATATATGGGAGGGGTATTGTTTCAAGGCATTGAATCTTTGATTCACATTCTCTTCAAGTAAGGTTACATGCCAAGTTGTGATGAAATGCTTGCTCTTCATGAATTCCTTCAGTAAAACAAAAAAATAAAATAAAAGAAGGGGGGAAAATTAGAAAGTTATCAACTATGAAATTGGCATGTGTTTAATTGCATTGTCCAAAGTACAATTGATTTCTTTTGAGTGGTATTTGCTTCTATTATTCTGGCAATTACATACAAGGTAACCTACTTTTATTAAATCATTTTGGACCAAGAGCAAAGATTAGTCAATACAGGAGAGCACATGTCCATTGTTAGTAAGTAGAAAAGCAATGGTATTTTTGAATGCTGTTTATATTATAACTTGTATTGGTTTGTTATTGGTTAAAACCATTTAAAGAAATGATTTTCTCTTCTTGCATTTTGTGGTTTGTTGATGTAGATAATGATCTCTTAAAGTGGCAATAGTTTTAACCTCTTATTTTAATACAATTTACATCTATTAATAATGACAGTTGTTAATTTTTGAAAATAATCCTGTAGTGAACGAGATAATCAAGTACCCCAGAAAAAAGTTTGTGTTATAGCGACTTACCTCGTCAATCCAAGCGACAGCGCGTCGCATGTATTCTGTGACGAAAAAGAAACAAGTCCATCGCAGGAGTCACTATAAGAGTATATTAATATGCAAATTACGGAGCATCCTATCCCGGCTGTCGACTAATGGAAAAATAGGTTCTGCCGATAAAAGCAGTTGGTGTTGTCGACTGGGGGAAAAAAAGAAAATTCAGGCAGTTTTGGCTCTACGGCGTTTGGTGAGTTATTTTCCTGACGCGTTACAAGTGATTTTCTTTCTTTCTTTGTGTTGTGAAAGCCACAAATTTGCTTTGAGAACGCTTACTCTTCAAATCCTAGTTGTTTTTTTATATAGTAATACTGCTGCAACATTTCTGTCCCATTCCTAAAACCTTGTTTAGAAACAAATTGAATCTAATGAGTTGCATTTACTGAAGATCTCATGAATTTATTAATATAAATGTTAAAAAAAATTGTTGTTTCTACAAAATTCAAATGGAAAGACTTAAGAAAAATCAGTGACAATTATCTTTCCTAAATCTATCTCCTCCC
Source organism: Acanthosepion pharaonis (assembly GCA_903632075.3). Lineage (NCBI taxonomy): Eukaryota > Metazoa > Mollusca > Cephalopoda > Sepiida > Sepiidae > Acanthosepion > Acanthosepion pharaonis. The sequence continues at coordinate 847,081 of CAHIKZ030002578.1, forward strand.
ATCTATGGGTTAAATAACAGGGTAGATTTGGCTCTCTAGTCTTAGGTGGCAGCCACTTTAGGAGAGGGACAACTCTGAATTCAGAACTGAAGAAAGCAATGGGAAACAATGAAAAGTGGGATTCAAATATACTATCTATTGCTAAAACTACTGGAAAAATGGTCAGTTAATTGTACCACTCTAGTAAATATTTAATTTTCCCTGCTATACTCTATCGTATAAGAGCCAGATCAAACCCAAAATGGAGTACTGCTGCTATGTCTGGGTTGGAGTTGCCCAATACTAACTTGTCTGTTTTGATAGTTCAAAAGCATCTATGCAGCCTTGTGGGTGATGAATTATTTTCCACCCTACAACATCTTTCTCACAACTCACAGATGCATTGTCGCCTCTCTCTGTCTTTTCTACAAATACTTTCATGGTAATTGCTCTGATGAGCTGCTTTCATTGGTTCCCAGACTCCATGAATTCAAGCGCCCTACAAGGCTGGCATCCCGCTCCCACCCTTACACTGTAGAAACTTTTAAATGTAGCCGTCTCTTCTACTCCAGTAGCTTCATACCTTGAACCTCTCGCCTGTGGAACACCCTTTCCAATTAGTTTCCCTGAGAGCTATAATCACCAACTACTCAAATGTAATGTCAATCGACATCTTCAGTTACCTTGATCTATCCACTATCCCTCTCCTCATCCTTTCTTCTATCACCCCAATCTGCTCTTGCTCCAAATCTTCTGCAACCCCCTGCATCCTAGTGGCTTCACGCCTTGCTCGGGGCGTAATGCTTCAAATGTCAGAAGCCTCTTGCTAATTTATTGCTATTTCCATGGCAAGTATTCTGATGAGCTACATTCTTTGGTTCCATCAATCCTGATCTTTGAAGCTGTGACCTGCCATGCTGCATCATCCTTATTCCCTTTCTATTCCATTAATGTCCACTTGGACAACTTCATACCAAAAACTACTGCTTTGTGGACTTCTGGTAGGACGTTGTTCCAATCACTAAAATCTTGACTTCTAGGGTTAACCATTATCTCTTCCTGTATAACCCCATGAAATTCACTTCTTGCCTTTTCTTATGTTCATACAATATCCTACAGTGACCTACCTTGAATAGCTCTTGGACCCTTGTATTAGGGGAACATATATATAAAAAAAAAATTTTACACAACAAATATTTTTCTTCCTTGTCAATGCACTTAATGTGACCTATGTCATTTCCATTTAGTGCAATAGGTATATATTGCTCTGGAGAGACTAAATACCATCTATTTTTCTGTTTTGTTTGAAGAAAAGATAGATCTGATCCCAGCCAATGTGCTAGTCTGTATTCCTCTCCCAACAGAAACAAAAAAGTTACAAAGTTGGTTAAATGTGGAGCCCCATATATTTTTTCTTTTATAGGTGTATTCGAAAATTATCAAATAAAATTATTTTTGTGGGGTGATTGGGTGAAAAGAATGTCTTATCCCAATTATAGAATTAGGCACAAATGAAAACAAACAGGACTCAAAACTCCAATGTGAAATTTGGGAGTAACAAACATTTATTACATTGATTTAAAAAAAACAATGAACAAATACAAGTTATACAAATGCCTTCACAAAATTTTCATTTTGTGTGTCTTATTATTAACAAGGCAAGGTAACCAGTTCAAAATATATAATTATTGGCCTATAAAAAAAAAGATATACTTGATTTAAATTTTCAAAAAGAAAAAAAAAACTTGAAGGTACAACAATTTTTTAAAAACTGTAACCAAAATAAACTTTCAAAAAAGATGCAAGCATCTAATTGAAAGTCGAATAAACAGAGACTGGCTTTGGCAGGGTTCACTTGTGTCACTAGAACTTTTAACATTTTTTTTCTTTTTCTAGACACAGTTCAATTGACTTCATTTTTTGTTTGCTTCTTCTGTAAGAAACAGCCCTGCTCATCCATAAGTGACATGCCTTTTCTTTCTGAAACCTTATTTTTATACCGTCTGGTCTCTTTGAAATTTTTACATCTTCTGAAGTTTTCTGTAAATCTGTCTTTTTATATAACCTCAAGAGGGTCCAGATGTATCCAAAGGTGTATATCTTTTTCAAATTTGAAAAAGAAATCACAACCCTTTCACCTTGACCAAATTATTTCCAGCAGTTCTTTTTGAGCCATTCTATTTTTAGAAAATTTAACAAACAAATGTTTCACATCAAATTTATTTCTTAACTGTCTGGCTTTCTTTTAATTTTATTTTAAAAAACTTCTTTTAAAAGCAAGTGTAAAAGACAAACCTAGACTATTATAATATTTTTTATCTACACATTTTTATTAATCATTTATTTAATTTACATTGTTTCATATAAATTTTTATATTCTCACCACAATAGAAAGAGCAATAAACAAGCTTAGTGCATCATATTTATAATTATTTTATATTCATCTTCTTATAAATTTTTTTTTATACCAGTTGTAGTGGCTTTTACTGCAGGTGTAGTTTAGAACGCCCCTGATTCTTCTTCTCTGCTAGTGAAATGGATACCGGCTTAGATTTATGCCTTATTCTGTCTTGAAGACAAGACATATCTGATCCTAGCCAAGAAGCTTCACATTTTTATGTATAACATTGAAAGCAAAAGAACAGATACTTTATGAGGATGTTAGGTCATTAGAAAAAAAAAAATGGAAAATTTTATTTAACATTGCTATTATATACACAGGTCTTTATTTTAAAAAAGTATTTTGTTTTTGTCGTAATAAATTGGAAGCCTCACCTGAATCTGGTAGTTTGCAGATCAATGTAAGAACAAGTTCATTTCTTCTTGTCTATTCCAGTGATACAATCTCATGTCAGAAGCTCGACCTATCTAATATTATTTTATTATACCTCATGTAAAGGCTGACATTGGCAACCATTAAGCTTAGTACCAAGTCACTTAGTAGATATAGAATTTATAATTATTTACAAATAAACAAGGGAAACTATTTAAATAGTATTTAATATACTATAACTCTAGAAATATATTATATATTATATACTATAACTATTTAAATTGCATTTAATATACTTTCTGTTGATTCCAATTTATATTGGAATGACTGCAAAAACTTTCCCCATCCCAAATTTATAGATGAATCATACAGATGCATGCTGCTATTTCTTCCTAACCAATAAGATAGACCAATTCTTGGTTTCATCTGCCTTATTTTTGTTATTTCTTGTCTTGAAGTCAGAATGCTGCGACCACTTGTCTGTACTCATTTTGTGAGTTGACATCATTCTTACTTTGTGAAGTTTTTGCTTTATTACTGTTGCTTTGCCAATTTTTGTCTTGCACACACACACACACACACACACACACACACACACACACACACACATATATATATTGTTTGTTTTTTGGTTTTGTATTATTTTTTCACTGTTCTTTTCTTTCCTTTCTTATTGTTTATTGGAAAGATTGTCACTTCTGTTTGTTGGGCATTTCTGCCAATTACTCTACACTTTCCCCATTGTGAAATTGGCTCATTCAGGGTGAGTGTGGATAGAAATCAATATATTATAATGCAGACACTTATTTGCAAATAAATAAAAGAAAGTACTCCATAATTGCATTTAACATACTTGATGTTATCTCCCTTGAGAAATTGTCGTTATTCGACTGGAGTTGGGATCATCAAGCCAATGCAAATGATCCTTTCTTTAGCTGTATAGTATGTGCTACACCAAGGCTACATACAGTTTTGAATTCAAAGTTACTCCTAGACCAGTTGCCATCCCAAGGCTATAGAACCCAATCTGTCCTGCTATTTTACCCATATAATATTAGAGTGAGCACAAACACAGATCCATACTATTAAGTTACTAACTGTACTGGTACTTGCTTAGTAAAAGCATTTTAATAGTATGTTAACATCTCCTTCAACTCCACCCCTTGCAAAGAACCTCCTACCACTAGAACTTTGTTCTACTTTCAACCAGCTGACTGGAACTCGTTCCGTGATTTCCTCCGCGATGTCCCCTGGGATGTTGTCTGTACACTCCCCGTCCAAGAATGTGCTTCTGAGGTCTCATCCTGGGTTAAAGCTGGAATCGATGCTTTCATCCCCTCAAGGAAGTATAGGATCAAGTTGTGCTCCTCTCCTTGGTTCTTCGCTGCTTGCTCAGCCACCATTGCCCATAGGAACTACTTCTTTCACCTATTTCGTAGCAACATGTCAGACTGCAATAGACATCTCTTTGCCTCTGCCCGTAATGAGTGTAAGCATGTCCTCAACGAAGCTAAGTCACTATTTGCTGCTCGGATGAAGGAACATATTGCATCTTGCAAATTTGGCTCCAAAGATTATTGGCGTCTCTGCAAGAGCGTACTGAACAATAGAAAAACCCTCTATACCTCCTTTGTTCAACCAGTTCGAGGTCCTGACCTCCTCTGCCAACAAGGCTGAATACTTTGCTTCGAAATTTTCATTCAACTCAATGCTTGACTCTTCCAGTATACCCATACTCGATTTCCCTCTCAGAACTGAGTCCCTATTGAGTGGGTTACACATAACACCCAATAGCAAAGACGGGGTTATCTCCAATTTAGACCCCAACAAGGCTAGTGGTGGGGATGGGATACCAGCCATTGTTTTGTAGAAATGCGCGTCTGAACTAGTGCCCACCCTCTCTAAACCATATAACTACTGCCTCAAAGAATCTTGTTTTCCTGACTGCTGGAAGTCTTCATCGATTGTTCCTGTCTTCAAGAACTCTGGCGACCCCTCTGACCCTTCTAATTACTGTCCTATCAGATTCCTACCCCTATTTGGCAAAGTCTTCGAAGCCCTGATCAATGCCAAAGTGGTTAACCACCTTACATCCCATGATCTGCTCTCAGACAAGCAATATGGCTTCCGCTTTGCCCGATCTAGAGCTGATGTGCTTACGGCCATCACTGAAACTGTCTACCAAGCTCTTCAAAATAACAGAGATGCTCGTGCTGTGGCCCTAGACATCTCCAAAGCATTTGATAGGGTTTGGCATGCCTGCTTTCTTCGCAAGCTCCGGGGTTATGGTATTACAGGTCGATTGTTTGACCTAATACAATCATTCCTGTCAAACCGTGAATTCAAGGTCGTTCTCAACGGATTCTCATCCTGGGCCCTATTCTATTCCTTATCTTCATCAACGACCTTCCTGACGCCATAGATTCCCAAGTTGGTATCTCTTGCCTCAAAAACAAATCTAGTGTCGCTGACAAAACTAACCTGGCCGTGCGTCTCGAAAAGGACCTCCAATCGGTTGTGAACTGGGGCAGGAATTGTCTGGTCAACTTTAATGCCGCAAAAACAAAACTGCTCTCTATTAATCACCATAGAGATCCCTCCCTGCCCCCCATTAGAATGTCTAATGCTCAACTTCTCGAGAGCACCTCTCTGTGGCTGCTCAGTCTCACGTTGACTGCTGACCTGAGATGGAACAAATACATTGAGTCAATTGCTTCATCCACCGCAACAAAAGTTGGCTCCCTGTGCCGCGCCAGGAAATTTTTCTCCCCAGAATCGATCCTTCAGATCTACAAATCAACAATTCGCCCTTGCATGGAGTATTGCTGCCATATATGGTCTGGAGCCCCTTCTGTTTGCCTCGGGGTTCTTGATAAGATCCAGAGGCGGATATGCAATATAATTGGCCCTGGTCTGGCATCTCGTCTACAGTCGCTCTCCCACAGACGTGCCATTGCCTCTCTCTGTCTTTTTTACAAATACTTTCTTGGTTGTTGCTTCGAGGAGCTGCATTCACTGGTTCCCAGACTCCATGAATTCAAGTGCCCTATGAGGCTGGCATCCTGCTCTCACCCTTTCACTGTTGAAACTTTTAAATGTAGCCGTCTCTTCTACTCCAATAGCTTCATATCTTGCACCTCTCGCCTGTGGAATCCCTTCCCTATTCCAGTTTCCCTGAGAGCTATAATCTCCAACTATTCAAATGTAATGTCAATCAACATCTCCAGTTGCCTTGATCTATCCACTATCCTTCCCCTCATCCTTTCCTCTATCACTCCTATCTGATCTTGCACCAAATCTTCTGTAACCCCTTGTGTCCTAATGGCTTCCCGCTTTCCTTGGGGTGAAATGCTTAAAAAAAAATATGCTAGCAAAATTCTGTTGTTACTTTTGCTGTGTATTATAAGCAAACATCCAAACAGAAATCAGGTCATTATAATATTGATTAGTATACAAGTACTGTCAAAAATTATGCAATTGTTAGAAATTTTTAATAGTGAGGTGCAAGGAGACAGAAGTCTTGAAACAATTTATCAAGATTCAATAAAGCGAAGATAAAAAAATTCACAACTAAAATAGAGGCCGACACACTGTTTAATTAATTTGTTCCTTTTATGTATTTTAGACGTTCAGTGGTATCTATGATTCGTTGATTACTTGTGGGTATTATATAAATCACTTTTGCTCAATATCTTTTCATGTTAAAAGTTTTGTGTGTTTAATATAACAGTGAAATAGAAATCTCTCTTGTAAGAAAAAGATTAGCAACAACAAAGCCTATTTCAAGACCAAGTTGAAGTAAGAAAATAACTTAATACACAAAGGTATCTGAGTGCCTCACATGAAAGGCTTGGACAAATAAGACTGCAATCTAAGAAATATAGGAGTAAAGAAACTGATTAATTAAATGGTACATTTTGTATGGGAAATAATTTTGTCTAAATGCAGATTAATATTTTTATTTGTATAGATTATTAAAATGACTAAAGGAAGTAATCATACTTAATTTTACTAACTTAAGTTGATTTACCTCTCTTTTCACTATTGATGGGACAGGAAATATATAAATACACATTGATAATTATTATATGGTTTGATTGATTATTTTCACTTCCTTATTTAATTAAACACTATGTAGAGTGTAGGAAATAAAGAAAATAATAAATTTGGAAGTAATTTGAAATTAGATTACTGTTATTTGTATTTAAGGATTATCATTATATGACCTGTAGTTAACCAGTGTCTTCTATTAAATTGTAAACAGATTATTTATTTCTGTGTTCTGTAGATATTTGAAATAAAGGAAGAGACTGTTTTTTTTTGTTCTAGAACTGATTTAATAAAAAAATAAATGAATAAAATGCCAGACTAGACAGGTTTCATCTCTCTCCTTGTCAGGATTGACTATTTTAGATTAGCATTGCTTATCATTTTCTAAGTAAGATATTTTTTAATAATTGACACACACACACACACACACACACACACACACACAAAATTTATACAGGACAGTGTGTAATGAAAGATTCCAAATTCTGGAGGCTGTTGTTATAAAAGAAATGCAACCAACATTAAATAAGGTATCTTTCTCCATAAGACCATATATTGAAGTGTGTGTGTTTTTTTTTTTTTTTTTTTTTTTTTTTTTTTTAATAAACACACAAAATTTCAGCTTGGCTGTTTATTTGACGTCATCTTGAGTGACTTGAAATTGGTTTGATCAAATGTGAGAACACCGGAATTAATAAAAAAAAAAAAAAAAAAGTTTTATCAATATACAAGAAACTTGAAAATGAATGTAGCAACATTTGAGAAAGTACTTGGAAAGAAAATAATATAAAATAAATATGAACTTTGGCAAATTTACCAATAGCACAAAATACCTAATTCAGAAATTTGATTGAGGTGTGTTTTTTCTTTAGAAATAAAAAGTGAAATTGTTGAATTTATTATTTGTACAAGAGAATTAGTGATGTACCTTGAAGGCCAAATGACTCTGCTCTAGTCTTGCATATTATTTTCGTGGGAGAAGGAAAAAGACTCTCTACTTGATGAGGTCAGTGAACATGCAAATTCATTTCACTCATGGCAAATAAAAAAAGTAACTAGTTCAGTAGACTGCTTTAAAATCTGCAGATTTGCTTCTGCAACAAGTTATTAGTAAACTTCTCTTGGCTGGCTGCAAGTGAGTGAAGTGAACTTCAGAATTTCTATTCATTCCTTTACATCATTCTTATCATCAACTACAGGATAAGCTTTATCCAAGGTTTGCCAGAGATGTGGAGTAATGGTCTTTATTCTACCATGCTGGTCCATGCTATGTTGATAGAAGAATTGAATTCAGAATTGTCCTTCTTGACTGTCTTAATAAGGTCAAATAGTCCAATCTACCATCCTATTTTACCTATAGCTTGCATGAGAATAGATGGCTTCATGTCACTCCCAATGGTATTATTATAAATTGAATACATCTGCATTGGCCAGAACAGGAACTTGCCCTACTGATTCCATTTTCTGTACCAATAACCATTACTCCACTTGTACAGTTATTGAATGAGATGCCTTCATAGACATGATGACATTATAAGTATTTTCTTGTGGATCTATGTTGGAATCATTATTACTTAAATTGAATTTGTTAACATACTAACTCTTAATTAAAAGGATCTGTAATTGTAGCAGTCAGGAATGTTTGAACTTGAAGGATTTGTACTTGAAGCTTGTTTGTATAGTGTGATGGCTGGGTTATAAATATCAAGGTTATCTTTTATAGTTACTGATGAAATAAAACTAATCCCCATTAGTGTTATCTTGACTTAGTTGCTATTAAGTGATTATATTTCAATTCTTTAATAAAGTGTTTAATGTGAAACTTTACCATAACATTTAAATTGATGTACTCTGAAGGAATTTGGATAGTACAGTTGCCAAAAAGTGGTGAATAACAGATTTGTAGGAACTGATCTGAAAAAAGTCAATGTTTGATTGAAAATATTTCAGTTTCTGCCATAAACTTAGCAGTCCTTCTTTAAGATAACTTTAAGGCTTCATTTTCAGACTTATGGAAATATTTAATTACAAGTGGGCTATTTTTTTTAAATTTGGAATTTGGGATTAACAGTTTGATTATTGACAGTATATTTCACTAAGCTAAAAAAAACTCAATACTTTCAGTTAATTGAATGAATTTTGTGATTTCATAAATATCAATGAAAAAATGTAGAGAGAAATTTCATCAAAACACAAATTTCTATAGGCTATTTTTTTTTTTGGACTTTAAAATCCAGTGTTCAGGTTTCATTTCTCAGCATCAGTGATAGCATGCAGTTGAAGATGAATTATCAGGTTTTGTTCAGTCTTGATTATTATTATCTTTTACTTCTCTCTTTCTCTCTCATACTTTTAGTTTTTGGTATAATTTATTGGATAATAGGACAGTAGCCTGTTTCAGAAGTGCTTTTTTATTTAGATTATTGCATTATTTACTGATATTTGAGACTTGTTGATGTTTCATTTGTTTTGGTAGAATAATTATTACTTCTTTTTTCTTTTGAATTTTCTGTTTTACTTCAGGCACTATTGCTTTAAGATTTTTTTTTCTATTGTTAATCTCCAAAGACTCTCAGACAAATGTATTAGGATTAAAGCAAACATATTCTTCTTATAGTTTGTTAGCAAACCATTGATTTTTGTGTATCTTTATTTTAATTTGATTTCTAATCCAACAAAATATTTTATTTTATTTTTTCCCTGTATATTTTCACTTATTGATCTTTTTCTTAATTCTAGTTTTTTTTAATTTACAATTATTTCTTTAATTTTATTTTTGTTGTTTTTGGCATTCTCTTTCCTTGGAATTTTTCACTATTTCTAATTTAGACTTTTCACATTTCTTTGTTTATTTTAGTCTTTTATTCTTTATTATTAATTTCACCATTTTCTTTTTTTTCTAATCACTTCCTATAAAGAACTTCATGGTTCTTTCTGAAAAATGACTAATGACAGTTTTGTTTTCAGTTTAAAAAAGAAAATTTTATCAGTGACAAATTATTATATGATTCATATAGAGATTAATGTGCCAAAAAATTTGAATTCCAGTCGAATCCATTACATTCACTTATGTGCTAATGCCCTTGGAAAAGGTATGAACTCTCTTCTTTTTCCCCAGCTATGGGTAAATAGCAGGACAGATCAGGTTCTATAGCCTTGGATGGCAACTGGTCTACCGCAGAAAGAAATGATAACCTACTACGGGAAAAAATCATCAGTCATGTATAGAAGGATACATGATCACATAAGTGTGTATCCTGCATGGCACATAACTGACTATCTTTTTAATTCTAACTTTTAAACTGTTAATGAACAATGAATAATTTTCCAGACTTTATTTACATTGTTCGGACTATTGTCCTCATCTTTGTTGCCATATTTATCACAACGTTTCGGCTGTTGTATGACCCAGCCTTCCTCAAGTAGTTGGAATGTCGAACTGAACCCTTTATTTCGCTCACTGGAGTGTGAGTTCAATACCTGGTTAAGGCAGTGGAGAACTTGGAGAGGGGAATTAACAGAAAAAGAAATCACATTTAATAAATAAAACTTTTTTTTTATGTGTCAATTATTATTTTTTTTTTTTTTTTTTTTTTTTTCAGTTAAATACAAGTATATAAATCATTTAAGAGTTCCTCATGTTTTTAAGTGAAGCTGTTCTGTAATTCAGTGTTTTTATTCATTGTTTTTAGAAGAAACTACAAAAAAAAAGATTTCCAGATTCATTTGAGCAGTTAAATTACTACTGAGCATATTGTGCAAGTCGTTTCAACAGTATTTGCCGCAAGTATTAGTCTGGCTTTGCTGATTGTTTTAAATTTTCTTAATGATAAATAACCGCTGTTGTCATCATTTAAAATTTAATCTTAAATGGAAAAAAAATGAAAAACTTCAGAATAATAAATGATTAGTTTTGGTAACTTAAGATGTTATCCATAGTAAATTGAAAAGAAAAATATTGCAGTAATTAACATTTTTCATTAACCCATTGCACCCTGAAACCTGACCACTTACCCATATCTTAGCCCTGGACATTTTTTATAAATTTTTTATTTTAAAACTGTCTATGTAACAGTAAATCCACAATAAAGAGTATAAAATTGTTCATGTGAACAGTCTTATTATATTTATGTGTGACTATGTCATTCTGTTTTGTATTCCAACCCTGAATGCAGGAATTTTACACAAATTTATAAATCACAATATCCACATGTGAAAGAAAATGATCACTGTTTTTTATCTGTTTTCATAGACAAAAAAATGTTTCAAATTATTTTCAGAAATCTGTAAATAAAGTCTGCAGCCATTAGATTTACCCCATTCCCAAGGGTATCAAGCAATACTACAGTGAATACTAAATTTCAAGCTATTTTATGGGCACTAAAACTGAGGTACATGCTCTTACCAGGTAGTGTGGTGATTAGATACTGGTTTGTAGTCTTGTAAATTACAGGTTAAACAGGTTGCAAAAAATAAAGCATATAGAATAACTTTGTGTGACTTGTTTTTCTGACTAAAACAGTTGTGTATCTGCAAATGAAGTAACTTTCTCCTATGTTCTGGAAAGGAGAAAAAAGCTATTGTAGTCTTTAGTAGCTTTTCTTTGCCTAAAAAAAAATTTTTAAAGACACAAAAAACTCTGTCTCAAAGTGTGAAATCAGTGTAGCTATAATGAATTTAAGAAAACGCACATACCGAAAGGGCAGGGCATCTAAGGAAACTTTGATATGAAAGACAAACTTTATGCTATTGATTTCCCAGTTACAAATTTTAGTGTCTCAAACTAAGATCTATGTTTAAAAATCAGTATTGTTACTATTATACATAGAACATTTAGGATCACAATTCAGGTTTTGCAGGAGATCTGCAGGTAATGTAATAGTAACTTGGACAATGAAAAATCTTCACTCCCAGTAGCCTCTTGTGTCTTAGTGGCATTATCGTCTTACTTGTGGTGAATTGTTTGAATAAAGTGCTCAATATTAAGAAATAAAGCATTAATAATAAACAAATAAAATGTCCAAAACTTTCTGACTCCGTTTTGCAGCCATCAGTTATATATGATATCTGTTAGTAAATTCAGTTTAACTATTTAACCTCCTGATAAGTGAATATCATCTATGATACTTTAATTTGGGATTAGTCTTGACCATTTGATTTTACTTGGTTACTTATATATATATATATATATATATATATATATATGCCAGTTTAACTCCATGTGTGACATTTGAATTGGGGTAGGGTTCAATTGTTAATTTTATATAACTGTTAATAAGTTGGCCAAGTGTTCTTGAATTCTGTTTCATATCACCTGCATATGATGTCAGTAATGATACTCTTGTTAGTCAATGACTCTGAAACCCTTGGTGTACAGTGTACTCTGTTTAATTTGTTAACTGGTAGGTTGAACAGCATCAGTGTTGAATTGGGATGGAATTTGATGTAATGATCTCTATTGGTGGGTGGTTAGAATCTTTGTCAGCTGGCAGTGCCAGTCTCGTTCTTGCATCATGGGCATCTGCACTTTTTGTTAACATATGTAAATCTACATGTGCTACAGTGAATGCTGCCAATTTTGAATTGCACAACATGTATGCACTTAAAATTGTTTGTTCCTTTTAATAATAGTTTGGGGCAAACATCCAAATGCTCAATTCCAAAAACTGTTTTACACTCTTTCATAGGTAGCTCATCAACCTTCACAGAAGAGTTCCAATCTGAAATAGTAACATTAAAGCTAACTCAGTTATCTTTCCTTGAACATGATATTGGGTCAGAACAAAAGTTTGTAGCATTTTTAATTGAACTTCAAAGACAATGTTTTGTTTAACTACCTTTTTCTGTCTTTGAGGCAACTTTATAATTACATCTTCCTAAAACTTATTTTTCTGAATGGTGAACTGGTTTAAATAGTTCTTTCAGATTTTCAGAGAATTGAAGTTCTTCCCATGAGGGAAATTTTGTAGGGATCAAAATAAGTGGTAATTTGAAGGTTCAAGGTCAGGTGAGTATGACAGGTGTAATAGGACATCCTAGCTAATCTGTACCAATTCCTGCCTGGTCTGCATAAGAGACATGAGGTTTGGCATTGTCCTGATAGAAGAATACACCCTTTCATGAAGTTGACTGTAGTCAAGATCAGTCATTGTGAACTCCACAATCTTTTCATTAGCTGCTTAGTATGTGCATTAGAAGGGCTACATATGGTTTATGAATTCAGAGTTGTCTTTCTTCTAGACTGGTTGCCAAGCAAGTTTGAGGAGTCCAGATTGATGTACTACTTAATCCATTGCTGAGAAAAAAAAAGGATGGATACATACCTTTCCCAAGGGTATTTTGACATGTGAAGGTAACAAAATCAACTGAAATTTGAACTCGACATTCCAGTCTCTCATTCCAAACCACTATCCTTTGCACCACCTGTGCATAGGATATGACACCTTTTCAACTGGCCAATTCTAGATACTTTTCATTGGTGCTGTTTTAATCAGTCCATTTGGGAACAGTACTTGTTTGATTTTGTGGAATGAGCTTGTAATACATAGTGCCCTTTAAATCCTGCTAGATACACAACATCACCTTCTTTAGCTTTTGGAGTGGTTAATAGTGGCTTGTTTCATGTTCCCCAAGATCTTTTTTTGCTTCACATTGCTGTAAACAATCTGTTTTTCATTGCCTTTGATTGTTCTTTCCAAAAATATGTTGTTTTTGTTGTTTGAGCAGAAAATCACAGTGGAAGTGCAGCATGCTTAATGATTTTTTTTTTTTCATTAAATTGAGAAGTATCCAAACAAAGTGATTCCCATATCCAAGTGTTTTCAAATCTCTTACTACTCTTATAAGATATAGGCTGATTATCTCTGTAATGTCCTGTTTTATATGACTGAGGTTATTTTTAATCAGGGTTTTGATTTGATTATCATTAATGACTGCTGGCTTGTCAGAACATTTTCAGTTTTCCAAATCAAAATTTCCCTTTTTGAAAAAAGAGCACATATTTTTTTTTTCTTTTCCGGAAGGAGCATCAAAATACAAAAATGCATCTTATTTTTGACTTTTAATGTTAAAAACAACCAAACCAAAATTCACAATCTACAAACAAATCAATGTATATATGTAGAATTTCAATCATTTTACATGTGAAATTAAATGTTTTTAACAAATGCTACAAACTTTTTTTCCATTTCAATATATTAACATTAATTTCACTTTCTGTCTCTCCATCACTTTTTTAAAATAGTATTTTTTTATTAGATTAGACAGTCCTGAGAAAACATGACATGAAGAGTCAGTAATTATAGAAATTTGCATTATTATGATAATAACATGATGTACAACTGTATCGTGACAATTATAGGATTAGACAAGTAAATGTAAAGAGTCAGACCATCACAAGGTTAAATTGCCTCCAGATGAGTAAATTTATTGTTCTTTCACAAACAGATTCACAAAACATTCCTACCAACTCCTGGCATTTTTAGTTTTTGCAAAATGTTTAGTAGTTGATTTGAGATGTTCCTTGTTTTGTTAGGGAATTAGCAAGCTGGGTTTTCCTGGCCATGATTTAACTGAAACACAGTTGTGCTGCATTTCACAAAGTGCAGTAATATTAATCCTCAACCACATGTTATGTACACATTTAATTGACTGAAATGTTTTGACAGTGCTATTGTTGTTGATGAAGCTGATAATTAGTATGTCACTTGGCTTCAACACATTGATATCGGCAAGTTATTCTCTCTACAAGATTGCAGCTTTCAACTTTTTTAATCAAACCAATCTCTCACCTACTACTGTAGATCATACTACTTTCTTGGTTGTTTTTTAGTCTTCCAAGTGATGGCGCAGCAATTTCCTATCCGATCCAAGAACAATAAAATATGACTCTCAACACTGCCATTTTTGGTGTTTATATTTTCTAGTGTGGAATCAATAAAAACAAAGATTTCCCAATCTTATATTATATTTTCTTTGATATATGGAAACAACTGGACAGTCCCAATAACTTTGATAGCATGCACTAAATATTGCTGCCTTGTTTAGTTTTGTAGTCATATCAGTCAGCTCAAAAGTTAAATCAACTTTCAAACCTTCTGCAATCTAGTTTAGCTACCCAATTAACTTTCAGTAATCTGTTCCTCTATTGTAAGCTGATCCAACCTTTACAATAACATTTCAGGTTACAGATAATGATCCAAGTTTTCTATGTACTCAGAAAGTCTGATTCTATTCACTTTGTGAAAAGCAATATAACAAAAGTCCACACCTTCAATCCTACCAGTCAGAAATCCTTTGTGCATAATAGTCTCAAAGGATTTCTCTGCATGGCAACATATGATTCCAAGTACAAATCATCATAATAAACACAACACGAGGAAGTTTTGATTGGGTACATCCTAAAGATATAAGTTTATCATGCATACTTAGATAAAACTTTCCAGCTCCATCCTTGTGTATATATAGTTATGCTTAGATTTCCAAATAAATTCCTGTGAAGTCTTACTCACCACTGGCAATTAAATATAAATGTCCTGATCCAGGTGTTTTCCTTGTAGAAATACAGCTTATATGTAGTCATATTAGACAAGCATATAAACTGTTTCTTACTAGAGGTGACTATAAGAAATTTTCTCATTGGGAATCAAGGGATAAACCTCTAATCCTGATCAAAAGACTGGGAATAAGTGTAAACCAGACAATAGGTAAACCTATCTACTCCTAAAATAATGTTTTTCAAATTCATATGCCTTGGTGATTCCATCTTGATCAATCATTGATTGGTTATTAGATAGTGACCAGTCTTTTACCTCTTCATAGGTTCAAAACCCAAGTAGTTTCTGTAATTCTGTCTACTTAGTTATTTTGCAACTTAGTGTGTTGTCGTTTTCTTTGATTTGAAATTTTCCACTTGATTTAATTTAGATCCAACTTTTTTCCTGTTGACATCATTCATATGGTCTTGAACACTATACCAAATTCTATTTCTTCCAATAGTTCTACTAGTACTTCTTAATATAATCATTGTCATCTATTCCTCCATACTCAGCAACATATCCGGAATTTGGCCTCTTTTATTTCAACATAATTCTTTTTAATTGAGTAGTTGACAGGAGTTTTGGAGATTATAATCAGCAGTTTTTTTACTACATGTGTATGTTTTTTAATCTCATTTTCTCTACATACCTCATATAAGTATTGTAAGGCATTTGAGAACACTTGGATATGTAAAAATTGTTATGTTTGGATGCCTCCTAATTTAACAGAAGAAATTTAAATGACATACCCATATGATTCTCTGTATAAACACAACAAAATGTATTTCTTAAAAAGGAATGATCACAAGTGATGAAAAATAGATTGTTTACAAAAATGTGTCGTGAAAATAATCCTGTGGTAACTGAGCCACCATTAATAACTCCAAAAGCTCCTCTAAGCTGGTGCTGTTATCAAAACTTATATTTATTTTGTAAAGTCAGTAACTATCACGAATACACTGTCATACCCGATAAAAACATTTTCGCAAAGTTTGACAGTTTATTTACCAGATTATTAAAATATGTGAACCAAGTACAATGTAATATTTATTATTTAACATTTTATAAAGATTTTTTATTTAACATTTTATACAGAAATAAATTTGAAAGATCTTTTTACTCAAAAATTTACAAGCTTATTGAAATATATGAACCAACTACAATACAATATTTCATTTTATAAATAAAAAAAGCAAGGTTTTTATTCAAAATTTTATAAAAATTTCTCTGAACTATAGAGCAATAAAATTTAGATAAACATATGATTCTTCCAGACATTATGCATTTTCTTTTCAAATTATTTTATATCTCAGATTACTTCTTGTTTTAATTTTCAAATTTATTTTATAATTGTGATGTAAGATCAAGGATGCCTAATCAATAGAAATCCAAGGCCTAAAACTCAAGCAATTATAGGTTAACTTCCTAACAGCTCTTTTTTGAAAAACAATTTTGAAAATTTTTTAAATTGTTGCTAATTTTTCTAAAAATGCCTAGAAAATCTGCTAATTGATTATTTATTGCCAGCCAGCTAAATGATGACTGATGAACAAACCTTGGTTCACATATTTTTATAATTTATAAATTTTTATAAATTTATGAATAAAAAATTGTTTTTTGTTCTTTATAAATTAACAAACGATAAACATTGTTGTAAATAAACAAAGTAATAAATAAATAGTGTTTAATATTTTTGTTCTAAATTTTCAAGAACAAAGAAAATGTATAACTTTATTTTCATATGATTGGGTTTTATTAAAATTCTAATCATTGTTTTCAAAACAATAAATGTTGCCAAATGAGTTCAGGTTGTATACAGTAATAGTAATTAGTAATGTCAAAGAAAGAAAAAAAAACAAAAAAAAAAAAACATCCTTTTGACACTTTTTTTTTTGGGTGTGTGTGGACATAAAGGTTAAACTTTGCAAACATTTCCATCTTGAAAGACAATTTTCTCAGCTAGTATTTATTTTTTTGCTTGTAGAATACCATGTCCCCAGTCTTGAAACCTGCTCCAACACTCTTCTGCAAAGTTTTTAATCCTTTTATCAACCTCCAATTAAATATTGGGTCTTATATAATCCATTCACATGTACAGTTTCAGTTTAAAACTATCAGTTTGCAATAATAGTTAAATATTGTGATGCTCAATGCTATCTCCTTTGCTTCAATAATGATTGTATCATCCTGTATCAGTCCATAATGACTCTTGCTTTTTTTTTCATTAATGACCTTGAGAACAATAATAGAATATCCGAGTTTGCAGCATCAGTTTTAACCTGTACATCATTTCTAACAATACCTTGTGGCAGCTCATAGTCTCTTTCTGACATCAATTTTTTTTCCTCCTCCATATTTAAACATTTTGTATCCTTTTTAGTGGGAAACTCTTTCATAGTCCACTTCATCTCATGAATAAGATAGCTAAATACAACCATATATTCTAATAGTTTCTTCTCCTGCACTTCCCACCTATAGAACTCTCTTCAGCTTCTTGCTTTTCCTGTCAAAAAAAAAATCTACAAAAATTAAGTCAGTTGTCATCTTTTGTCTCCTTGAATCCTGCTCTTTTTATTGTCTTTTTTCCTAAGTAATGTTTTCTCAGTTCCCTTTACTGTATTGTCTTTCATCTTTAGTAATCTCTTGGGTCTTAGCAGCTTTATTGCTTTACTTGAGGTGAAATGGTTTAAAAAAGAAAGCTGGTCAGTCAGGTTTTGCAACAGACCGTACTGCTGCATGCATTATTTTGCACTGCACAATTTCAAGCATCATTTCTGAAATTTTATTATGGCCTATTTGTGATATCCTCTGAACAGCATGACATTTTCTTTCATTATGTTTACTTTTGCCATCAGAACATTTTTCTGCAAAGTGTTTATAAGATCCACATGATCTGTATGCAGAGATTTTTCTCTCAGCTTTTGTAGGATTTATGTTTTTGAGGCCTCATTGTGATGATTGAAATCTAGATCCTGATCTCCTACACTTGAACTTACTCTCTTTGTTGATTAACTACTACTTTTTAAGTAAACAAAACCTTTTCATTTTCCACTAAGAAAGCAGGCTCTAATTTTTTATTTGGTTTCTTATTTTTGTTGCATCTTTTCTCTCCTTTAAATGCTTTTAATGAATACTTTGCTCCTTCATATACAAGCTGCATTTTTGTCATGTATTCCTGTGAAAATCAGCATGTTTGATATATTTACCTTTTTGAAAGATTTGAATGCAAAGATTTCAGGTGTGTTATTTTCTTTTCTATTTTTTTGATATTTGGTGTCAAACAGCAGTATATTGATTAATGGACTGATTTTTATTTTGCATCAAATTATTATTATTCAAACTTTTTGAGGCTGTCTGTAAAAATCATCTTTTGCAAGAGAATACAATTAATGTACTTAAACCAATATCTTTCTTTTTTTTTTTTTTTTTTTTTTAATAATCAAATTTGATTTAATCACTTTTTCTCTTATTTTATTTATATCTTCTGGTAGAATAAGTGCAATGGCTACTCTTTTAGATTTGCCCAACTCTGTTATTTTCCTTCATGATAGTAATTCTTGTTTATAGAGTTTATATTCTTTGACATGGAATGTTGGGAGATTTATTTTTGTAAACAGCTTTTCTTAATTTCCCACTATTACTTTTCTTTCTTTTTTTGTTTCTCTCCTCCCCCCCCCTTTTTTTTTTTTTTTTTTTTTTTTAAAATAAATAAAAATGGTTCCTCTGTTCACTCTCCTTCAACATCCATGTTTTATTAGACAAAAATGTGAATATGAAAATGTACTTGCTATATTCATTCCTTGAATTATACTTTACTATCCTTTGTTAGTATAAGTAAATCTGTGTGAGACAGTGTATGTTACCACCTTTTGAATTACACAATACACATAGAAAAAAAAATTTGTTCCGTCTACTAATAGTTTTGGGCTGAATACTCAATGAACAAATCTGTTTTATATTATTTTCTACATAGCTCACTAGCTCTACAGAAGAATTTTGTCATGAAATAATAGCATTAAAGCTAACAGCTCTTTTTTTTAACAAGATATACCTACAGTTTACTTATGTTGTTGCTGTTTGAAATTCACATTCCTAGTATTCTGCTGTTGGGGAAAAAATAGAGCAGTTGTCCTTTTTTTTTTCTTCCTATAACAATCATTTCATATTCTGTGTTAAGTCCTGCCCACACCTACAGTTGCAAAAGCTACACTACCACTTTGCCTATTATCTTGCACATACATTATTCAACTGAGTTCATTTCTACAAGGGGGGGTATGTGAAAGCATGTAAACCTTTTTTTATTCATAACTGCAATGTTTGTATCTGAAAATTCTTGAAAATTGATTAGCATAAGAATTTGATCTTATATATTCTTATATCTATAATACACATTGTATGAATGTATAGCCAACAAAAACCTTAAAAATTATAGATTAGGAACACTATTAAAAAATTTTTAGAAATGAAAGAAAATGAAACATTTTTTACAATGGTTATTGATTTAAGTAGTTTCTCTACCATTAAACATATGCATAAACATTTTCTTTTTTATAGGAATAATTTCAATTAAGTTTTAAGTACAATTTCTGCTTTGCATAAGTTTGTTTAATAAGATTTAAAAATATTGCATAAGTTTAAAAATATTGAGCTGAATTTGGTACACTCTGTAGTCCTGTAATTCTGTAATGAATTCTTGCCATTATATTTTGGATTATTCTAACACTTTTTATTGCTTTAATCATTGTGCATTGATTAATGCATCTCAAAACTTATTTAAGTCTCTCTATCTCTCTCTCTCTCTCTCTTCTTTTTTTTTTTTAATTTAGATTTGGTATACTAGGGTGTGTTGAAATGTTCTTGGCTTGACCCACTTTCCAAATTCTGACCCATTAGATCCACACTTACCAATTCCTTATATGGCATCTCCTTTCTAAGTAACACAACAGACTGTTCTTGGTTACATTTTACAAGCAGCAAAGAACAATGATCAACAAAACTAATTATTGAACACCCAAGATGGATTGCCTTTGCATATGGTGAAAAGGTTCCAGCTGCCCTGCTGTTTACTCTGGGAGAAGGAGACTGATATTTTTCTCAAGGGCATTTTTTTTCAAATGCCATGTTATTTTAGGATGCAGGCAATCATGGCTCTTCACAAATTCCTTTTTTTTATATGCAATTACCATGCATTCTTGGAAGATAGTGGAATGGTTTCCAATTGCTTTCTCTATGGTTCTGGATTTCATTTTCTTTTTCTTTTAAACTTATTGCCACTCAAAGCTACTTTACTGTTATTTAACCCATAGCTAGGTGAGAGAATAGATGGATTTATGTCTTTCCCAGGGGGCATTTGTGCAAAAGTGAACACATCAAACCAGACTGGAATTGTACTAAATTCTACTTTCCATGCTGAAAACAGTTATGCTACTTTCACATCCACCCAAAGAGTATTAGAGCAAAATTAGTACAAAGTAAATACAAACTGTTCCTGCTGAAGTTTGAACACAGGTATGATTCCATTCTTTGTGCTGTTAACCATCAGGCCACCTGTACATCCATAGTCAATCTCTGAAGCCATTATTTTTCTTTTTGTGAATAGTTAAAGTAATAAATAAGTGTGAAATCTTGAGTTATGAGTTAGTGGTGGGGGGAGAACCCAGTAATTTACATGGGTGAAGGGAGAAAAAGAACAGTGTGGGGAGTAGTCTTCTTTAACAGTTGTTTATTACTTTTCATTTCACGAGGAAATATCCCAATGTCATCTTCAATACAGAGCTCCTTTTCATCCTATATCCCACCCCCAAGCACAGCATCCAAATCTCTGTCTAGCCTCATTTCCTCTGTCATCTACTGGTACAGAGGTCTATATTTTCTCAGTTTTATTTCCATTCCTAGAATGCAAATGACCCAACTTTCAACCAGGTGCTTTTCAATGATGATGAGATCATTTCCAGGTCAACCCTTGATCTGTGCCGTGGTTCTTTTCTTAGATTATTATATCTCACTTGTCAAACAATAACAGATTCAGGTAAAGCAAATCCTCAGAATCAAAAGTAAATTAACTATCATGGAACCAACATCCAATTGACTCAATATCTATGCAGCTGAAAAATGATTAGTGAATCCTTACAACTCATTAAAATATTGTATATAATGGAACTGACTTACCAAATGCATAACTATCTGTGCAACCGAAAAAGTCACATGCATGAAAATATTCATATTATATATATATATATATATATATATATATATATATATATTATTTTTTTTCTACCGTTAGCATGACTCAGGGGTTTTATGCACAATGCAATCTTCAGGTGCTGAATAGAGACTGACTGTTACATAATTTGAATTTTAATAAATATATCCGGTTATATATAATATATATATATATATATATATATATATATATATATATATATATATGAGAGAGAGGAGTTAATATAAAATTTGTCACTTAGCTGATTCATATATTCAGCATCTTGACTCCAGTGTTTTGTAGATGAACCCTCCAGCAATCGCTCCATCCAATCATCAGGAGATACCAGCAATTGACTGCTTATTTTATTGTATTCATTTTTATATTAAAAAATAATTTATACACTTTTTTCATTGTGTGTTTGTGCATGTGTGTATGTATGCACGTGTTTGCCCATAGGTGTAGAATATGTATATTTTGTGTGTGTATTTATGAAAGTTTCAACATCCTCTACAGAACTAGGGGAAAAAATGTTTTTTCAACGATTAGGTAATTACTAACATGCCAACATATGAAACTTATCTGCACTTCTCTAGGGAGAACTTATATATGTACCATATAAATACTTAAAATTAAGATCAGTGTTTATACTTGCTTGGGGATTTCCTTCCTTATAAAACAGCAAAAAAAAAGCACATGCTTTTTATTTGCATATGGAATGTAATAAAGATATGTACACAAGAGAATGAAAATTTTACAGCCATTTGTATAGCTTTAAGAAGTTAGTCTATGGCTGATAATTCATATGCAGACATTTTCAAGACAGAAAGCTATTGTAAAGATTTGTAAAGTAGTAGAAATCATTCATAAAATGAGCTTAATTTTTATTATCAATTGTGTAGGTACAGTTACTTGTGAGCTGGAATACAATCTTCTGTCTAATCCACAAAAAAAAAGTCAAAAACTCAAAGAAAAAGTTAACTCAAAAGAAGAAATCAGGTAAATTGTAAGTCTCAAATTTTATATTTCAGAAATAATTTATTTACAATACAAGATTTTTTTTCACTCCAAGTTCTTATGAAGACAGCTTTGCATAACAGGGATTAGACTAGACACAGGAAAATTTTTTTACTAAATTTGACTTGGATTATGTAGCCCTGGGTCAATCCTGGTCAATGGCAACCAATAATAACCTCATCCCCCACTGCATTGGTCTTTAAGTTCCTTCAGATCACTGTAGTTACCATCTAGCTGACTCCTCACTTGCTGGTGTGTCGCTGGTATTATGTTGAAAAGCATGATTCCACACAATCTAGCTGGCGTTTGTCTGCTTCACGACCCTTCACTTCTCTGCTACATTGTGTTTTTGATCTCAGAGGGTGAGAAGATCACTGGTGAAGTAAACTGGTGCGAAGTACATGTTGAAGGTGAGGAGTTACACAAAAAAGAATTAACTTTGGTTAAAAACATAACAGTGATTTGATTTATATATGATTTGTCATAAACAGTGGTTTTAACCCTTCCCACTTACTATTATAATCAAATGATACTGGGATCTCCTTTTGAAGTTTGCAGCTTGTGTTACTAGTAATTTCAAATGTTTTAACTCTAAATTGTCTAAACCTCCAATTTATATGGAGTCCTGCTGGGGTATCTGGATTCAGTTATTTTTGACCCTTAGCAATTTTTTCTAAAGTTCCATATTTTCAAAATGTTTACTTGAGTGATTTTCTAAATTTAGGGGTTGTCCAGCCACCTCTTGAGTGATCAGAGGAATCAAGCAGCCCTTTAACTCTAACCCTTCACATCTCATCTCACACCATTGCTCCATATAGGTGGTGCTAATTTCTCATACTTTCTCAGCATCTAAAATCATCCTACTCTAAGGGCCAGCACACTGTCCCTGTGAGGAATCCATACTTTCAGAATGCATAGGCAAAAAGGAAATTTCCAGTCTTTATTCTTGTCTCATGCTGTGATTTCTCAAAGCCAGAGACTTGCTTGGAGCCTATCCAGATGCTCCCTTCCCACCACCACCAGCCAATCTCAAGAGTTGTTTTGTGTAGGCAGGAAAAGAATCTTTTTAGTCATAAAAAAAAAAAATTTTTCTGTGTTTCTTGGTCAACAAGACCACAAAGCCTGTGGTCACTCCAAGCTAGTAATTAATTTTTCTCTCTCACTTGTATCCAAAGGATGTCACAGAAATTAAAATGAACAAACCTGTCAGGCTAATCTGTTTTTGTAGGGATATTTTTCTTCTGGTAGCCAATTCAAACCAGATTTTTTTTTCCTGCCTCTTTGTCCAGAAGAATTGTAAATGTTATTTCAGTGACTACAGGGGTTTCCTGATGGACAACATGTTCTTCTATTTGATATCTTTGAAGATACATTAATATTCTCTTTCTTATTAGCAGGAAGAGAGGAAGAATGGGTAGTCTTGGTTTTGCTCAATCATACTGAATTCCATCTAGTTAAATTTGAAAATGTTTGGGATTTCACTCATTTGGAAACATGATTTTTCAATGTATTTAGTCTTTAAATTTAACTTTTCAATCCGCCTTTCTGCATCTTCAACAATTTTACCTTTTTTCTTTTTTTTCTTTTTTTTTGTTTGATTAACCCCCCCACTCCGAGGTTGAGGTGTCTGTGGTTAGATTCAGCTACTACTCCAACTCCCATGCAAACTCTCACTTGGACTGAGTACATGATACATTGTCGTTTTATTTACAGGGTGTGATATATAAATTGTCATGTAAATTATGCAAAAATGAAAATGACACTGGCATCTCATTTTAACAGATATAGTTACCAAAATTACACCAAAATATCTTGAAATACTAAAGAGTAAATTTATTCAATAAAATTGCCATAGGCTTCAACCACAGCTTCCAGATGATTTCGGAATATCCTGCAACACTTCTGGATGGTCTCCATGTTTAAGTTGGTGAATGCTGTCATAATACTTGCCATCAATTCATCTTTGGTGTTACAAAGAGTTTTGTTGGTCTCTTGCACAACTGCACCCTGCACATAATAATCAAGGGGGTTGCAGTCTAGAGAGTAAGGTGGCTAGATGTAAGGGGTGATGTGGTTGCAAAAATTGTCTGACAGCCATGACTGGGTTCTCCTGCTTGTGTGGCATGATGCAGAGTTCTGTTGCCAGATATTGGGTCTTCCAGCAGCCACCCTCTTGAGTCAGGGCAGCACTACTGCCTCAAGGCACTTGATGTAGGCCTCTGTGTTGAGCCTGAGACCCTCACCAACAAATTCAGGAGTTCTTTTCTTATGAAACTGATCAGAGTGAGTTTTCCAAGCTTCTTTCTTACCCCAATAAAAAAATTCTACTTTGGATAACAGAGGAGAGTCAGTTCTTTGTGTGTGAAGAAAGTAGTTGTGGATACAGATTTTTAAGCCCTTTTGATTTATGACCCCACCCCCACAAGCATTTCTTGACATTGGACTTGTGAAACTAGTTTATAACCCTTGGAATAATGACCATGGACTTTTTAGATTTGAACTTCCCAATGGCTATTTTCCCACAATAACCATCAATATATATAAAAAAAATTAGTTGTTTCTTATTCCCAGGTAGAAACTGGCATGGCTTTTGCTAAGCATGTGTATATAATATAAATTTACTATGCTTTAACTGGCAATGTGCCTAACAGGCAGAGGGAGAAAGATTCAACATTCTCTCCACAGACATTAAAGGTGAGAGTTGTTACTTGTCCAAACTTTCAATGATTATTCATCATTTATAAACCTTGAAAAATTAATTTAAGGGGAAAAAAAAAAATTGGTCACCATTTAAACATTTGTATTTCTCTTATTGTTTGACACAGGTAAATGTCATTTTCTTGCATAAGAATCACTGGTGATGAAGTATTCATTTTAGGATACAAAATAAATTTCTTCATAAACAAAGAAAATTGTACCAACATTCTGAATAACTTTCAACATCTTAACTTAAATGGATTTATTGAGGAAACATTATTCTGTGTTTTGATAGGATTCAAGTGGAATTCTTTATTCTGAATTTATAGAACTGTGACAAACTGATGTTATGCACACCTAAAAATTGGATTGTTTGACTGATGTATTAGAACAGAAAAAAATCTTTTTCTGGGCAAGGACTACATCAAAGCTGGTGAGATGCCAGTAACAGCAAAAACTAGCACTACACTACTATACCAAACTATATTCATGTCTAATCAACACAACTGACTAATGTATATTCCATTCATGGTGGATACAACTCTACTCTAAGAAAGAAACAGCTATCAAGCCTTTTGGATTTTCCATGGAAAACCTAATAGAAGCTCAAATTGATGTCAACATAATCCATGAATCTGCCTTGATAGAAAATCTCCCACAATTTTAATGACTTACTAAACACCAAAAATCCAACACTGGCCCAGTTACATTCTGGGAAGAATTCTATAATATCCTCCAAAATACCCCGATTACAATAAAGTCTATACCGATGTATCAAAAGACTAACAGAGTAGAATGCTCTGCCATTCTAAAAGACACAATAAAAAAACTACAGCCAAAAAATGCCTCAATTTTCAGTGCTGATGCAACCAACACCTGTACAGCTAGCCTTGGGCCTAATAACTGAGAATTTCATTATTCTCTCAGACTCACTATCCATACTGACGGCCATCAATAACAAAAACATGAACAACCAAACAAAATACCTTAATAGATTTAACTCAATACTCAATCAAAAAATCTATATTGGGATCCCTGGGAATAGCAAGGTTGATAAGGCAACCAAGAAATGAATATACCAAATTTAAAAATCTTCTATACAGACTTGAAAGCCACAATTAACTCTTACATCCTCAACCAATAGCAAAAATCATGGAATACACTCATAAACAACAATCTCAAGTACAATCTATTCTGACTGTATATCACAGTACAAGGAACTCAAGAAAAGATGTCACACTTACAAGAATGAAAATTGGACATATCCAAATAATCCTCCTCTTCCTCCTAAAAAATGAAGGCACTTCAAAATTCTCAAACTGCCAATAAGTACTCACTGTCAAACATTTTATGATTAACTGCAAAAAATTGGTACCTACATGAAAATATTTCTACACTATACCCAACCTTAGTGCCCTCTTTGAAAGTGTCAAAACAAAGCCATTCTAGAATTCTTAAAAGTAACAAAACTCTACCCAAAAATATAAAAAGGAAACTGAATAAACACCTGGCTACAAAATGAAACTAAAACTGAATTACATCTACATCCTTATATAATAAGGCCTTATAAAAGAATTTGTCTGTAAAATAAACACAAAATAAAAACAAATCTTAAAATTACCTGATTCAGTGCAAAATGACCCTTGGGGTTGCTGTGCCGATAAAATAATCCATCTAAATCTGGTCAAGAAAGTTCACATGATTTTGCTGGATAACAGTGCTTGTCCTGAGATTGCAAATGATCATAGAAATAGTGTGTTTTTCTATATATGACATTCTTCAGCCCAGTCACATTGAGGTTTTTTTTTTTTTTTTTTTCATTTCCTGCAATATTCCTTGTCTAGCCAGGACTTTCAACAAATTCAACATATTGAAAAATTCCTTAAAGAGTTAAATCAAAGCCAGAATTGTTCTTTGATGTTGAAATATGGAATTTAACTGAAAAGTAGCATAGTCATAGAAAGCCAGAGAAAAAAGATTGAGTAATGATGTTATTAGTTTATATGAATAAGATTTTGTGAAGAAAAATACAAGAAACTTTTGTATCAAAACTACAGGTTGACCCATATCAATATTGATGTCTGTAAGAATCCATCCTTGTATACATTTTTGTCTTGCAACATCTCTACATTTTATTGTCATCTATGCAGCTTATCATGTATTGTGGGTAAAAGAAAATCTTACTTTCATTAAGTAAAAAAAAAATTACCATCTTATGAAGTGTTTTTTTGATAAAACCTTTCTAGGAACACTTACACATTCTATTTTGAAGAGACAATCATGTTATATAATATGTGTATCAAATTTACTTATTTTTTTTTTATGACTTTAGTAACATTCTTGGAGGTAAATTGAGCAGCAGTGGCAGCTTACAAATGTGGGAGTTTTCTTTCTTTTTTTTTCTTTTTGGGTTTCTATATTTACTGAAGGTTAAATGTTATAGCCACCACGTGTAGGATACATAAACAATTCTCTAAAGGTTTCTTCTGATGCTGGTGTTCTCTTGTTCTTATTGATCTTTACTAACCTTAAACTAATGGCACAAGGTAACACAGATGGGTCACCTGGTAAGAATCAAATTTATTACCATATTAATGGTCTTTGAAACTAGGTTGATAACCTGTGTTCCATTGTAATGGATCATTTTTGTTGTTTTTATAACATTGCATACTTGTTGTATGATAAAGGTGGATATCTTATCAATCTAATTTATTATAATGAAAGTGTGTGCAAATCTCAACTTTTTTTTCTTTTTTTTTGATTGGCAAATACAGAATTAAACCAAGTTTTACATCAGATGTATGTATTGTCCCAGAATACTTTGAAATCCTATATTCCTTCAGGACACAAATGATCATGGCTCTCCACAGTTTCCTTTTCTTTATCTGTGAATAGCCATGTCTCATTAGGACATAGGGGATCATGGCACACCACAGATTCCTAGAGGGGCTTATTTTTCATGAAACAAATCGCAATTTTGAAATGGAAATTTTTTTTCTAACAGATTTGACAACTGCCATCTTTATTTGTTACTGTGTTTAACTTAACTCACTCATCCGACAGACATCAAAGGATAAAGTCAGTAATGTTTTCATACCCCCCCCTTACCTACTGTCTCCTTACAGTATTTAGGAACCAAGTTTTACAAAGTTGGCTTGATTTAGTAGTAGTAATAATAATATAATAGTATAATTTATTATAAAAAAAGGGATGGGGGACAAATTTTGTCCTTTCCTTTTCCTATGACACATGGTAATGGCAGTAGGGGTCGGTTTATCTTTTCAAAAAGCCAAATTTTGCCAATTAGACTTTTTCAAAAATTTTATTTAATAATTTCAATAAAGTGACAAAGCGATAATGTAGCTTTTTGTTTCTAGATGACTTTTCAACAATTTATCTATGGCAATTAATTTAAAGCTGGGCTTTTTCTATTTACCTACTTTTATTTATTTTTTTTTTTTTTTTATTAAGCATTGTTTGGTGTTTTTACTGATTTCAATCTGGCAACCCTGTGCATGCACACCCAAATTAGTTTTACTCTTGTAAAAATTCAAGTGAGATTTCTTTTAAAAACAAAAAAATTAACTGAAGTGCAATGGGAAACAAAAAAAATCTTTGGAAGACATCACATTTGTTTTACTACAATGTCCAGTTTGTGTGTTACATATTTTTGTTACAGTAGAATTTTACGTACACAAACCTTTTCTAAAAAACAAAAAAAAATTTTTTTTAAATTACCTATTAGCTATTGGTTGACTGGGGCAGGAAATGGCTTGTAAACTTTAATGCCTCCAAAACAAAACTGATCTCATTTATCCACCATAAAGAATCCTCCCTGCCTCCATTCAGAATGGCTGATACCCAACTCCACGAGAGCGCCTACCTGCTTGGTCTTGCGCTTTCCACTGACCTGAGGTGGAACAACTACATTGAATCAATAGCTTCATCTACTGCAAGGAAAGTTGGTTCTCTGTCATGCCAAAAGGTTTTTCTTGCCTGAGTCCATTCTTCAAATCTACAAATCAACCATTTGTCCTTGCATTGAATACTGCTGCCATATATGGTCTGGTGCCCCCACTGTTCATCTTGAGGTCTACAGTCACTTTCTCACAGATGTGCTATGGTTTCCCTCTGTCTTTTCCACAAGTATTTTCAAGGCAAATGTGCTGACAAGCTACTTTCACTAATTCCCAAGCTGCATGAATTTAAGCGTGCTACTAGGTTGGCATCTCGGTCCCACCCTTTCACTGTCGAAACAGTTAAATGTAGCTGTCTCTTCTACTCCAATCAGTGGAACTCCCTCCCTCTTACTTGCTTCCCTGATAGCTATAACCTTCAAATATTCAAATGTGATGTCAATTGACATCTGATGCCATGATCCTGATCCCCATCCTCCTCTGTGTCCTTTCCTCAAACACCCTCTTTACTCATGCTCTCACTTCCTGTAACCCCTTGCATGCTAGTAGCACTCCCACCTGCCTTGCTTATAAAAAAACAAAAAAAAAACATGGAAAAGCATGCTTTATATGAACAACCCACAACCTCAGCCTCAAAAGTGGGACTTTTTTTTGAAAAAAGAAACAAAGGCAAATGACTGCATTTGATGATATTACTGCATTTGTAACTGATTCAGCAGCATATTGTAAAAAGGTGCAATGGAATGTTTTATTCAATATATTTGTAAACAGTAATCATGTCTTGTGTTTAGCATTCATTTTACCTCTTGTTGGTGAGGTATTCTCACACTGGCCACAATTTGATAATGTTGCTTAGCTCAATATTTTCATAAAGTCAGTTTAAAAAAAAAATCTGGACAAAAACAGCAATATCTGAGATGCCTTGAAGCCTGCTTGCTGAAGCAACTGGTGAAGTTCCCCTCTGTTCCAGTGGCAACCCAATGGAATTCATGGTTCAATTCAGCCAAGTATCACTTTTTATATGTTCAATTTTATGAAGGATTCTCCCCCCCCCCAAAAAAAAGGCTACAGCTTGGCAATAGACCAAATTTTGGAATTAGTAGATGATAGTAAACTGCATTGTGCATCATACCATAATTTACATCTCAATCTGCATTTCATCAATGAGAACTGCACTCATTTTATTAAAAGCCATGATAAGTTTAGAAGAGACCAAGTTACCACTTGCATGCATTGCATACAACCTAATTGAAGATTTAAATCTTTACCTTGATAGTAGTAGGTCAAAAACAACATTTGGTCTAGTAACTGACTGTTTTCTGTCTGAACTGGAACACATGGTGGAATCAGTTTACATCAAATTTGCAGGATGTATTCAGTACAGAACTTTCATAGTTGAACAAATGCTTGGATACTTAGCCAGTGTATAAGTTTTACAAATCAGCTCATCTATTTGATCCTAGACAGCTACCATGTATTAGCTATGACATTGGCATTTTTGCAGCCATCAAAGATTTGCAAGATCTATCCACTGAACTCTTTGAATAATTTCAAATTTATATTAAACAACAAAGATGACCTACCAAATTCTTTCAGCTTTCCAGCATTTTGGAGTGCCAATAAGAGCAGATTTCCTATTCTGTTACAAATTGTCACTAAAGTTATTTAATTCTTTTAGTAGTCTGTGGTGCTGATTTTCTTTAGGTTTTGCTACTTTCACTTAATTCTTATTTGGGATAATAGCATTCTTTGCAAGGGTTGTCCTGGAAACTCAAGTTAGATTAAAAGCAGAAGTATGAGTTACAAAACCCTATCAAGAACAACTTAACCAATGGGTGGATATTTCAGCTAGTAAAATTTTTTCATTTTCCTTTTATTTTCTTGTTTTAGTAACATGTATATATTGTTACACTTTCTCACTAAGTATTATGATGAAACAAAAATAGAAATCTATACTGAAAACTGGGAAGGGGGGGGACTGAATTCTATACTGAAAATGGAAAAAAAAAAATTGGAATTCCCTAAAAGCTGAAACAGAAAATCAGTCCATCTTAGATTCCTTTTCTTCATTATATGGGAATTGCTTTGATTTCTCAAGAAAGATAATGAAGTGATTTCCATGGATTAATTCAGAGTATTTTTTCTCTTGGATTAGCTTCTACCCAAGCCTAGAGAGCCTAGTCTACCCTACTATTTAACCTATTGCTAGAGGGAGAATAGATCTGTTCTTTCCCAAAGGCTTGTACAGTTATCAGCACTTTCCACACCAATAACTGTTACACTATGTGCACACTGTCCTAGAATCTATAATTATCAAAATGTCCATTTGGGTATGTACATCTGTTGCACCCAATTGTTGTTACTAATATTGATAGTGAGCTAACTTTAAACTTGAACTGCTCCAATTAAATGGAAAAAAATTCCCAGTAATGAAACACCCAGTTGAGGATGGGTTATACTGCTAGTAGATGTATATATTGTCACAAATGCAAATGAACTAGAGAGATTTAACTGATATGAGGTCTCACCTACACAGAAACCATAAAGAGAATGCTTAATTCCTATGAATTGAATAAAGGGCTCAGTTCAAAATTCTGATATGATTATGAAGTACAGAGAGTACAGTGACTGAAATAGTTTGAGTATTATAACAACCAAAATGAACATTCTGGTCTGAAAAGTATATAATAATAATTTTGACAAAAATTTCTTATTTTTAAAAATATTTTTCTTTTTTGAGATTTTGAAATCTAGGAAGGAAAAAGATTGATATATTAGCTAAGGTGTTTATATCACTTAAAAACAATGCAATAAGATATTATATGTATTTGTAACATTTCTAGAATATATATATATTTATTCTAGAAATATGAGAGAAAGGTATTCCTGTTCATTCTATTAAATAGAAAAGACAGGGAATGTTAATTGAGCCTTTTGATAAATTTCTCCTTCTGTCAAACTAGTCAGTTTTGTTGGGTCAACCAGAAGTTTCTGTCTCTAGAGTCAGATGTCAAATGACCAAAATCAGTCATTTGCACATCAGCTCTGAGTGGCACTTCTGGTAGCATTTCGAAAATATTTTAAATATAATGTAAATTATTAATCAACCACTGACAGTGTTTCCCTTGCATTTTTGAGGGACTTTTTTGTTAGCTAGCACATGCTTAAGGGAATCTATAAATACAGAACATAGCAAACAAAAACTAGTTGGAGCATTGATTCCGTGTTGTCAACTCAAATGGATTACTAATCAACTGAAACATTTCTCGCCTTTCTGATATAGATTCTACAATGAAACCAAGGTACAAACTTTCCCCTTTCAAGAGGCTTTATCATTAAACACACCTCAATGTGTGTCTGAACTTTTCCATTTCTTATGGAATTCATTAAACACCCCTAAATGGGAAATTTCCCTTTCAAATGTGTATTTAAAAACGTGTCAGTTATATATGTGAACTCGCTTTTCTTTTCAAACGTCTTATTATATTCACCACACATATATAACATCCAAATAAATTATTTGTTGATAAATAAATCTTTATTTTCAGTTTCATTTTAAATTCACTTGTTTAAATGCATTGCTTCACCATTATATTACATCTGTTTCTTATGTATGTTAGGTCAGGAGTATTTTATTTAGGACAGAACGTGGAATAATTGGTAAACATTGCTACTACCTCAAATAAATTAGCACCAAAAATATCACCATCTGCACCCTATAAATCAATAAGTATCATCCGGCATCCTGCAACACTTTAATTCAGGTGGAAACTTTTAAACTGATTTGCATGCAAATGAAATATTAAGATCCAAGTATTTTTGTCCATTGTTCATTGTTTTCAGGGGAAAAGAATGAAAGTCCAAAAATAGCTAGTATGGTGTTTGTATTGTCAGTTTAAAGTTTCAAATGAATGTGGGTTCAATTGTCATGAATATGAAGTAGTAGATGCTACCACAGACTTCCTTGACTAATCGAACCTCCATTATAAATGAAAAATGAAAACCATTTAAAAATCCAATTGTTGTCTTAGAGGATTATTTGAAAGTAAATTAGTAAATTTAAGCATTAACTGTATTTTGTAAAAGTAATGCTTACTTTTTGTTTAAAACCTGGTGAAAATATTTATTTATGCACATTAGCCCATAACCTATCATTAAGGTCTTAGGTCATCAACATTAGTCTTCTCTGTTACACCCAACAATCAACCTAAAGCACATGTCAAAATTTTTAAAAGTATGAAGAATCATAAAAGCTACAATCTAGAAATTGGTATTGGTTATGCTTAAAATAAAATTATTTTTAACCTTATATAACCAAGATGATAAGAATGTTTTTTTTTTTTATTCTATAGGCTTTTATGAAATTTAGTAGAATAAATTTTATTTTTATGCTATATTAAAAGTATAAAAAAGAAATTAAAGTCTAGTTAAGTGATACTTTTGAGTTTAATTCATTGCTTTTATTTTTTTGATTATTTTCTTACCTGTTTAATGTCAGGAAATATTGCACTTAAAGAGGTCTTTTCAATTATTCTGATTTTAAAATTTATTAAACTAAAGTGTTACAAAAATGGAGTAGGGGTGATTGTTAAAGACTAATTGATTGCATTTACAGAATTAGTTCCTTTTTGAACTTCTATACAAAAAATAATCTGTTATATAAAAAAAACTTTCTTTTAAAAATTCTCACACTTGAAAATGGCATTAATCTTTACATTTTTTTGATTCTTCAAACATGCCTTTATTTAATAAAAAATTGTTACGAACAGCAACAGGATGAATTTCAAAATTGCACAGAAAAATAAAAAGTAAATTTTTTAAAAGTAAATATTCAGTGTAGATTTTTTCCTGTAAAATTTGAAAATAATTTTTTTTATTAAATCATGCAAGTATGAACTCTCAGAAGAATATTTTTTGAGTTTTATTGAATTTTATTTTATTTTATTTATTTATTTATTTTTTTTTTCAGTATAGAATTCATTCATTAATAAATAAGTACTGAAAATCATGTTTAAATTGGATAATTCCATGTTTTTTGGCAATTTTTTAAAATTGGAGTCGGGGGTAATGTTTCTTTACTTTCATTTCAGAAAAAAATTTCCATTTTGGTGGTACCTGTGAAATAGAATTTGCCACTTTCAGCTAATTTTTCATAATCAAGATGCCTGTTCTATTTAAGTGAATTGTTGTCAGGTGGAAACTTATGTCGTATGTTCTTAAGGTTTCACAAAAGAAAATTATAGGGTATGTTCCTATGATTTCACAAGCAGTTTTCATATTCTTTCTTCCTGTCTTCATTTCCACCTCTGAAACACTATGACAGGTTGAAAAAAAAAAAAAAAAAAAAAACTTTTCAGTTCTTTGAACTCTGTTTTTCTTCTCTTCTTTCCTGTTTTCACTTCAGCTACCCTCAATATCTATCACAACTATACACACCATAACATGTTCATAAAAATGAATAAGTCCCGGCTCTTCTCTCCCTTTATTATCTCTGACTACTACTACTAATCCCTCCCATCCACATACCACCCAGGTCTGTGTTTTTTTTTGTTTGTTTTTTTTCTTCAAATTTAAGAGCACCAACCAGTACCTTTGTTGGTTGTTTTCAAAGAAAGAAATTAGAAAGTGAAGAGATAACAAACCTGTGCATTTCAAACTTTGGACCATTAACAACATAAACACTATACTGGCTATCTCAACTTTTGACTTTCTTTGCTTGATGATAAACAATAATGGTTTTGTCAGAACATATCACTGAATCTTGGCAAGTTCCTTTACAAATTTCTATCTGACATCAAACAACTTAAGTTGACAACAGGAGAAACACACCAGAAAGCTTAATTTTTTAATTTTTTTTTTTTTTTTTTTTTTAATTGAGTTCATCCCAAGCAAAGCAGTAAAGCCACTAAGACACAAGGGTTTACTGGGTGTAAAAAAAGTATAAACAGAAACATTACTAAGGAGTGAGAACAAAAGAGTAGTAATCAGGAGAACAGTAGATAGTGATTGCCAAAGCTGGAAAGCATGGAGCTAGAAGAGTTCCTCAAGCGAGAATAGCAATAAAAGAAATTGTTAGCATAGAATTTATGGTTACATATAACTAACTCAACTGTAAATTGATGAGATCTTGATGCCAGTCTAGTACTGCACTTAAATTCAAAAAGATCCAGGTTATTTGATGATAGAAACCATAGAAGGGGTTATATGCATATCGCTCAATAGGGATTCAGTTCTAAGTCGGAAATTAGTCATGGATATTCCAGATGAGTCAAGAGTAAATTATTTGTTGATAAATAAATCTTTATCTTCAGTTCGAAGTGTTAACATCTTCTGCTGATAAAGCTGAATACATTGCCTGTAAATTCCCCTTAAACTCTACTCTTGACTCATCTGGAGTATCCATGATTAATTTCCGACTTAGAACTGAATCCCTATTTTCAAAGAAAATCGTGGAGTGAGTCCCAATCCGTATGCAGGTTACAGAAAGAGGTCTTATAAATAGGAGGTCCCTGTTTACTAGATTAGAACATAATATCAATAGATACGAGAGAGTGATCCAAGTTTTCAAGAGGACAGTATTGCAAAGCTTGGCAAGTACGAGGAGAGAAGGTAAGAAATAAATCAAGTGTTGCTCAGTTTTACTAGGAAATCTAGTAGGGAAATCCACAATTTGAGTAAGGGATTGAGCAATGGAAAAATTTAATGTCTGAATACTGGCAACATCAGTGATACATATATAATGTGCATCTGTGCAAAACACTTTACACAGTTCACAGATACTACACTTTGAACCTTAGAACCTTGGCCAAAGTGTCTGATAGTGACACTTAGGACCTTGGCCAAATATGTTTGATTCTCTATTTGTCCAAATCCCAACCATCAATGGTGATAGGATGAAACATGATTTGTTTTTCTATATATGGGTCAAGATCAAAACTACCCACACTCTGCATGCAAGTGTCAAAATATGCTCAGTCTTTCACTTTTATACAATGGTGAAAATATTGTTTCAGATAGAGAATTATAGGATTTGCCTTCCATCATTACTTTACAGCTGTAGAAGCAGAAACAGTGTTGATATCTTGCACAGTAGCCCAAGAACATGTTTGTAGAGAATAACAACTACTAGCCTGGCCCAGTTGCACTGGGTGACTTGAAAATTAATATTATATACTTGAGCTTCAGGTAGCCATCCCTCCAGCTGATGACTTGCTGTCTCACCATGTAATGACTTGGGCCTTCTCTCCTTCAGGAACAGGCCTGTCAACTGAAAGGGGAAAGTGCTGATGGGGCTTGAGCAATTTTTGTCCCCTGTCCACATATAGATAGGCTACCGACCCACTTTGAATTTAACCATGTGTTATATTCTGCTCAATTGGACATGCAGATAGATACCTCCTGCATTTTGATCCCAGCACGGATGCTGAGGAGTAACACTTTGATCCTAAATAGGTCATTCAGATACTATGATCTTAGAAGTACTAATCTAGATGCAAATAACCCTGTCATTGTTTTATGCTAGTTAATTACATTATACTCAATATATTTGTGATTTATTTCAGTTTTTGTATTGTAATTATTAAGGACTAAAACTAAAAGTACTAAACACTAATTAGCATATTAGTTAAAACTGAACTTTTATTAAAAATACATTTTCAGTCAGTAGAAATTAATAAGTCTTTTGACTGAACTGCATTAGGCATGGAATAACTAAAATATACTGGCTGAGATATCACCTGGAAGATAGATTACTGTGTCTCAAATTGCAAATACTATGAATTGACTTTAATATGTAGTCATAGAATCACATCTTAACAGATCAATGAAAATATATAGAACTCATTTTAAAACCTTAAAAATATTATTAAAATGTTACTACTTGATTATACATTAACCTATTCAGACTTGTATTCTCATTTTGCTGTTTTTGGTCATTCTAACCTCTGACCTTCACGTATCTGTTGTAATCAGTAAACCTCTAGGAATTTTGAACTCTTTATTCATTATACAGAAGTAGTGTTTTCATTGTGCTGTCTATGCTATGAGATATCTAAAATCAGTTAATTTTTCTCACTTACCAAATATGATAAATATCAGAAAGTCAAATGGCTAAAATGTTGTCACTATAACAACTAAGATTAGAACACTAGTTCAAATAGATTAATGTACAATAATTCCTCGGCAATGTTTAACCTTCATGCCCGCAAAAAGACGGTGTGTCAAAAAACGTTTTTCTCCCTTGACACTGCTATTATTTTATTTTAATTACCTTCACTCATCAAAAAAAAAAAAAAAAGCTATGATTAGCATTGTAACAAAACCTAAATATCTGATGAAAATGAATTTATATATTTTTTTTCTTAAAAATTTACAACAAAAATCTTAAACACTATTTATTTATTTATTAGATTGTTTATGTACAAGAATAATTTTACATTTACGACATCCTAAAAGCCAATACAATGGCATTAAAGCTGATGCAATGCAATATTTATCATTTATCAATTTAATGAAATCTTTATTGTTTACCATTTTATAAAGTTTGAATTTTGGCAATTAGATGATGTTTTGCCAACCAATCTAATAAATAGTGTTTATTATTTTTGTTGGTAATTCTCAAGAACAAAGAAAATGTATAAATTCACTTTCATATGTTTAGGTTTTATTAAAATTTTAATGATTGCTTTTTAAAACAATAAATATTGCTGGGGAGTGAATGTAGTTAAACTAATAGTGGTGATAAGGGTAAAACTGTCCACTTGACATACAGGCACAAAGGTTAAAAATTGTCAATTTCTCATATCAAACATTCTGACAGATGTTATTTTATATAAATTGTAACATAATATTCTTTAAGAATGAAAAGAAAAAGCTTGAGTTTGATCTTTGTGACAGAAAGGATTTTGTATACATACTATAAAATGATTTCTTTTTACCCCAAACAAAAGCATGTTGAGAACAATTCCAAAGAAGTCAATATCCAATCAACCTAATAATAATAATAAAAAAAAAAAATTGACAGACTACAGTAGAAATCCATTATTTTTAATGAATGGATTAATGATACAGTGAAGATATTTGCTGGACTACAGAAGCTTTTGCACAAGGACATTTTCATAGAGAACCTAGTAAGGAATGTATTTATTGCCATTGGATTGCTTGACCAGTAAAAGCAAAACAAATTTGTTTCCACATCAGGCAATGATTTTTGTCTCCAGTCCTCAAATAATCTGTGGTAACCTAATCTGTGTTTAGCAACTGAGAATTTTTATGGGTCCAGGCTGCTAGCCTGTTATCCAAAATAGACTGCCCTTACATTATTAAAAGTCTCCAACTACCCTACTGTTTTCCCATAGAGGGAGGAGTTTATTCATGCCTTTTCCAAGGCCACAATGCACAGTGAATGCAAACTGTCCTAATGAGTTTCTAATTCCATGCTATGAACCATTAAGCCACCTGTACTTTCCAATTGACTAGCAAACTGACCCTTAAAATTGGGCAAACAGTATATCATATGATTTGTTTTGCTGGAATCATTTTAACACATTCTAACTGCACACATGCATACAAACTCATTATTTCATTATGCACATTAAGACATGAGTATATAATGATTTACTAAGTGTAGTTTAGATGTGCCACAAGGCCACAAGAATGGAGCACCCAGTGAGGATTGAACTCCCTACTTAGTTTAGCAAGATACACCATGTTGAGGTGCTCTCTCTCTCTCATATATATATATATATATATATGCACTCTTACATTACAAGCATGAGCATCTTTATATATACATGCAACATCCATACCATTCATTCTTGATATTTACCAAGCTTGGATTTGTCTGGCCCAAGGCCAAATAGAGCACTCATTTTTATCTCATGTACACTCTCAGACTTTGAATACATGTAAACACACACGTTGGTACTGTGGTTATAGTTATTACCATGAAGATAATTTGTTAGTGTCAAAATGTAGTATTAAAAATAAGTCCAAAGTTACTTTAAAAATATTGATTTTTCTTATCTGAGCAAAAGTCACATTTGCTAAGCAATGAAAGTTTTTGATTTTACCTTGATTGATTTCTATGCCAGCTGGACTACCAACTGATATGACGAGAAATATTAAAATATAATTTTGTAACAAGTAAGTTTTATTTATGACTGCTATATAAAATTTAACTGTTTTGTATAAAAAGGTAAATTAGAAAAAAATGCAGTAATTGGAAGAAAAGATTTTGGAGATTTTTTTAAATGAATTTATAGATAAACTTTTTATAGAATATTTTTCAAAACAAGCACTTACCATATTTGATGGTATATAAACCAAACTTTTTTTCTCCTCAAATTTGTACACAATCCAATAATTATAGATGTAAAACAATTTTCTTTTATATGCTTGTATATTCATGATGAAGGTGATCATGGCTCGCCACAACTTCCTGACTCTTACAGCTTTAAATAACATTTAATTCTTTATTATCCCTTTTTTGTCCCTTATCTGCCATTCATTTAAATAAATTTGTTAGGTAGATTACTGTTTCATTCTACCCTGCTTGTCTTCAATATGTCCTGTAAGTGTTAAACTCTCCATTATATAGAATGCCTCTTGGACATTATTACAAATTGGGACACATAATATCCCAGTTTGTAATAAAGTCCAAGATTGCATTCTATGTAATTGGATGGTAATATGTGATTTTCCATAGTATTCAAGAACTTTACACAAATAATCTAATATATCTTAGATCCTAGTAATTAGCTGATATAAATATTTACGAGAATTTTGAAATCATTTGTATTTCAAACCTGTTTTTCAATAAGTGAAGAAAAGTGATTATTCAAATCTTTAAAAATTCTTATTTAAGGATGTAAAATATTTTAGCTTACAATTGTAAATTGTGTATTTGTTTGAATTATTTTTCATTTATTTAAAATTGTAATGAATTTTTTTCTTCTTACAACACTTCTTTATATGTATGTTTGTATAGAATGATTATACAATCATTGTAATTTATTAGATACAATTTTCAGGCCACAATAACTTGGATTTTGTATATGGAGAGCATGCCAATCTTAATTTAAGTAAAGATTGGCATGTCGTGAAGTCAAGCTCATTGCTGTTTTTTAAACAATTGATATGCATATACCATATTCTTTTAAATATGAGACACATTGATGTATAAGATGCATCCCTATTTTGAAGACATGTTCGCTGAGTATCCAATGAAAATTGAAATATTGATTAGACGATTACCTATGTTAACTGCATTAAGTACTCTGGTGATCTGCATTTCACATTTGAAATCCATACTATTGTTATAAATAACACATTCAAGGGAATTAAACTATACATTTTATATATATATATATATATATATATATATAATTTGGTGTATAGGATGCAAGAAGATTTTGACATTGTACTTTTTACCTTAAAGTTTATTCTTATAGACCAAAAAAATATAGTAATTACAATGTATCCATGATAGAAATGATCTTGAAAAAAACCCAAATAAATCTGGAATGAAAGAATATGCCTTATTGGTAAATCATGAGACTGGGGTTCCTGTGGCAGATAGATGGGCCTTATTTGCTATCAGTAGTATAAACAAATCTACTTCCTACAAAATCCACATTTAAACAAGATGTAAATTTATTGATAAAAATGTATATACAAAATGTGTGCATGTGCGACCTTGGAATATGAACCGTTATGAACTATGATACCTTGACAGCAGATTGATTGTTAGGATTGTAAAGGATAGAATTTTATTCATTTACTGTGAATAAAGTCTTCCAATGGAAATTTCCAAAATATAATTCTTCATTTTTTTTATCATTCATCTAGTTTTCATTTTTTTCTTTTGTCTTCATTACTTTTATTGGAAAATTTTCTTAAAACCATTTAGTGATTAAATAATAAGCATAGCAACTATCTTATATGATTCATAATTTAGAATGAAATGTAAATTGAAAAATACTATTTGTTTATAATACATTTTATTTTATGTCTAACTTTTGCCAATATATGCATACATATATCATCCTGTCTGGTACTTAAGGTAATTGCATATTTCTTCCTCTATTCCTTTTTATCGTCACAAAGATTTTCCTCTAAACAGTGCATTTATATATTTATGAAATCTGCAATAACCACATGACAAATATCTAAATAACTGTATAAAACATCAACAGTATTAAGTTTTCACTATCAAATAAGTTTTGAAATTTTAGTGTTTTAATATGAGA
Source organism: Acanthosepion pharaonis (assembly GCA_903632075.3). NCBI lineage: Eukaryota > Metazoa > Mollusca > Cephalopoda > Sepiida > Sepiidae > Acanthosepion > Acanthosepion pharaonis. Next base: position 888,501 of record CAHIKZ030002578.1, read on the forward strand.
TTTGAATCTATGCCTAAGAAATGTCTTTCACTTAGTAGTATTATTATTAGTAGTATTATTATTAGTAGTAGTAGTAGTACTACTACTACTACGAATATAATAATAATATGTCAGTAAAAGATTTCAACCAATGTTACAATAGAATTTTTTATCAGAATTTATTTTACAAATCCTCCTGTATATAGAAAGTTTTAACAAGAAAATGATGGAGCAGATTTTATTTTTCAGGACCCAGAAAATTAAGTATGGAATCTGCATATGGCCTTTTGTTTGTTTGTGTGTGATATATATATATATGTGTGTGTGTGTGGTGGAAACAAATATTTGTACACATAAAAACTTTTAATTTATTCTATTTCCAACTAATGAATAAATATATTTTTCATATAATTAAATGTACACAGATGAATAATAACTAAACATGCAGAGAAAACAAAATATTTTGATTTAATAGAAATAAATTCAGTTTATCCACTTTAATGAGTGACGAAAGTATTCATACAATGTAAATTTTACATTTTAAAACTTTTAACTTGCTTTAATACTCTATATTATTCAAGTGGAATATTCTAGAATGTTCCAATAATTTTATCTGTATTTACTTTTAGCCTAAAAAATACAAACAGCATTCTGCAATTGATATTCTTGCAGGAAGTTTATCATCAAGGGCGGTAAAGAAATTAACAAATTTGTAAAAAGAACTGATTATTAAGATCTGAACAGAAGGTAAATAAATCACAGACAATCTGAATATTCCATTTATTAACATTAGTAAGTATAAAAAACTCAAAACTGTTGAAAACCAAAGAACAGGTGCTTCATGGAAGATTTCTTCAAGATCTTCGAGGAAATTAATGCGTCAAATTAAACAAAATTTAATGGTTACTCATCAAGAGTTGCAGGATGATTTGCGTTCATCAGGAATCTGTGTCACTAAATAGACAATAAACAACGAAATTCATAGGAACAATCTAAAGTAATGCTCCCCTCAGGAAACTCCATTGCTATTGAAAAGACAGAGATGCCAGGTTGAAATTCATTTGTGAACATAAGGATAAGGAAAAATCATATTGGGAAGAGTATTATAGACAGACGAAGCCAAAATTCAGTTGTTTTGACATAGTTCTAGAAATTGTATATGCAGGGAAGATGGCGATGACTTCCAACAAAAGAACACGGTTCCAACAATTAAATTTGGTGGTAGCAACATCATGATTTGGGGATGTTTTTTCTGCAAAAGGTACTGGCAACATATTAGTAATAGATGGTAAAATGAATGCTGCAGCATATCAAAATATTTTAGAAGCAAATTTAATGATTTCAATTGAAAATCTTGAACTTCCTCCTGATTGGATTTTCTAACAAGATAATGATCCTAAGCACACTGCAAAATCTACAAAGAAATAGCCTGCTGAAAATAATGTAAATATCCTGAAATGGTCAAGTCAGTCCCCAGATTTAAACTCAATTGAAAATCTGTGGTGTTATTTGAAAATTCAAATCCAATCAAGAGCTTCAACATTCTGGATCTGAAGAGCATATATGAAGAAGAATGGAACAAAATACCAACTAAAATTTGCAAATCATTAATTGAGAACTACAAGAAGAGGTTGTTTGCTGTAGAAGTGAATAATGGCTATGCTACAAAGTATTAAATGAAGATTATTTGTTCTTTTTTGTAATGTAAAAATACTTTTTTCACCCATTAAAATGGATAAATGCGATTTATTTCTATTAAATCAAATTTCTTTTTGTTTTTTCTGCATATTTAGTTATACATCTGTGTACAGTTAATTATATGAAAAGTATGTTTATTCATTAGTTGGAAATACAATAAATTAAAAAATTGTATGAATATTTTTCCCTACCACTATATATATATATATATATATAATATCCAAGAGTCTGATTAGCAAAGTTTAAAAACAGTAATTTGAATTTATCTAGCAACTTTCTCAGTAGCTAAATGGTAAGCCATTAGGCCAAATGATGGTTCTGTGTAGGATATGGGTTTCATTATTGTCAGAAGATACACATTTTCTCCAAAATTTCTCAGATTCAGGCTGGTAAGTGTAACTAATACTGTTTATTATAAACAGAGCATTTACTTAAATAAATTGTATCTATAAAAATAACGTATAAACAGAAAATATATTAAAATAATTGTTGCACTTAGTTCATTTATAATCTCAGTTTATTCATTCATGCATTGAATATTACTGCTATGTATCTAAATATTCTGGAGAGAATTGAAAGAATCTGCAATGTTATCAGTTCTAACCTGGCATCTCAGCTTCAGTCAGTTTCCCACTGCTGTAATGTCATTTTCCTGTGCCTTTGCTGTAAATATTTTCATAGTAATTGTTCTGATAAGCTTTCCTCTTTCGTACCTCAACTTCAGGAATAAGTGCATTACTAAATTGGCAGCTAGGTCTCATCATTTTACTGTTGAAATTTTTAGATGTAACTATAAGCTCTATGTTCATAGTTTTTTGTCTCACATTTCTCACTCATAGAATTTTCTTCTGGTTTTTACCTTTCTGTAAACTATGATCTTCAAAATTTTAAATGCAATGTCAGTTGTCATCGTCTATCTCTTTGAATCCTGTTCTTTTACTGTCTTCTTTCTGCAATAACGTTTTCTCATTTTCTTTCACTCCCAGTAATTCCTTGTGTTCTAGTGGCTTTATCCACTTGTTTAGCCTGAAATGATTAAAAAAAAATATATTGCTCTGAAAATAACACAAAGTGAGCATATGTCTTGGGCAAAAATGATGCTACTTGACTGGCTTTAATTTGTAAAAATATTTTATACAAAAGTATTTTTTTCTTTTTATTTCATATAGGTATTTAGTTTGATTTCAAAGTCAAATAGATTAGGAAAGGAGATAACACTGTACCAGTCCTTCCAAAAAACAATATAAATCTGAATTTGAAATAATTGATATATACTTTTGCTATAAACAATATATAACTACAAACAGTTTTGTTTTTCTATAATGAGACCATTGCATAAAACAAGTAATTGTTATTGAAAAAGATCAGCAAGATAAAAAAAAAAAATTAATATTTTTCAAAAACTTTTATAACATTTTTGAAAATTTAATATCATGGTATTTTTTCATCAAGATCATAAATTGGTAAATGAATCCATATTTAAAACCATAGTGACTATGTTCTATTTTTTTTTTATTATGTAGTAGTAAAATATCTGAATTTTTGGTTCTTTTTCCAAATTACAAGTGGCATATCTCATGGATGAGCGAGTTGAGTCAGGTGTTAGTGTTTGAGCTCCAGTAAAAAAAAAACAATATTTTACCTATTGAGTCTTAAGTCACTGAAGCCCTCCTCATTTAGGAGATTGCTATAACCCAATGTTGCTAATCCTCATCTAGATACTTTTAGCTCCCAATGGGATTAGAATGTGAAATATGCACATGTAGATAAGGACAAGAATTGCCTACTCCTCATAACCAGTAACATGAAGGCATCATCTCCTTTGTGCAATTGAGAAAATCAGAATACTGAGGACCAGGTTGGTCTTGAATTTTTCTGCAATGCTATCTGAAGACAGGAATACAGTGCTATGTGCAGTTTAGAGATGAAAACACAACAGAGTAGGAGAAACATATACTACACTCTGATCCTAGCCTCATAATTGGAGAGCTTTCCTTTTTCATTTTACCTTTTTTAGATTAATCATAGTAAATATCTATTCCTAAATTTAAAAAAATAAATAAATGTAATTCCATTATTTGGAGAATAATTGATAGATAAGTAAACAATTGAAATTCACTCTACTGACCCACTCCATTAATACTGGCATTTTCTCCACTAGTTCCTGTTTATCTTTGTGTCAACCAGTTTACATGAACCATATTATCTGCAGTGACCTTTTCTTTTTTTTTTTTTTTTTTTTTTTTTTTTTGGATCATCAACCTTCCCCGGCATCAATTTTCAGAGAATCCTGTCTTTAGTTTCTCTTCTTGCAGTGATCATTGGTTCTGGCAGTTTCTGTTTGCCAATCTTTTCTTCCTTCACCTTCTCTCAGATTGATCCATATCAGTTTGCTGAAGACATGTCAGCTTGTAGAAATTTGGCACTGGGAAGATGTGCTTGCTGTTCTCTGTCCGCCTCTTCATCTGCTTATCAGTTTGTTCACCTGTCTATCTAAATCTATCATGATTAATATAAATCTTTGGCGGAAATCAACACATTGACTTCTGACATCTCATCATTCACTTGCTGCCTCTTCTTTACATACAGGGATGAAAGCAGACAACCTAACTTTTTCCTACTGCTATTGATCTGATATCAATAAGTTAATGTATTGATTACTTTTCATTTCCTTTGTTCTTTTTGATATTTGGAACTGATAACCAGAGAGTTGGTTTTGTTTTGGAGGACAGTCTTCCTAGTAGATATAACAATGTGCTACATGCTGATTTTCTTAATGAAATCAAAAGAAAGATTATGAAACCTGCATTGCCAGACTGGATTAATTTTGAAAGTACTACTAAATATTGAACTTTGCTACTTACAGCTATTGGAGTTACTTTTTAAAATAAGGTGGGCTAACTTAGCAACAAATAAGAAAGTCTATTCAAACTTTAGTAGCACTGGGCTTTTAGATGTTACCCAGTTCATTACTTGTTGCTCAATCTGATCACACTAAATGACTATACAAAGAATTCCTTGATTATATAAATCTATTATGAAGTCTTAACTTAATTGAGAGTGGGATGAAACATACTACTTAATTAAAAATAAAAATTAAAAACAATAAAGTCAAGAGATATTTTCATTTGAACCAATTTCCAGACATTAAAAAAAAAAACCCCAAAAAACGTTTTTAATAACTATTTTCTCAAAACTATTTTATAACAGTCAATAGAAAATGACTGGACAGTTATAAACACACGCATATCACACACACACACACACACACACACACACAGAGTTCTGGGTATGACAATAAACTACATCCAGCAGCAAGGCTTCTGATTGGGGGATTGGAGGTTTTGAGGAGCATCAAACCACCTGTTAATTGCTGTTGTTTCCATATCCACCCTGACCCAGGGGTGTTAACACCTGTTAGGGCCTCAGCTATAGGCAAATAGTAAACCCCTCAAACAAGAAGAAAACACTATGAAAGTATAAGAATATTATATTAATATTAATTCATCGTAAAAATTACCAGCAATACATATTTATAGTAAAATTATCAAATTACTTCAAAGCTCTCAAGAAAAGTAAATTTCAGTATGAGATGAGCCATATGCTGTTAAACAAAACAATCATGAACACACACACAATCACATTTAAAAATTATGACTTGATGAAATGTTGTTAAACATAAATAGGAATTATTCTGCTGTTATAAGACTGTCTTTCTTTCTTATTGACTTAGAGTTTTCTATTAATTTTTGAAATGAGTATATTCAATTTTGTTTAATGATGAAAATGCTGAATTTCATAACTTTAGACAATACAATTCTGCTAACATGTTTGGAACGTGTCAAGATAAAAATAAAATACCCTATGTTTGGAATGGAACTTTCATTCATACTAACCGATATGATCTCCTTTTATTTTTATTTTTTATTTTTTTTTTGTACTTCAAAAACTTGGAAAAGCTTACTTGTTCAGTTTATATGTTCAAATATCTGATTATTAGATTGTTCATTAGTATATTGTACAATAAAAGTGAAGTATTATAATTGATTATGTTTGAATGTTTGGAACATGATGTATGAAGAATTCCCTTTAGGTTACCCAGATTCATAGACACCTGATTATGGGTGGATGGCACAGTGGCTGAAATGTTGTGAGAACAACAAGAAAGATGAGGACAGTAGTCTAAATGTAAATAGTGTAAATAATGATAACTCAGAAATTCAGACTGAAAACTTATGAAGAGTTTAATGAATCTTGATGTAATTTGACAGATAAGTCCAGTAAAGATTATCTTCTGCATGCTGTTCTTAATTTTCTTATTGTTGGAGTTTGTATTTACAATGGATGATTCAGATTTGTTTGTCTTTTTTCTCTACTCTGCATTTAGAAAATGAAAACTTAATGAAACATTGTAGCAATATGAGAAACTGACATTGTATGATAGCAATTTCTGACATTAGACCAATTCATTAGTGTTAGGACAATTAATTCTCACTGGGTACATTAATAATGTAGTTTTGTAACACTATACTGTATATAGGCTCTTTGTTCTGGTTGCTATATGTAGTACTATGGCTTGAAACATTGGCTAATTGTCCTGGTCACTGGTTTGGCAATGTCCTGGACAAGCAGACATGCTTGTCCATGTTGTGTTTAGATAAGATCTGAAGAAGTTCCCATGTCAGTGTTGAAATCTCAAACCTGAGACATTCATGTGTCACACAATGTTAAAGTTGTCAGAATCACAAGAGTGACTGAAAACAAAGAAAACTGAAAACTATAACAAGATTTCAGCAAAATGGATTATTTTAACTGTTGATTATATAAATGTTTTAAATAAGTGTCTTCCTTTCCCCAATTCTAATGCTTGACACACAAATATCTGTTAAAGCTGCTCAGAAACCTTGACATATTCAGGAAGGATATTAGAATAATCAAGAGTCTATACTGGCAGCAAACAACCTGCATATGGACAGAAAATGTGTTCAGCAAAAATACAAAAAATAGAAAGGGATGTAAGACAAGGATGTGTCTTCTCACCAGATTTATTTAATTTATACAGTGAAGCAATTCTGAAAGAATTAGTTCTACTAAGATTCATTATTGGTGGCTACAATGTTAACAACATAAGGTATGCAGATGAAACACTGTTGATAGCAGACACAGAAAGGAAACTACAAAAGCTCTTACAGAAGGCAGTGAAGGAAAGTGAGAAGAAAGGACTAAGTATAAACTACAAGATAGAATGCATGGTCATCAGCAAAAAAGGATGAGCCCAAGATGCAAATTACAAATCTGGAATACTAAAATCAAACAAGTAAAAAATTTAAATATCTAGGAAGTTATAGCGAAGAAAACGGCGACTTACCTTGTCAAACCAAGTGACAGCATGTCGCATGTATTCTACGACAGAAAATGTGGCGAAAAAGAAAATTACTTACCAAATAAAAGGGCACGTATTCCGCATGACATGCTGAAAATGGAATATTTGAATTAAAAAAACAAGTCCGTCGCAGGAGTCGCTATAAAAGTATGTTGATATGCAAATTAATGAACATCCTCTCCCAGCTGTCGACGAATGAAAAAAAAAAAAAAAGGTTCTGCCGATAAAAGCAGTTGGTGTTCTCGAATCGAGAGCGGAAAATTCGGGCATTTTGGCTACAGCGTTTGTTAGAGAGTGAGTTATTTTTCTGACTGGTTACACGCATTGTGATTTGAGATAGTACCGGCTAATCGAGTTTTCAGCATTTCTTTCTGCACCCGATATTCGAGTCTGTACTTACAGTGATTTTTCTTTGTGTTGGGGAACTAATTTGCAACAAATACTTCCTTTGCTTTCAGAACGCCTACAGAAGTGTTCTAACAGAGGACAGAATGTGCAACATAAAGATCTGAAGACATATTGGGATGGCCAAAGATGCATTCCAAAAGTTAAGCAGAATATTATGAAACAAATTTTGTGTAAAAACAAAGAAAAAAGTACTGAACTGTTATAATCTATCTGTCCTCCTGTATGGTAGTGAATGCTGGACAATCTCCTCAAAAATGAAGAGACTTGAGGCAACAGAAATGTGGTTTTACAGAAAGATGCTGAGGATACCATGAGCTGAATATGTGAGTAACAAGGTTTTCGAAAAAATGAAAACAAAAAGGAAGCTTATGCTTAACATCAGGAAGAGGCAGTTGAAATCTTTGGAGCATGTAATGAGGAAGGAGGGCTTGGAAAATCTGATACTCACAGGAAAGATTGAGGGAATAAGGGACAGTGGAAAGCAGTATATAACATACTTCTTGAGCTTGAGTAAATGGATGGTAGAACAGGGTTTGGAAGAAATAGCAAAAGACAAAACTTATTAAGAGTTACAAGGGACAGGAAGATGTGGATGATCATGATTGCCTACATCCTAAAGGGACATAGCATATAAAGAAGGATGCTTGACAGTGGTATGCCCTAACCTGAACTTTGAGTTGTGCTTTCTCAACTTTAAAGATTATAGGACAACAGTCTTCTTCTGCATATGATTACTCTCACATTTCAAATGCTGGAGTTATATTCATGTGGTCTATTTGCTGCTACAATCTATTGTTTCTATGTCTATCTCGGGTAGCATCTGAGGAGCAACATAAAGTGTGCCTTGCATTTTATATATAATATATATATATATGGTGGGGGGCGGATTCAGTTTGCTGATTTATCATCAGTAATGTACTGGTATGATTTGTTAAATGATTTACCCTCTCTAAGTGTTTCTTTTGTTCCAGAAAACATGTGGCCAAACTAGCCATTTGTCAGTTTCGATAGCCTATTTCCTGAAAACTATTCTTTCTATAAGACCACTGGTGAATATCCTTTTATGTAAACAAACAATTGGGCAGCTTTGGGAAAGATTTTTGAAAAGCTTTTTCTCTGAAATTATTCTGTCTAAGAAACCACATCAATCTAATATAAATATTTTAATGTAAACTGATTAATCTCAAGGATTTTGGAGATCATTTTTGATTTCAACCAAGGAAGTAATTTCTTATCATTTTTGCCTGACTTGGAAAGTGTAGAGTGGGTACCAGACTGTACTCAATTTTACTAAGTTACCTTTAAGCTAATATTTAGGTTTGATTCCTTATTTACTCCTCAACCTATCTAATTTCTTGAAGCTAATTAACTTTCTTAATTAGTTCTTTTTTTCCACATTTGATTCCAATAATCATTAAATGTAATATAGCTGTCTCTTATGCTTTCTCTAAGTTCTGTATCATAAAATCAGGTTTTTCTAATTCTGCTTGACAACTGCTGTCAGGCCTATTTGGGGCACTACTCACCTAGTACAATCTCTTAAAAGTAAGGTTGGGGGAACATAAAGAAGCTGTTGGTTGAGGAGAGATGATGAAATCAGGACTGACTGATCATATATAGAAGAAAATGTGTGGTCATCAACACCTGTGAAATTAAATCATGATAATAGACAGAGAATAACAATGGAAGATAAGAAATCTGAAAGAATTGGCACAAATGTTAGATACTGGCAACTTCCTCAGTAGACCTGGCATAGAGAACAATACTATCTGGGAACCTCTGATTAAGAAAGGAAGGACTAAAAATTCCACTGAGTCAGAATATTCATACAGTCCCATCACTTGAGTGCAGACATTAGGTTCAAGGCTCCAGAATTTCACTATTAGATTGGACTAGTTGATTAAAGTGTTGGTTAAAACATAGCTGGTTCTCTAGCAGTTGTGAGTTCAATCCCTGTGTCTGGTAGTACTGAAAAGCCATATACTCAACAGAACAATAGGACATGACATCAAGATGGATATGGCTAGTGACTAATAACCAATATGAATAGTGGATAATTAAGCATAGAAAGAATAATCTGTAACTCTGGATTGAATAAAGGGCTTGGTTTGAAATTCTGAGAAGGTCACAAGAAGGTTGGTGGGTATAACAACTAAAGTTAGCATGCTGATTTGAATAGCAAAGCAGATAATCATTCCTCATTTCAAAAATCCCAACAAAAACTAAACTCTAGTTTTAAACTTTTTATCCTATTTCTCAGTAAATATTTGCAGACTCCAAATAGAATAGCAAATGAAAGGCTGCTTGTAACAGGAATTATTCTCGGAGATTAACCGTATTTTTGGAAAAAACTGATGTTTTAAGCCTATTTTGTTTACCACTTAGCTTGAATTTTTTTTTTATCTGGCTTAAGTTCTTAGCAGTTTTGTCTACATTTTGAGTGTATCTTTCTTTTTTTGGTTGTTATTGTGATATTACAAAATGTCAGTTTTTTTTATATTTACTGCTTGATTTGATTGTGTTAATAGCGACATATAAGAGCTTAAAAAATAAATTTTTATAAAATTATTACCAAAAGGTTTTTTTTATAATATTCAAAATTCTTAGATGAAGCATTGTCAATTATTATTTTTTTAGTATTTTTTTCATCTTAATTTCAGCTGCTTTTTATCACAACTCCAAAATTGCCATTCTCCAGTCATTAGTAATAATCAGTAGTGATTGGAAATAAAGAATAAGTCTTTATCAAACTTGTATTCCTTATCCTCAAGAGTCTGCCTTACTGATTAGGCTATAACTTTCCAAACTGATATGTTGTGCCAGTTTAGTTTAATTACCTGTTCTTTCTGTAATTATTAAATAATTTTTTATTGAATTTTTTTTTTATCAGGTCATCCCATAATTTCTGTTCGAATTTTGAATAAAGAAAACAAGTGACCAAATGTTACATTTAATTACAGATTCAATCAACAATGTATTTTCCCTGATTATCTATGACATCCTTCCATCTATTAACAAAGCTTACTAATTCCATTACTGTAAAATTCTTTTGGCTTTGATTCGAAGAACTCACAAATATCAGTTTTAACCTCTTCCTGTGTTACAAAAGCTGTTTCTTCCAAATGATTCTAAGCTACAAAACAAATGGTAGTCTGAAGGAGCAAGATTGGAAGAATAAGGTGGATGAGAATTTTCTCCCAACCAAGTTCTTTGATCTTTTGTGACGTGATTCTTGCTGTGTGGGATTGTGCATTGTCCTGATGAAACATCACCCCTTTTCGATTCACTAGAGTAGGTCTTTTTTTCCTCAAAGCTTGGTTCAAACGCTCTAATTGCTGACAGTATATTTGAGCATTAATTGTTGCATTAGGCGGTAAGAATTCAAAGTGGATTATTCCTTGGCAATCCCACCAGATTGAAAAAAGAACCTTTTGCCCATGAAGTTCTCTTCTCGGCTGTGGCTGGGGTCCTTCCCCTTTACCAAACCACTGTCTACAATGCTTAACATTTTGATAAAAGATCCATTTTTCGTCGCCAGTCACGAGTCTATCCAAAAAAGGTGAAACAAGTTGGTGAGAACGGAGAGAAGAGCAGATGTCAACTTGGGATTTGAGGTTGTTTTCAGACAATTCATGAGGCACCCATTTTCCAAGTTTAGGAACTTTTCCAAGTTGTATGGTTTGAACTGAGAACCACTACCAATTCCTCAAGTGATAAAGCAGGATTTTCTTCAAGGACTGCTTCAAGAAGCTTTTCATCAAAATCAACTAGACGTCCGGTTCGATCTTCAACTTCAAGGATGAAATCTCCAACTCTGAATTTTGCAAACCATCTTCTGCAAGTTCTTTCATTCATACATTCCTCTCCATAAACTGAGTGAATGTTTCTAGCTGCTTCAGCTGCTGAGTTTCCTTTCTTGAATTCATAAAGTATTATGTGCCTCAAATGATTCTTGGGTACTTCCATGTTAGCAGGGTTTTAATCAAACAAAATTTAATTTTGTTCTCTGAAATAAAATTTGATCAGTTTAAATGCATCTAAACATAAAAATAATGTTCAGACATTATAAAATACTCTTTAAATTTCATTCATTTTAACAAAAAGTTAAAATTTGGACAGAACTTACGGGATGACCTGATATATACACTTTGAATAATACAGATTTATAGTTTTGTTTCCTTAAATGCTTAATTTAAAATTCTAATTGGGAAGAAAGTATCGGTAAGAGTAGCTTTGTTATTCTTTCTGAGATTTAGTCAAACCAAAATACACATTTAGCTTGGATAATAAAACTTAAATAATATGTTGCAAAAAAAGAAAAAAAAATCTGAAAGTGTGTCACTGATCTAAAAATTTTAGGGATCTCTGTATTGGTTTATGAAAGTTAATTTGTTATAGTAATTCAAATCTGGCCATAAAGTATTTCTTTATTTTTCCCCAAATGTCTGATAGGTCACCATCTTCCTTATTTATATGACCTAGTCATATTAGTTGTAATATTCAAATTTCTCAGATGGTGTCTTATCAATTATTAATTTTTGCCAAGTATTTCTTTAATTTCAATAAGAAGTAGCTGAAATTAAAAAGGATTTCTCAAGCAGAGTTTTAACTTTTAATTTAACCAAATTATAACTGTATAGGCTTGATTAAATCTCAAATAATAGCAAGGCTACTCTTCTTGCCCTATATTTGCTCTCTGATTAGAATTTTATATTAACCATTTGAGGTGACTCATTTACATATGAAGTCACAAAAATTATAAGTAACTACAGCTATTATCCATGAGGCAGTTGAGTGCATACTACTTCCTACAAGTCAGTAACACTACACTACAATGGTGTTGCCAGTATCTAAAGAACCGAATGAAATTGTGAATAAGCACAAGTGTGGCTTACGATACTAACAGCTAAAGCTAGAATGAAAAATGTTAAAGAATTTAAAATCAGTTGGAGGAGAGAACCAAATAACTGATCTTTTGTTGGCCACTGCTGGTTGTGAGGCCATTATAAAATTATCAGTAATTGCACTCAAGACAGTTGGAGGAAATGATGTTTGACAATATGAGTCAACTAATAGTGAAAAAACATAACACTCAAGAAAAAAAAAACTAGTGAATGCAAAGAGCTAAGTTATTGTTCTTCATTTAAAACAGGCTGCTAAATATTGTGAATTTGAGAAACTGGGATTACAAAACCGGTTGAAGAGGGTTTGATCCAAATGAAATTGGTAAACTACCTTCAAAATGAGAGGTATTAGCAAATGCATTTACAACTGGGAAAGTTGTCACTAGAATTTTGTGTTGAGTTTGTTAAAATTAATTGAAAAATTTAACGGAAAGATTATGAATCTGGACACATTTGTGATGAAGAAAAAAGATAAAATATGGTGTAATTTTTGCAGATATCAACATAAGAGAAAAACAAAAATGTCTGGCATATAAAAAAAAAAGCATGCAAAGTGTTTCAGAATGAATCATTTTAAACATATATGTAAATTCCAAAAGAAAACAGAGACAGTCAAACAAAATGAACAACGAGTGGCATTTGAAAATTTAAAAGCTGTAGTAAAAATATTTGAAAGGAAATAAAAATAACAACTGACACAAGTGAACACTCCATCTCGGGGTTAACTTTGGATGGTCATTCTGTTATGTATCTTTCAAGAAAATTGTGAAAAGCCAAATTGAATTAGTCAAATATTGAGAAAGAAACATTGGACATAATATAGATGACAAATAGAGCTTGTCCATTTCTGATTTGAAAAAACAATTCTTACTAAGGTCTAGCCATAGACCTTTAGAATTCATATTTAATCCTAGAAAGGAACATCATCTAGAATTCTAAGATGGGTCTTAATGTTAATGGCTTTTGACTTTGATATTGACTATGTAAAAAAGCAATACCATTCTGCATGTAGATACTGTGAAGATTGAGGTTTATTAATTCTGAAAGTAAGAAAGAGTTGGAAAAATTTAAAGATACTTTTTTACACTGGGTTGAAACTAATATTTTGTTGATAGACAAATTAGCTGAGGATATGAAGCGAGATCCCATATCAGACAGCATATTGTTCAAGATAAGAAATAATAAGTGGAATAATTGCTCATGAGCAGAAAGGCATTTTAAAGAGGCTAAACACAAGTGTACAAAAAGGTGTAAAATGTGCAATGCCAGAAGAAAATTTACATAGACAAGAAATACTTGGCCTAAAGAGTCCCAACCTTGGGACAGAGTATAAATGGATTATTTCCATGTTAATGGTGTGGGATTATTACTAATACTAGTAGATGTATATTTAGGCTGGCAAGAAGTCAAAAAGTTTGACCATGAAACAAGTGTTAAAGGATCACATTTTCAAGAAATGGAATTCTGAAAATGCTAGTATCTGACAGTGCCCCAGAGTTCTGTGACATGGAACCATATACCCACTCCCCATACAATCTGCAATCAAATGGATTAGCAGAAAGGATGGTGCAAACTATAAAAAAACCAGGTTGAAAATATGTGTACAGCAGAAAGAAAAGATAGAAACATTTTTTTTATTATAGAATGTAGTATTGTTTTTCTTTTCTAACTAAATTATAAAAAAAAAAAATAATGTAAGCAAGAATTTAAATTGAGAATTTAATGTAGCTAAAAATGTACTATTGAAATAAGTTAAACATGTTGAAATAAAATGGTAACTCTTCATTTGAAGTTATGTAAGACCATATGAAGCAAATATGATTTGAAATGTTTTCATTTTTATATTTATCCTTTATAATTTTTTTTTTTTTTAATTCCAAGCAACGCAGAAAAGTCACTAAGGCACAAGAGGATGTGAAAGAATTAGAAAAGAAAACTTTAAGGAGCAAGGTCAATAGAAGAGTAATCAGGAAGATGATTGATATTGATATTTTGAGAATCAAATTTGGCTGGAAAGCATTTAGCCAGAATGGAGTTCCAGAAGTGCAAGAAAAGAAATTGTTAGCATAGAACTTAAGGTTACATCTAACCAATTCAACTGTTAATTGTTGAGATGTTGTTGTCAATCTAGTACTGTCCTTAAATTTATAAAATCTAGATACCATAGTGAAGAGCTTATCCGAACAATTACCATGAAAGTATTTATAGAAAAGACAAAGGGAAGCAACTTCATGGCGTGGGAAAATAACTGTAACTGAGATGTCAATAATATAGCTGATTCTTCTTTGGATTTTATCAAGAATCTCTAAATATATAGCAGGAGCACCAAACCATATGTGGCAGCAATATTCTAAGCATGGATGAATAGTAGACTTATAGATATGTAAGATAGATTCTGGAGAGAAAAATTATTTAGCATGACACGATGAACCAACTTTCTTAGCAGCTAACCCAAGAATGGATTCAATACAGTCATTCCACTTAATGTCAGCTGAGAATGTTAACCTGAGAAAGCTTAACAAGTTATTCTACTGGAGGTTAGCATCAGCCATGCTGATGGAAGGCAGAGAAGGATCTCTCAGATGATTAATAGTGCAGTTTTGTTTTAGAGGTTAAAATTAACAAGCCATTCATTGCCGCAGTTAACAACAAACTGTAGGTTTGGTTTTTTTTTCTAGATCAGCCACCAATTTGACTTTATTGAACTGTTCAGATGAAAGCCATATTGCTTGTTTGAAAGAACACTCTTTGTCATGAGATGCTTAACTAATTGAACATTGATCAGAACCTCTAGTCTTCTTTTATGTGCCATGTCCTTTAAAGGAAGTAAGAAATCATGGCCCTCCACATCTTCCTGTCCCTTGTAGCTCTTTGTCTTTTTATTTATCCCAAACCCTGTTCTACCATCCATTTGGTCAAGTTTATCAAGTATGTTATATGCTACTTTCATTTGTCCCTCTTTCTCTTGATTTGTCCTGCACGTATCAGGTTTTCCAAACCCTCTTTCCTCATTATGTGCCCCAGAGATTGCAACTGCTTCTTCCTGATGTTAAGTATAAGTTTTCTTTTTGTTTCCATTTTCTCCAAAAGCCTGCTGTTGCTCACATGTTCAGTTTATGGTATCCTCAACATCTTTCTGTAGAACCACATTTCTGTTCAAGTCTCTTCATCGTTGAGGAGATTGTCCAGCATTCACTGCCATACAGGAGAACAGATATCACGTAACAGTTCAGTACTCTTTTCTTTGTTTCTGTTTCAAAAAGAGGCAGAAGGCTAATAGGCTGATAGTTGGAAGGAACAGGTGGTCCACCAGAGTTCTTAAAGAATGGAACAACAGATGAGAATTTTCAACAAGCAGGAATGCATGAGGCAGCAAGACATTTATTATACAGTTTAAAGAGAACAGGAGCCAGTTCAGGAGCACATTTTATAAGGACTATTACCGGGATGCCATCAGGTTCACATGCTTTGTGGAAATCCAGATTAGAGAAATCATGGAAGGGGTTATATGCTAATCACTCGATAAAGACTCACTTCTAAATCTGAAGTTAGGCAAGAGTTCTCTAAATGAGTAAAGAGTAGAGTTTAGAGGCAAATTGTTTGAAGAGAGAAGGAATAGAAAACTTACTCTTATTTAATACACTATTACAGAGATGCCAGTAACTGCAAGAGCCAGAGTTGTTAGTTACAATATGGTGCCTCATTCTCTCAGCAAATACAGACTTGTCTCCTTCAAGGAGACATTTACATTTATTACATGCAGCCATGAATAGCCACCTGTTGTGATCGGAATTATCATGCTGGTATAGCCAGAAATAGTAATTCCTGTGGGCTATAGTAGCAGAACATGCTGGTGTAAACTATAAAGAAGCTTGATGTTTCGTTTGGTAATTCCAAGAAGGAATAATAGTGTCTATGCCAGCTTTGACCCACGAAAAAAGCCCACTGGGCAATTCTCAATAAGTAGTTTAAAAATATCAGTTCAAGGGTCATCTCAAAGAAAGTCACAAAGTATGCTGGTAATGGAAATTTAAATACCATTGTTGAACCAGAATTGTTTAATTATCTGATCCTCATAAATATATTTCATCTTTTGCTGATAATGAATCACTTCAAAAGAATTACCATAACAAAAACTAAAAATAATATATGGCATTTATTTGGCAATGCATGTGCTCCCACCTTGAGTTGATATTAATGTTTTGAGAATCAGATCTTTAATATTTTATTGCATTTGTTCAACCTTTGGTTCAAATTAACCTTTTTTTTTATTCATTGTTGTCTATGATTTTACATGTAAAGCAAAGCATTTACATTCATTCCTATTTTAATAAGACTTTGGAATGTTTATAAAAATGGAGATGAATCTGATGTGTGCTAAATTGTGTGTGTTGTATTTTTTCATTTTTTTTATTTTATTTTATTTTTTTTGAGAGAAAGAGAAATATTGAATCAGGAAACGCTTCAGGATTTCTGCAGTAATTGAGGAGAAACTAAGAGAAAATTGCATGTCAATGAATCTCTGTTTGGACATTGTCAGCTTAAGAAGTCAATTTCATTTGGTGACTTTTTTTTTTTTAAATTTCCTAATGTAGAACAGATTCCACAAGTCTGGACATGACAAAATGCATTTATGTAGTGAGTGGAAGCAGAGAAACAAACAAAAAAGTTCTTTTCTTGTAAGAAGTGTTTAAAAATGGTGGGGGATATGTGTATGATCAGAATATTTTATCAGTATAATTTTTCTCTTAATCAGATATTAATCTTTTAAGTTCTTGCTCATCAGAAAGCAAATAGTGATTAGAATGTCACAAGACTTGTTTGATTTTGTTGTTGGCTTTTGAAATTGTATCCAATTTAACATGCCAAGTGTTTTCATTTCTCTTTTTCTTCTCTTGGTTAACATCACCAATTTTCTGAAATGATGAAAAGGAATTATTTCTACAAGGAAATGTTTTACAAACTAATGAAAGTGGTTGTTTTTTTAATTTCACAAAAAGCCTCTATTTGATCGGTTTTATTACCAATGATCAAATATCTGTCTCCTTAATAATTATCATGTGTGGTCGAAGCAATTTTTAAATCTTTTTATTTTTTAAATGTTAAGACTGTCTGACCAATTGAACAGAATTTATCTTAGAAATTGTAGGAATTTTAGTTTTTTTTACTGGTTTATATTTTATAGACTGAAAGCTTATCTAAGACTAAAATAGCATTTTATTGGTTAATATAGTTTCTAAAATAAACAATGAAATTAAACTGTCTATGAGATCATAATTTAATTAGGTATAGTTAAGCCAAAAGTTACAAATCCACTCAACTCCTCCTGAGTTATCAGACTTGATTTTTCTTTAATTTTAATATTAATGAAACCACTTTTTACATACTTGTTCTGTCATAAATGTTATATTTAGTGTCCTGTAAGAGTTTTATTAGGTCTAGAACACAAAGGTCTGAAACTAGTAGGAAATCTTAACCACAAAGCAGGCTATATAATATATGCATACTAGTAGGAATACCCAACATTGTTAAAAGAAAAGTAATTTTAAATATAACACAAGAAAAATATATTCTGCAATATATTTTTCTTACACAGAATAATAAATAAAAAACTGATTATTTTTAGTATTTACACATGAAACGGTTGCCATTATTGAAAAAAAAAATATTCTTGTGCACAAAATAAAACAAATACTGTCTCTTAATTTGACAGGGCTTCTGGACACACAATATGAGTGCTTTTCCCATTGAGTACCAGTATGAAAAGTTTGTTTGGAGATCCAACCCTAGAATCAACAGAATAGAAAGATCAGTAACATTGAGAGGTTCTTTTGTACTTTGTTGATGGTCATGGCAAAACTGAGTGTCGCTGAATTCACTTGAATTCAAAGGACAAGTCTGGGAATGAACAAGTCTTTCTTTTTGCCTATCTTGGTTTGGTTATTTGGATTGATGACCTGTGTGAAAAGCTTCTTGACAGCTAAGGTGCATTCAATTATACAACATTAATGGTTTGAGAATTCTGAGGAGCATGATGAGCATCCCAACTTTTTATTTAAAGCCTGCAAAAAAAAAAAAAACCCAAAAAAAACCAGGCAGCTCAAAAGAGTTGAGGAAGTCAGTAATGTTTCAAGTAGAGTGAAGTACTCAAAACGTTATCAGTTGAATTGTACAGCTGAAATTGTATAAATCTGTGCAGCTTTGCGTTTATTTTTACACTTGCATCAATTTTTGGAACAAGAAGGTCTCTTTGCCAAACTACTGGTAATTTTTGTATTTTGGGGACATTTTATACTTTTAAAATAGTGAAAAAAATCAAGTTTAACATTTTAGGATTTTTGTCTGAAAGTATTTTTCAGGGTTTTACAAACAGTACTGATTTTTTTTTAAAATTAGCCCTATAAATTCCTTTGTTTGGAAAAAAAGAAAAATGTTATTTTAATCTAAAATTGACCTCAGATGATCTCCTTACTATCTTATTTTTTCTGTCCAAATTACTTTCCCATAATTAATTTATCTCATAATGTAATTATAATACATGTCCTAAAAGTGGCAAAGTAATCATACCCCCATGAACCTCAGAAGTCAAATTGAATTTTATCTGCCCTAACATTTGTGAGGTTAAAAACATTTTTTTAGCAAACTCAGTATTTCCCTCTATTTTACTAGAAATATCATGCTATGACCTTTTAATGACATTTGGTAACCTCATATGACCGCCAAGGTCAACCTCACATAACCTCTGTTATTACTTGATCTTGAAGTTATTCATATAATTAAAAGCTAGGTCCATGGGACATTGTTTGGCTGTGATGTCTGGACATATAGGCACACACAGACTTCATAGATATTGGCAGTCAGTATATTTTTTCAGATTAAGTTGACCAGTCCCCTTCTTCTAAGTGGATGAGTTTTTTCGTGACTGATTAAACCAATGTGGGATTATTACACTTTTCTCCAAGTGGGGCATCTGAAAAGACCTTGATTGCAGTAAGGGAAAAATTATGCATATGATATCTTAGACAGCATTCCTCTACCTGCAATATATATATATATATATATATATGGCTCAGCGTGGCCCATGCTTGATTCAAAAATCGTACAACTCATACAGCAATCGCTATCACTTAAATTATTTTTGCCCTTCCTTGCCTTTAAAGGAGTGCCCTTTGCCGTGCTGATGTTGCTACATGCCTTACTTCTTGCCTATCTCACACTGCGAATTCTTTCTAAGCTCTATATTAAACATTAAATCTGTTACGAAAAAAGAACTAAACAAAATGAACACAAAACGATCAACTTTAAAAAAGGACTCATCACTGGAAAAACCGAATGAAAAAGGAATGTTAACAACAAATACTTTTTCACACCCAACCCAGTTCTGCAGAATCAGAATCAACGTTGAGTTTAAGCAAGCGAATGAGCCAATGGAGTAAAGTACCATGCAGATTTAAATTTTTCCCACTTTTGACGAATGCAGCTATCGATATTTTTTTTTTTTTGCATGCTAGTTAACATTCATGTCAGTCAGTTGTTGGCTCTCACGCTGACCAATATAATCTTCCTGCCTATTTGTGGCAGCCAGCTATAGGCTTTCACTCTGGCCAGTACAAAATGGCCGCAAACTACATGAAAACTGCTGTAGAAGCATAAAAAATCGATTATTTCCACTATCGATAGGAGTTGGGAAATGCAAAGTCGGTCTTGGCCTTCCCACTAACTTGAAGCATGTGCATGTAAATTTTGGTGCAAATCCGTCAAATTGTGACCGTGCATTCATTACACACACACACCCTGCCTTTTATTTATTTATATATATATATATATATAGTCTTAAGGTGTGCTATATTTATGGGATAAAGTGCTCAATATCAGAGATAGAGCATGTGTAAATATAAAAGTGAACATTGAAGTCAACACTTAGAGGCAATAGGCTGTTATATATATATATATATATATATATATATACATACACACACACACAGAGGAGTGCTTAGGCGAGTGGTTAGAACTTAAAATGTTTGCTTTCTGACAATGAGACCTGGGTTCAAATCTTACCAGGGTCATTTTGTTTGTCAAGTTGACTTCTTGATGCTATCAACCTGGGGTGGTGATCTCCATGCCTGAAAACCACACCATGGGTTTACCCAATCTTTGTGATCAAAATTAGGTAGACAGAACTGTTAGGAAGCCGTTGATGGTCACAAGTTCTTGTGACTAATGGTTTGAGTGCACTTGTTCAAGAAAGTGATCCTGCTAGATTATGTGCACTTTCCAAGAAACTGCAACTAAGGTTTGCTCGGTATAGTTGCAGTATAAACTGCAGGTGTGCTCTGGATTGAGCCACCATCAGTAATATGGTTTGGCTAGCTGCTCTGGTAGATGGGTTTGCTCAGAAAAAAAGAAGTAACCAGCCATTTTATTTATATATATATTATATATATATTATATATAAATATATATATATATATAGGTGAACAAACAGGTTTAAAAAAAATAAAAAAAAAAAAATAAAGAAGGAAAACGTGGAATTTTTCCTCAGTCTTCACTCAGGGATGGAGATGACACAAGGAAGTCAGCAAAAAACAGACGTAAGATGATGGATTTCAAAATAAAACATTTATTTATAAATATAGAAACCGGTAAAGAAAGAAAAAAAAATTCATTTAACAAAGGGGAAAGGGATCATGAAAGAACATATTTGCTCGCAAGTTGAAAGCATTGGATTTTATTTTTTATTTTTATATCTATTTTTCAACTAGAATTTGGATTTTTCTTTGAAGGGGACTTTTTAGCCATATATATATATATATATGCAAAATTTCTGAGATTCAAGTTTTTTGGCCTCTTAGTAAAATATTTTGAAAATGTTTAATCTGTCTGTAGGTGAATGAGGTTGCTTTGCTATCTCTATGACTTAAGTCTTGTACTCTTTTCCTATTGCTTTTTTAAAGATTTAGACCAGGAGTGGCCAAACTGTGGCTTGTGAGCCATATGTAACTCTGTGACCTTTAATATGTGGCTCTTGGAAATATATTGGCTGAACTCCTTTTTTCATCACAGTCAGTATAAAAGATAAATAAGAAAAATTTCAAGCTTCATAATTATTTATTGGGTATGAATTGAGACACCATTGGATTAAAATGTAAGTTTATGTTTAATAAAAAATGTGTAAATTTTGTTCATGACTTGTGCCTCTCAAACATCTTAACTTTATCATATGTGGCTCTTACATTAACAAATTTTCCCACCAGAACCTAATTACCTCAGTGTTGAGATAAAATGCAACCATAAGATGAAAGAAAACATCATAAAAATGAATAACTAACTTCTTGATCCTGCAGTTTCATGTTATACAATCATAGAAATTGTCTATATATATATAAAGGGTAGTTGTGTATGTGCCTGTCCAGCTAAAACTAAAAAACTTCAATAATTAATAACAAAATAAATATACATACAGACTCGGTATCACCCAACCCACCTTTTCATAAAAAAATTATTGTATGATTTGTATTTGCAAAGATATTTTAAAATTATGTAATACTTGCATTAGAATGCATTTTAAATTCTCAGAATTAAAAAATAAAAATGAATGGGAATAATTATTATTCCTGTTTGTTTTTACTTTTTAATTCTGCTGATAATTTCAGAATGCTATATATATATATATATATATATATTTTATATATCATATATATATATATATATATATGCAGACATATATATATATATATATATATATATATATATATATATATATATATAATATATATTTAAAAATTTCTTTTTCTTCAATTTATTTCATATCTATAGTAAATAAAAGTGTAATTATAAAAAAAAAAATGAATATTAAAATAAATTTAAAAGGAGAAGAATATTAAATACAATTATTTGAAAAAAGTTTAATGTTTATTTATTCAATTATTCAAAACAAAAAATTGTAAAAACACAACAGAATAAATTCCTGTAGATATTTTTTGGGAGAATTTTCAGTAGCTTTAAATATAATCAGATATTTCATGAACATATATGTCATCTTTTTCAATATTTTTAACAAGGAAATTTTTAATTATCTATTTTTAATAACAGGTTTACTTTAAATACCCACATTTTGTTTTTATGTTTATGTTGTATGGATGGTAAGTAAATATTTAATTCATTATGTTTACATATAATTTTATTTTTACAATATGCTGATAATATATTCTGGGTGGGGCTTGAGCAGAGAGAAATATTAAAATCATATAATTTATAATATTTGTATTAATTTGATACATAATATATTTATTTTATTAAACAGTGGAATGTCCATCTCTAATAATTATTTTCTGATTTCAAAAAAATATTAAGATTTTTACATTACTCAATTCCCTACAACTACTTGGCATGCTACTTTAAAAACTCATTCTGAAAAAAGCAATATTCAGTCAGGTTTTGTTGAATTATTTTTTATTAATAAAACTTTTACTAAATTATTTGAATTAATTTCTTAAAAAATATTTATGCTTTGGAAAATATTTATACCAAATTATAATTTTTTTTTAAAAAAAACCTTTTTCTGTTGAATTGTTTGAGTGAGACCACTTTGCTACATCTCTTTTACTATTTTATTGAAATTAATATTTTTTTTAAGTTTAAATATTGGATTTTAAAAATGAACGCTAAAACAAACAAATTATTCTAAATATACAAAATCTTTTTTAAACATATTGGAGCAGGGATCATGAAAATTTTACTAAAATATTTAATTTTCAAAAATATTTATGCTTTCAAAAATATTTATATTATATATGATTTTTTTCTATTGTAGACAGTACATAAAAGACTGTTTACAACTTATATTTTTAAATGAACAATATTTTTTCATGAAATCAGTCTCTGTCTTTATTTTTTATTTTACTTTAATGACAAAGAACTATTTAAGCATAAAATACCTTTTTTAAAAATCACTATGAAACCAAATAAATTATTTTAAATGAAGTAATTATTTCCTGATTTAAAGAAAAATAATTACTGCTGTTAATTTGATAAAATACGTAGACAATATATTTACTTTAATAAATAGTGGAATGTCCATCCTATAATTATTTTTTGTTTTTAAAAAGAAAAGAAAAAGATTTGTATATAATTCCTTCCAAACACCTGGCATGACACTTCAGTCTCATTTGGAAAAAGGGAGACCTCCATGTCATATTCTTGAGAAATGTAGACATCTGAGTGACATCAGATTGATTATCAAGACAATGAATCAACATATTATTAAATTTCAACATAGCAATGAAACCCAAGATGAAGTTATTTCTTCCAAGCAAATCCAGGTAACCCTGCTAGTCTGATATATATATATATATATATATATAAAAAAAAAATTGTTTTTCA
This sequence comes from Acanthosepion pharaonis, assembly GCA_903632075.3. Lineage (NCBI taxonomy): Eukaryota > Metazoa > Mollusca > Cephalopoda > Sepiida > Sepiidae > Acanthosepion > Acanthosepion pharaonis. Next base: position 912,255 of record CAHIKZ030002578.1, read on the forward strand.
AGCACAATGTTTTAATTAGAATTATGACATAATTTCAAAGATGAAACCTAAGATGAGGTTATTTCTCAGAACAACAATGAGACAAACTTTTGACAAATATGCTTGTGTGTACCTATCCCTAGGTCTTTAACTTTAATAAAATTGATGACTTTCCCCTTTCAAAATTCACTTTGTGTCATCCTGTGATCTAATTTTATTTGATTTTTACTGTCAATGAATCAATTTAATCATTGGAATTAGCTTCATCACAAATTTGTGTTGCACAAAATACAAACTTGGTGAGATAACTGTCACATTGATATAATAACTGATATTTTAATTTTATCGAAACATCTGTGTGTGTGTGTGTGTGTTTTGATTAGATGGTGTGAGGACTGTACTGTGACTCATTGTCACCAACCACCTGATCAAGTAAGGCAAGGTCACAAGTTGGGCTATTAAGCTAGACTGTATTGAGTGGTGAGTGAGTGGATGGAAAATTATGTCTGTTTGTTTAGTTTTTTTTTTTTTTTTTTTTTTGCAGGGAGGCTGAGTTAAGTGCCTCTTTTAAGTTGGGTGCCAACTAATATCAGCCAAAGCTGGGAGGAACCTGTTTTTAAACACTTCAGGGTTAAATTAATTATAATTTTTTCCCTGGCCATTTCGATTGTAAAGAGTAAAAAGATAAAAGTTAATACAAAGTTGTGAGTCAGTCAGTTTAGGTCCCCAAATACATTGAGACTCTTACTCAAAAAGTGTGATTGATTTTTCATGAGATCACTAAAAACATTGTACAGCTTTGCTCTGTCAGGCGTTTAAATCATTAGCAACTTATTTTACCCCAAAAATTTATAGTACATTTTCATCTCTTTATGCAGAAACTGCCATTCCCTGATTCCTCTTCAAGTGTATATTTAGAAAATAAGTTAAAATTTGTTAATTAAAATGTTTACTGGAAATTTCAGTTGGCAAATTATTCTAGGTCAGTTTAAAAGATTTAAGGGATGTAATCCTTGTTTTAATTCCAGCTTTAGTTACTTTCTCTCTGCCATAAATTTGCCTTTATATAAATACTTTCATGGTAATTGTTCAGATGAACTTTTGCTATGGTATCAAGACTTTTTGAATTTAAGCGCAGTACTAGACTGGCATTGATATTTCATCAATTTACAGTTGAGCTGGCTAGATGTAACTGTAAATTCTATGCTAACAGTTTCTTTTCTCGCACTTCTCATTTGTGGAACTTCCTTCTGGCTCCATGCTTTCCAGACAACTTTAATATGCAAAAGTTTAAATGCAATGTCAGTTGCTATCTACTGTCCTTCTGATTACTTTCTCCTCTTCCTGCTCATTATTAATGTTTCTGTTTCTAATTCTTCCACACTCAGTAACTCCTTATGTCTTAGTGGCTTTACTGCCTTGCATGGGTGATACTGATTAAAAAAAAAAAAAAAAAAAAAAAAAAGCTATGTACCTAATTGAAGTACAAAAGACTTTTCTTTTAAATAAATGAATTATATTCTTTTTTGCAATTAACCAGCAAAGCATAAAATTTAGAGAATAAATAAGTTTCTGCCAGGTACATTGATTTTATTATTTTAGGCATTTGGCAGGTGCTATACCAAATTGGAATTTGACTTGTCTTAGTTTTGAAGTAAAAAGTGTTTTTGATAATTTTGGTGAACTAACCTTGCCTCTATATTACTGAAGGTTTTACAGAAAAAAATACCAAATTCTCATTATCAATAGAAGAATCAAATTGCTTCTAATTAATGATGTTGCAATGGTAGATTATCATTGCCTTTTGTCAGATGGTTTTCTCTTCAGCTTAAAAATATTCCTCTTGCTTTTATATTTAAACTCAAATTTTCTATTCTTTCTCCAAGTGAGTAGTAAGTAACCAGAGCTATCATCGTGGTAGTAATGGCTTCAGTGGAAGCAACTGTAAGGAAATATTGGTCACTCAATTGCTTCTTTTTTTTTTTAATTTCCTCTCCTCTTGTATCATCAAACTATAGCTTTTCTCTCTCTCCATAAGTTTTTTTTTTTTCCCCCAATATATTATACAGGGTGCCCAGTAAAAAAGCAGTAAATTCAGAAAGAAATTTATTTAGCTATCATGATTCATTCACAAACTGAACAATCATATCATCATAGATGTTCAAAATATTTGCCTGAATGTTCAAAACAAAATTTTAAGCATAGTAACCAGGAGGCAGTAGCTTTATTCAAGGTCATGAATATTCATGAAATTTATTCAAGGTCAAATTTGCCACTTTTTTACTGGGCACCTGTTTATTTCTCTATGTGCCATGTCCTTACAGAATGTTATTAATCATGGCTCTCCACAACTTCTTGTCTTTTGTTGCTCTATGTATATCTTGTTCCTTTATGAATCCCATTTTAATCTTGCTCTACCAACCATTTACTAAAACTTATCAAGTATGTTATTTGCTATTCCCACCATTTCTCTTGCCTTCAATGTGTTCTATAAGTGTCAAATTCTCCAAGTTATTTATCCCTAAACTTTCTCCTTTGTTTTTTATTTTCATTTTTTGTATTGTTATTCTCAAAATTTTTTGTAGTTTTATTCAATGCATTTTAAAACTTCCTCATTTCATGCATGCTCTGTCTATGGTATTTTCAGTATTTGTTGTCAAGGACCTCATAGACATTTATACAAAGAGTGTTTTTTTTGTCATTGAAATTGTTGACTATTGTTCATCTTTGGCTATAAAGGAGATTAGACATTACATCCATAAAACAAGTGAATTGAACCCTTTTTTTTGGGGTTGTTTCTGATGGATGGCATTTCTCTTTTTTTCCCTTGAAAGTTCTGTTTTCAGAAAGGCTTCTTTTTTACTATTCCCATGCCATGTGTCCTGAGGACAGTTACTGATGTACGTTCATTTTAACCATATATTATTTTTTCAAACCAGAGGGTTAAGGGGGACAAGTCTTAGTTGTACATACACCTCATCTCAGAAATTTAGACAAATCCTTTTTGGATTGTCCTTTTGTTTCTAAAACAACTATACATCCAATCTTCTTTTCTGTTATGTTTGGTTAATATCATTTTATTTTTTCCTTTTTGTCTACTTGTTTTTTTAATCTTCTTTTTATTTTTTTTGTTTTTGAATCTGTTCTTTTCAACACTTTATTATCTATTATAGCATATGTTATTACAGTTACATCTACTCATAAATCCTGCTAGGTCTTCTAGTCCTCTTAGAATCATCTCACTGTACAGATAACTCTGAAAAGACACATCTTTGTCATACATCTCTTTCTATTTTTGTCTATTCATATATTCTTTATCCAGATGCAAGCTGTTTATTTCTAGTATAGTTTACAACTTATTTGAATATCTTCTACATATTCTGTTTTTTGGTTTTATGCTTTGAAATCACCTGTCTAAAAGTTTGTGGCCAAATGTTGCTTCTGTATAGATTTACAGTATTTTCTCTTTATTTGTGGATTGGGTCGGCATCAATTAATATTTGGACAAATAAATTGGCAAGTATTAACTGATATGAGAAATTCCCTAAGTATGAAAAATGGAATGAGTACAGTCTATCACCATGGATTGAATAAAATGATGATTGAAAATCTCAGAAGGTTCCCAAGTATAACACATATCTGAAAAAGGTTGGAAGGTACAATGTTGTGATCATAAAACAATCAAGATGTGTTTCCTCATCTGACTGCAAAGGCATGTAAAAATGATTACTCATCATGAAAATTCCAACAGATCTGTTTTTACCTGAGAATGTAACTATTTTCTTCTCTTATTTTGTTTAGAACTTTCACCTTTTTATTTAAAGGAAGCAATTTATGGTTTCTCTTTAGTATGTTTGAATTGCCAGCTACACAATTCTTGCACTTTGGGGGCCATTTTTAAGTAAAACTTATGAATTGTTTATTTCTGGGACTGGCTAATAGCAGTTGAAACCAGAGATAAGCAAAGACCATGGGACTTCAAATGTACAGTGCTGTTCGATAAAAGTGACTCACCTGTTTTTTTGTTTTTTTTTTTTAAAAAAATTTTTTGTCTATTGTTTTTGGGATTAAAATAATTTTTAATCTTACTAATATAAAGACCCCTTCCCAACCACCTAGGAAAAAAGTTTATTCACCTTAAGGTATTCTATTGATAATTATAAATTTGGATATAAATGAGATTTAGGAAAAAAACTCTGTGCAAAAAAAAAAAAAAAAGTGACTCAGATATCACATTCTAATGATTAAACTGGTAAATTTAAAGAACTTTTGACAAAATATTGAAAACTATTTTACAATACACTCAGAACAATATTCTAGAGAATTCTAGAATAACTTAAATTAAATCTAGAGTATTCCAGAATATTCCAGAAAGCCTCATACAATATAAAAACAGCTTGAAATAGCCACTCAAGTCACTAACCAGATGAAATGGTGCAAACACGTATCAGAACCACTTAAGGCATCTATTGCCCTCTCAAAAGCAGGTAAGTCTACGAGAGAAATTGCAGAAATTGCTATAACCTCGCAATCAACTGTCTCTCGAGTGCTTAGGGCACATAATGATGCCACTCCTGCTCCAAGGAAGGAAACAAGGGGATGAAAGAAAAAGATTGATGATAGAACTGGCAGGGTAATCAAGAAAGAAGTTGCGAAGAATAGGACTATAACTAGCCAAGAAATTGCAGCCAGTCTAAGTGCAAGGTGTTAGTCTTGCCTCTTCAACAGTTCATCAGAACAAGCAAACTGTACATTTTGGTTAAGCAAAGCTGGAGACTTGTGGGTCTATTCACCGTAGAAATGGAAGAACGATGAATCAAAACCTAAATTAAAGGATTGTCTTCAAATTCAAATTTAAAAGTTTATTTTTCCTACTGTGTCTAAGCTATCAAGATAAAATGTCACCTTGCTGGCATGCCATGTTTATTTATAGAAAAAAGAATGAATGAATTAAGCACTTGGGCACTATCCTGTAACTATTTTTATCTGCACAAGTATTTGTAGCAAAAAGCTGTTACTTCCATAGTCCACCATGACCAATCATTTTAGTAAAATGGGAGTATCTTTGATTTCAGTTTAAAATTCCATGGCTCTGAAAAGAAAAATTGTTACCAAAATTGAATAAAAAGAATGAAGTTTGTTACTTCCATTTTAGCTTTCTTGCTTTACATGACTTCAAAATATGGTCACGTGTTTGAGAACCAAGTTTATTATATACTACTGATTAGTGGTATCCACACACTACTGTCAATGCTTGGATTGCTTAGTGGGTTATCTGAGCAGATCATATGGGCAGATTCTTTTTGTTTACTTATCCAATAAAATCTAAGGAACATTCATGAAAACAATGTAGGGCTTAAAGGAAGATGATGCCAGGAACACATGGATGTAAAAACTAAATATGTTATGTATGAGGAGAGATGCAAAATAGAACTCCTCAACATTCTGGAACAAGATACATGAAGAATCCCAGAGTATACATGATGGAAACATAACAAGAAAGTTAGTCCAATAATTAAAAAGCCTGTTAAATAAAATTCAGGCAAGAAAAAGATACCTTTGTTTCTACTTTATTTTTTTTTTTTTAAATTACTTTTTGTTTCTTTCTTTTAATATTGTTTATTCTTTGTGCAAGACCATGTCCTAAAGAGACATGGCATATAGAAGAATAATACTTGCTTTTTTTTTTTTTTTTTTTATGATATTTCTTTTTTTAACACTTTATCTTTTTTTTTTTTTTTTTTTTTTTATTATTATTAATACTTGTTTAAACAAGGCTTTAGCTATTTTAATCTCCTTATGAAAATTAAAGTTCAAAGACATTGGATTTTTACTAGTATCTCCTTCAATAAAAATGTAATTAAAATTAAAAAGGATTTTTTTGCATTTTTATGTCCTAAGCAAGGTTTTGATTTTCAGTTTATAATTATGGATTAATGCTCTTTTTCATGGTGTGTTAGTGCATTGGTATTAAATATCAATTACAACTAAATAGTATCTTTGCTCCTTGCTGGATGTCCAATAATTTTAGCCTTATGCAAAACCTAAGTTCATGGTTTAATTTTGGTATTACAACATACAAAATCAGATAAAACAGCTTTTGTATACACAAGTGTACACACTCTAAATAAAGCCACTTATCTTTTATGACTTTCTACTGGAAGGATGTGGTTGTATTTTTACTTTGTCTAGAAATCCTTAAGGGGTTGCTTAACACAAATATTGCTCTTGTTCAATAATCTTCATTGATCAGATAGCAACCAATATTTTCCACTATTCTACAGCTGTGATCTCCCCATCTTAAATATAAGTTTCTGCTTATCAGAAATTGCAACTGAGCCTGTTTTTTTTTTTTTTTTTGTTTTTTTTTTTTCCCCCAGTTCTTATCTTGTTGTTATTATCATGGTATGTTTTATTTGGTCAGTACTCCAACATTCTTCATGTACATTTGGCATCAATGGAAAAGTCTTAGATAAATTAATTTGGTGCCAAAGGGTGGCTGAAGAAAGCTAAGTAATTGATTAGCTAAAATATTATGACAAAAAAAAAACATGAGGATAATTATCCCACATCATTGTAGATTGATAAAAATTCTTTAACAATTTCCAGATAAAAGCTTGTTTTATCTTATATAATTTTGAAAAGTCATCACCAATACAAAATACACTATTTCTTTTTTATTCAGCATCATTTTATGAGGTAGGGAAACACCTTTTTTAATATAGATTGTACATCTGAAGAAGTCTATAGAATGGATAAAAATGGACAAAAAAGTATTAGTTCAATTATTGATTTTTTTTTTTCTCTAGAAAGAAAATTTTGTAACAATTTTCTATGTGATTTAACATTTCAACTGACAATTTTTCTTTTCTTTTATTTTAGGGTTCAAATCGTAGTTATGGTTCACCTAATGCAAGTCCCAGGCTGTCCCAAAAATTTCTGGTAAGTAACTTAGCATTGAACTTAAAACATACATGGCTAAAAATAAAAATGTCACCCCCCCCCAAAAAAAAAAACTCATTGATTAATTGTATATATTTACATTATGCTTTCTGTAACAGAGATTCTGCCATGTCAGCTGTTGCTATCGACCAGTTGCTATACATGGGTAAAACAAATAATCTATTTACTACTGAACAGCTTGATTATCACATTTCAGTTATTCCTAAGATTTGAAAACTTTCTTTATATTAACAAGTAATGTTTACTTAAGTTTGAAGTCATCACTTGATTTGAGAAACCCAGAGCCATGCACTATTGATTGGTATGTTGGATTCTTTTCCCTGTTCAATTTATAATATAAGTGTACTTTTTTCTGTTAAGCATAGCTTTGAACTTTAATGTCTAGGATTTAACTATCTATCTTAGCAGTGCCTTGACTCAGGTGTATTCCTAATAATAAAGTAAGTTCTGGAAATTTTCTTATCAGCTCCACCTGTTGCTACATAAGTAAAAATTATCCACCATAGGGAAAATATTTTGCTGTTAAAGATTAGTAGTTAGTTTATTACATGCTCAGACAGTAACAATAAAAATCTGTTACCCCCATAGTTAACTTTGACCAAAGTTATTGAATTGACCTTATGCAAACAATACACTGCACAAGTACAAAACAGGTTAAGTAGAAGACTTACTGATACCTGTGACTCAACATGTTTAGGGAAAAAAAAGAAAAAATGTAAATTTATTTTGATATAAGCTTCTCTTCTATGTGCCGTGTCCTTTCAGGATGTTGGTAATCATGGCTCTTCACAATTTCCTGTCATTTGTAGCTCCTAATAAATTTTGTATTTTGTATTGTTTTCCTCAATCCCTTTTGCCTTCAATCTGTCCTGTGAGTATCAAATTTTCTAAGCCCCATTTTCTCATTATGTGCTCTAGAAATTTCAATTGTCTCTTCCTGAATCTAAGCATAAATGTCCTTTTTGTTTACATTTTGTCTAAAACTTCCATGTTGCCTGCATGTTCAGTATATAGTATTCTCAACATCCTTCTGTAGAACCACATTTTTATTGCTTTGTGTCTCTTCTTCATCAGTAAAGAGACTCTCCAGCATTCACTCAATATAAGACTGATATTATATAACACTTCAATACTCTTTTTGTTGTTTCTAACAAAATTTTTCTGTTTCTTAGTACATTGCTTAGCGTTTGGAAGGCTCATTTTGCTTTTCCAATGCACCTTTAGATTTCCGTGTCAGTTTCTGTCCTTTAAGACACTTCCCAGCTATTTAAATTATTGTATTTGTTTGATTTTGATATTTCCAAATTGTAATTTGCATGTTGAGCTGTTTCTTTTACTAACAACCATTCATTTTATCTTCTTGCAATTGATATTTAGTCCTTTCTTGCTTTCCTTCACTACCTTCTTTAGGAATTTTTGTAATTATCTTTCTGTGTCTACTATCAACACTGTGCCATTTGTATATCTTGTGGTTGCCAATAATAAATCCTTCAAATTATAGATTGAATAAGTCTGGTGAGAAGATGCATCTTTGTCTTACACTTCTATCTATTTTGTATATTTACTGAATTTATTTTTTATTCATATGCACTTGGTTTGCTGCCAGTATAGGTTCTTGATTATTTTAATCTCCTTCCCAAATCTTGTATATTGTACTTAAATGCTGACTTTAGTGGCCGTGTTAAGTCATTTCTTATCTGTTGATAATTATAAATGCTAATTATCACTAAGTTTATGATTCTAGGGATTCTTATTTTCTTATTTAAAAAAAACCCCAAAAAACCCAACTCTGTAATTAGCAGTTAATAAATATGGAGTTATCTCCTTTTGATATAATGATTATATATATTTTTAAAAAAAATTAATACCTAATTAAAAACTATTTGGAAACCATTGTCTTAGAAATTATTTTATTCTATAAGTTGATGCACTCTCAAAGATTGTTGTGTTCAGCAACAAATCCTGCATCCCATTTGTATTCTGGCATTCTAGTACTGTTCCCGTGAAAACTCCCTACCATTTTTGATAATGACCCCTGGATTAGGTAGGTTTATATTTTTTTTAGAATAAAATCAAAAAATAATTTACCTAAGCAAAAAATTCTATAAAAATTCAACTGATGATGCAGGTAGGCACAAAGAAACCCGTTGTCTTAGAAATTGAAATCTTTGAAACAAATTCTTTTATAATTTGCATGCGAATGATGAGACAAGCGATTTTTCTGAGACCGCCCGGCATAAAACGTGGGCGCCGCCATTTTGGACCGTTGGAAGGACCAGAGTTTGCATACTGCACAGATTGTTTCGAGGTAAGCCATTTCACAAAATCCCCCTGATCTCATCCCATCGTCGTCGAGTTCCGAAGGGGGGATGCTTCATCCTCGTGCGTGTTCTTCTGTGGTTTGAGTGTCGATAAACACTGTGTCTTCGGAGGCTGCTGTTATCAGAATCACTGCCCTGCAGGTCTAACTCAGGCAGATTGAAAACTCCCAGACTCGGAATCGCTTTCATCGCTTTCGGTAGCGGTAGTGATTGCATTCGCAAGTCTTTAATGTGAAGGCACCCCATCAACTCTATGCGGGCTGATCAGTGAACGTGGGTTTTTGACCCAAACAACGTCTCCTTTTTCAATCTCCTCCAGTCACTTCTAGTTCAGGCAGCGGGTTGGCTTCTATGCCTTTCACGCGGAATGATATTTGTGCAGGCCATGGATGGTGAAATGTTATCTTTCAGGGCGTTTACATGTAAACTGCTTTTTTTCCTGGCCATGGTGTGATGGTTCTGTGGCTCCCGATGATTTAAACTTGGCGAGTAGGCATTGAAACCGCAGATGCACGTCCCAAGTGTCCGCAAATTCTTTAAAATCTTTACTGGTGAACGCAGTATCGTTATCCGTCAGTATTTCCACGGGTGGGCCTCGCTCCAGGAAAACATTCTCAACAGTCGAATGATCGCAAACGCCATACACGGTACTGCCAGCCTTCATAAATCAGCCAGGTAAACATCCACGGTCTTACCGGCTCGAGCCGTCGTCCGACGAACTGTTTCCAAGCGATGAATGGGTCTATTCAAAGGCCGTGACAGGGCGTCCTTGATCTCTTCTAGGTCAGCATCAGTTGTTGATATACCGCGAGGGCTCCTCCCGTGAGTCTCAGTGGGATGAATGCAGGTTCCTTTATTTTGGACACCCTGCAAACACGTTCGTTTTTTTTCAAACCATTGACGATAGTTTGAATTCTGGGATCAATTTTAGATTGAACTTGTCCATTGCCGAAATATTTAACGCAACAATTCAACTGATGATAGCAGGTAGGCACAAAGAAACCCGTGTCGCACGTCCAAGCTGAAAACAGGAGCCTGCTTTATACAGCCCGCGGACCGACCACGATTTGCATGCAAATGATGAGACAACGAGATTTCGCGTTAACTTGAGACCGCCCGGATAAAACGTGGGCGCCGCCATTTTGTTTTCTTTTACCGTTGGAAGGACCAGAGTTTTGCATACTGCGCGCAGATTCAACGCGTTTGAGGTAAGCCATTTCACAATTTCCCCCACAGATTCAAATGGGTCTTGTGTAAACTTATCCAAAGAAGAAAGAAATGGTGGCTTTGTGGGTTACATATTTAAAATAGCTGGATATCGGAGTAAGATACTCTCTTGAGAGATTATCTTGGCTGTCAATGATACATAAAAATGGGAAGAACGAGGTGACAAGGGAAGAAAAAGATGTTTGACTCTTCTGTTAAACTAGCTGCACATGTCATGAACAGTGAAAAGAAATTGATTGCAGGCATTGGTTGCAAGGAAGTTTAAAGCTTTTTTTTGCTATAACTACTTAGGAGATCTGTGAGGAATAATAAAATATTAACCATTTGTAGATCCAGTTTAACTTTTGAGCAATAACCCAACTTAAGCAGACATCTGATATCTAGATAGACAAGAGTCTCCTGTGTCTGTCTGTTACTTGGGATCTTATTCAGAAGCCCAGACAATCCCCACAGATTCTTTAGTAGAACAAGATAAAAATCAAAGAGAATAAAGATGCTATACTGTGGCATATGATGTAATAGATCCACAGGAGCAGTGAAAATCGAGTTATGTATGAAAACCTTTCAATTGATATAGGTTGGAATGGAAATGTTCATTTCAATCACAACAGGAATGGCTGCAAAACTTTCCCCCCTTGCCAATTTATAGGCAGAAGTACACAGATGCATGCTGGAATTTTTCCTACCCAATAAAATAGGCCAGTTCTTGGTTTCACCTGACTCAGTCCCTTTCTGTCTTGTCTTGAAGTCAGAACACTGTTCACTTGTCTGAACTTGCTTGTGTGTCAATTCCAATTTTTAGTTAATGTTGTTTGCCTTATTACTGTTAATTTGTTTTGCATATATTGTTTATTTGCTTTATATTATTTTTACCTTGTTCTTTTCTCCTATTTTTGTTATTGCAAACTTTGTCAATTCTCTTACTTATTTTGCATTTAACTATGGCTACTCACTCCACAGGTAATATTAACCGTTTCATGGCAAGGAAACACTTGGCATTCGTTGACTGAGCAGCCAGTACTGTTTTCAGTTGAAATCTATAAAATTTTACTCTTAAAACACTTTCTAGCAAAAAAAAAAGTTTCTCATGTTCAGTAGCTGTTATGATTCTCTCCAGTATTGATGGGGGTTTCCTTCCTAATCTTTTATTTGAAGTAGTGTAGAATGTTAACATTTTGATTATGTCCTTATTTTTTATTTTAAGTTATGTACTATTCATTTTAGTTGTTACTGCTGTTGGTATTTCTTAAGTGATGATTTTTGTTATTTGGTACAGTTCTTTGTTTGTGATTCTGTAGAGACAGTCTACATAGTTAAAAGAAGGATGATCTTAGCTAAGACCCTCAGGCTTTAGTTGCTCAAAGCCATTTTTCACTATTGATCTTAGGAAGTGGTTGTATACAGCTGACAGTTTAGATATTTTGAAACATGTTTGGTGCCATGCATGTCATCCATATTATATTCTTGATCTGATGAGGCTATTTAAGAACATGACTAAAGTTTTCAAGTTGATGTTTTAGTTTTGTAGCAATTTGTGGTGTTGGGCAAAATTACCTCTGGTACAGCCTATTCTATGTTCAATTTCTTTTTCTCCTATACTTAATTTGTTATAGTTGATCCTCACACCAAGGCATCTGAAGCGTTTAGTATTTTATAATGTTATTTTGACTGCTTGTATTTTCTTTCTGGTTAGGGAAAATATAATATGAGGAAGTACAGTAGTACTTCCATTACCTTATTTGTACATATGTGTTTCATACTTATAACAAGAACCACATGATATGATCAGAAGTGGCCTGGCTGACCAAATTACATAAAAAATCATGTTTCTGTAACTCAACCATTAAGTTGAATAAAGCTTGAAAGCAGCCATCAAGTTTTTGTTTTTCATTAGTGATAATCTCATTAGATTGGTACTTGCTTAAAATCTGTCAGAGGCAGCTCTTAAGCTCAATGTCAAGTCATTTCTTATTTATATTGCAAATAAAAACATAAATAATAGGAACTTATTAAATTAGTAATATATATATATATATATATATATATAGTTATTTCATGGAAGTAATTTCTTTATGTGGCAATTATTGATTTAAAAAAAAATGTTTTCCCCTCTTTCATTATTATTGTGATTTTCTTTTCAGCTTTTGTAACAAACACAAAAATCAGATTATTATCATGGGAAGTGTGAATTCTGACCCCATACTATCAGAAATCATGAAATCATTTCATTTCTTTTTCTCTTTCAATGTTGATGTGATTTTCTTTTCAGCTTTGTCAGCAAACACACACAAACATGCAAAAAATGTATCATTATTATTGGGATAAACACAGACCCCACATTATTTTTATAAAGTTGCAAACTGAACTGGGAATTGCATTTTTCTTCAAGTAAGAAAGTTTAAACATTATTGTCCTAACAAAAATCGCTCTATGATGTCCCATTTTTGCTGTATTTTTGCAATGAATAAATGCACCAACAAATAAAAATTGGATCATTATAATATTGATCATGAAAAAGTATAAATTAAAACAGTTTTCATTGTGGAGGAGATTTAGTTTGGCTTCTGCATTTGGATCCCCCCCTACGATTACAAATGATGTTTGTTTGCGTTAGATTATTGGATTTGATTTAATCCATATTTTTTGTAAATTTATTTACAAAGATTGGATTAGTATGATGTTTTTAAAAATTAAAATTAATGTATATTACATATTTCTGTTAATATAAATCTGTTATTGTAGTTGTGGTAATAAAATAAGCATATCCCATCTCTCCTCTCACTTATAAACATTTTTCAGTACTAAAGCAGGATGAGGACAAGCTTTATAAGCTTCTACTCAGAGTTGTTACTAAATCACAATTTATTTGACTTGTTCTTTTAATCTCTTTATTAATGAAAGATTTTTCTTCATTTATATGTGTAGAGTAAGTGGGTGGCCATGGTCAAATGTAAAATAAATGACAGAATTGTCCAACAAACAAAATTGACAAAGTTTGCAATAACAAGAATAAGAAAAAACAACAGGGCAAAAAATAATATAAAGCAAGTAAATGCAAGGCATAGCAACAGTAATAAGGCAAAAAGTTCACAAACTAAGAATTGGAGCTGACACACAAAAGATCAAGTTCAGACAAGTGAACATAGTGTTCTGACTTCAAGACAAAACATTTCAGGACTGAATCTTATTGGCTAAGAAGAAATTCCAGCATGCATTTGTGTGCTTTTGCCTATAAATTGGGAAGGTGAAAGTGTTTTGCAGTCATTTCAGCAGGAATTAAAACCAACAGTATGCTATCTTGATTTTATGGCTATTCATTTGCAGTCAGGTGTTTAATTTGTGAAGAGTGCCAGGTAAGACATATTAGTCATCATTAGTCCACATAATTTTAAATGGTATCTTGACATATTGTCAAAGAAAATCATGTCCCAGTATTGCACTACAGCAGAAGTTCTTCATTAAGAATTTCACTTTATTGTATGAGGCCTCATTTATTTTCAAGTCAACTAAACAGTATTCAAGTACTTGAGACAATAATGTTGTTAGCCATTGCTACTCTGCTATTACAAAGAAAAATTTTTCCACTGGTTTGAATTTATGGTTAACTGCTTATATCCATTCTGACTGGGGGACTGCCTTTATATGAGATTGCATCAAGCAATTCTTGCAAAAACAAGGAGTGGCCACGAGCATCTTACAACCCTCAGGGTAATGGCTAATGTACCATAGCATAATATGGAAGTCAATACAGTTGACTGCTGCTAACCATGAGTTCTCGATAGACTGCTGTGAAAGTCTCCCCTCTGAGGCTCTATAGGCTATTAGAATGTTGCCGTGTATGGCCCTTCATATGAAAAGTTCTGCTTCCTGTGACTAAGTTCTATGGGTACTTTCCTCCTATTGTGGCTTTTGCAACCTGGGACTGTGCTACTGAGATAAACTGCTTATGTATAACGTAGAGATACTAGAGCCAAATCCCCGGTACATTTGAATACACTATCCAGATGTGAGACAAGGTACTCTCTCTCTAAGAGATCTGGCCTCAGTGGGAAAGGAACCTGTAGCTGCACACAAAGTATGTGTGTTGCCCACTCCTGATACATTGGGTGATGATTTCATTGACAGCACTTCTTGGTTCCCTCACAAGGATTACCTACAGCCTTCAAGTCCAGGAATAGTACAACCCTAGCTCCGATGAATGGTCGGTTACCTCAGAAATGATCACACTCTATCAACTCTTCTGATTCAGAAGGCAAACAGTCTAGGTGTCAAAATAGGCGAAAGTGTGTTAGGTCAAAGCACCCAAACTCAAGACCTGAGGAAAAAAACACAAGAAAAACTTGATATAGTTGAGCTATTCTGACAATCCGAAAGGATTTGCAAGGTACCCGATCTTTTGAAGAATTTTCTTCCATATGAATAAAATAAATACTCAGGGGTGAATGTGATAATAAAATAAACACACCTCATCTCCCCTTTCACTTGTAACCATCCACCACAATAAAATAAACATTTCTCAGCACTAAAGCAGAATGAGTCTAATAAAGCTTTATAAGTTTCTACTTAGAATTGTTACTCTATTACATTAGTGAACAACTGTTAAATTGTGTGCCTCACATGTTAGAAAAAGATAAAACTTGTCCTTTCCAATTAAGAAGGAACAAAACACCAGTATAGATTCAGCTTAAAGTTAAAAAGAATTAATATTTAGTAATTTTCTCCATTAATATTAAAAAATTTATTAAATTTGTAATAAATTGAATATTATTATCATTGTCTTGGACATAACAGAAATAGAATGGAAGAAAAATCCCAAAGGAAGTAACATTGATAGTAACAGACTGATTTTCTTAATTTGTGTAAACATTTATTTAAACAAACTTTTTTCAATAAAATTACAACTGGAGATAATGTTTATAGCTGTTAATTATTAAAAGTATTTATAGTTTTTTACAGTCCGATTTATTTAATGTTAAAAGTGTTAAAGGTACTTTTTCAGGTCTTCATTTATTATAGTTAAAATTGTTACTTTAATAATACTTGCTGTGGCTGAATATCAACTTCCTGCTTACATTTTTGGTGTTTCATCCATTGTTGAGTCTCTGTCAAAGTTTTTTTTTACCAGTTTTACATTCAGTTAGTTAATAAAGCAAAAATGGATCAAACTTTGGCACATTTGAAGAATTAATATTTTGATCCCAAACACCCTTTGTACATGGTAAATATTTTTATTATTATAAAGTTAAAAAAAACTTTTAAGCAAAAAGTGTTTTGATTATTTAAAAAAAAAAAAATAAAAAGCTATCATAATTTCATCCTGAATCTTTGCTAGTTTTTTCTTATAACTTTATAGAATAGTAGATATTCTTACTCTTTTCCATCAATAGATCTCTGACAGATTATTGACAAGGAAGCTTTCAATAAAATGCATGAAACTAAAATCTACCAGAGATCACAGACCCATAGATTACACTGCTATAAATCAATGGGTTATCATATTAAGCATTATTATTGTGTTTTTAAAGTGTAGAAACCTTATTTACTGGAGTCAGAAAACAAACACAAAAGTTGATTCTGGGGTCAATATTTGTTTTGGATTGCTGTCCTGTCATATTAGATTAATTTCATTGATTATGAATTAATTGTGTTGCGTATAAAACAGGAAGTACCAAAATAAAAAATAAAAAAATCTAGAAATGAAAGTGGTGTGGAAGGAGGAGCATAAAATTTTTTCCTGTGTTTTATATCTATTAGATTAAATCATCAAATTTTGTTTGGGATTTGGGATTTATTGACACATTCCATTAAAAGTGGAATAATTTGTCTTTTATTTTATTTGCTGGTTATGTGAAACAGTTTAAATTAGTATTGAAAGTTGGTGGCACATTAAACTAAAATATACAAATGCCATATTAACCAAAAGTTCAGAGGATTCATTTTTTACTTCATAGGGATAATCATGATGCATGGTTTTTTTTCAGTGTAGGTACCAAACATTTTTCTGATAAATGTTCCAAGAACTTTCCATTGACTTTGCTGTAGGCATCAGGGCATGATCCTGACTCTACTCCATTTAGTGAAATGATAAGGTGTTGCTTGGGAGATGAGTCTCCAGAAACCAAGATTCCCTGCTACAATTGTTTAAATTTGGGCTAATGTCCTCATCTTTCTTGTTATTATCACAATGTTTTGGCTGTTGCACTTTCCAGCCTTTTAGGCTATAAGAGCCTCCTCAGTAAGCCTAGCATAGAAATAAATACCATATGAGAACCATTAATAAATAAAGAGAAATGACAGCTAAGCTTCAACATCAGCAGCAACATAAGTAAGAAAGGAGTAGCCTTGGTGAATGCAGTCAAGTGTGATAGTCAGCAAAGAACTTGTGTTTCAAGTTCCAAGTTGTAAGTTCAGGATTGTCCCACAGGACAAAGTATTGGTTTGTTATTTTGGTGACGTAGTAATTGTGAGTTCAATCCATGGACTGAACAGTACAGACTTAGACTCAGTCTAATAACTGATGAGACATGATATCCTTAGACCTGGACAATCTACTTTTGCAGATTAAATAGTTTGAAATTTCCTGAAGTCTGCCTAGATCAACAGATACCTGAAAGAGGCTAGAGAACACAATAGCTAAAACATTGATAATAAGTCCAAAGATGAATAATGTAAATAACTCTGCATACCAGAAATTTCCAGCTATAAATAGCCAGAATAATAAAACCAGGTAGAAAAAGAACTTTTGTATGACCATGATTAAAGATTTGATGCAAAAAAAAAACACTCTCACACATATGTGCAACATGTGTGAGTGTCTGCTGATTGACTGTGGGCAAAATTATTGTGGCCTCTGGAGGATAAGAAAAGTTAATTTTTTCATATGAAGTATTATCAACTCTTATTAATTTTGATTAGTATTTTACTTTCATGAAAAAGAACTAAAAAAAATTAAGATGGAAGTAAAATATTTGTCAAAATTTAATAATAGTAGAAAATGAATTAAATCTGATATAATAAAACAAAAAAAAAAAAGAGAGACTATTTGAACAGACCAGCTTAGACATAAGGCAAGACAGAGCATGAATGCACTAACTACCTGGGACCAAAGCTTGTCATCTGTTTGTCTAAGTAACCATTTCATATTTTGAAAGTGTTCACAATCTCTTGAACAACGTAAAAATGAGATTTTCATAGACAATGTCTTTGTCGTATGTTGTATCCATATTCTTATAAAATGCATTTTTTCATTGGAATTGATTCTTTTCAGCTGCACTTGCATCTAAGAAACTTTCTGCTGAAGACTACAGAAACATTCAATCCAGTGAATTTCAATAAAGTATTTAGCCTGTCAATTATTGTCATACAAAATATTTCTCATCAGTTAATAACCAAGTGCAAAACTTTGTTTTTTTTCTTTCTTTTTTTTTTTTACATTAAAGTGATTAGTTTCTTTATTTGCATAAATTTCATTTATAAATCCCAAATTGCTCATATATCATTGTTAATCATAAGTAGTATTGCTTCACTTTGATAAAGAAACAGATGTTAATTTTTAGAACAAAATGAATGTTTCATAATCTGCATTTTTACTCATTTTCACCTTTTATTACTTTCCACATTTCCTATATTTTAAAACTTTCTCCAATTGCCTTGTACAAGATTATTCAATTTGGACTTAATGATGTTGATTAGTTAAAAAGAATTTTCAATTGTAAAACCAGCTTCTCGTTTCCACAGAATGAAAGCTGACAAATGATATCTCTATCATTGGTGGAAGACTTAGTGTGCAGAATACTGGATGCCCCAAGAGCATAAAGTTAATGAGTATAAGTTATACTGGAAGATGACTATTTTGAATACAATTCTTTATTATAGTAGCTGTTAGAAGTGCAGTAGTGAAAAAAGTTGTAAAAATGATATAGACCTGTAGTATTGCATATTTAGCAAGGCCTCAAATAGGCAACGTATTTAATAGCATATAATATTGACCTATTTTTAGTGAAAAAAAAAAAAAATGAAGTTCTTTAATGTCATCAGATATGGTATTTGTTGCAATAGGCTAAATATTGTACTGAGTAGCATTTCTAAAGTACGCAATAATGAATTTGCTCAATGGCTTTCAATACTAGCATACTAACCACTGTCTTTCTGTGAATGTTCTTACTTAATATAATAATGTCATCATATATGAAATATAAAAGTATACTATTATGAATTGTAATATAAATTATATGTAAATATAATGAAATGGATATGTAGAAGTTATTTGAACTATTTCCAGAATCTCTGATAAAAGTATCTAATTCTTGTTGCCTTGTCAGAGTTCATTTCAAATGAGATTAATGGGCATTCATCTAGATTCCCCACATAAAAGTATACAACATTCACACCTGGTGCCATATGATTAGCATTAATAAAAACAAAGGAGTTAACACACATGGGAGATTGAGAAGTTTTGACTATTGAAGTTTGAGCAGTACTGGTTTCTAAATGTCTCAAAAAATTTAATGCATTATTATGAAAAATTGCTACTTATAGGAGATGGAGTATTTGAAAGCTAATACTTAGTGGAAGACATGAAGAGAAAAAGATGAAAGCCATGGCAATATTTTATCTGACTGAACTAGAAGCAAAGTAAAACATAGAAAACTAGAAGCAGAGTCTGTAAACCACATTTTGTGAAAACAATGGATGTAAATTTCAACATAACATTTTTTTTCTCAGTTTGTTTTAATGTTAAGGTGGTTGTTATTAACAGAATAAGCCATAGTCTGATTATGTAATGATGTAATTACTTGTTAAATTTGATTGTTTCTTGTTGCCAAGGAGATATATTGATTTAGTAGCATTCGTCTTTATTTTTTATTGCAAGAAAAATTTATTCAGAATTGATTAAGAGGACATTATTTGAATATTGAAGAAACATTGATAGAATCTGAAGCAATATTGATACATTTTTATATTTTGTATAGCATGCATGAAATGAAAGTGAATATTTTCACTCAATACCATGACTGGAGGCACTACAACCGAATTGTTTCTACATTGGACAAAATGGTCTCTTGCCAATAATGTCTCTCAGTTCAATTTTATCAGTTTCATGTGTATTAGCAAAGCATCCTAATATTGAGCTGGAAAGAGAAAAAAATAATCAATGTTATGAAACCTAAAATGACTTTGACACCTGACACTAAAAAGATAAACAAAATAAAAAAGAAGGTAGGGAATAACAAGTGCATCTTTATATAGAATTTCCTTATAGATGACTTGTATTTTTACTTTAATTTTGAATGGAAGAAGTAAACTTATGATCTTGTGCTGTCCTAAAGTAATGTGTAAATATATTGACAGCCACAATAAATGCTTTCACATACCATTGTGTAGTATAGTTAACAGAAAAAAATAAAACTGAAAAGATGTTAGAAGCACACACATAATGCAGTATACATTTATTATACAAAAGGCAATGAAATGAAACAATGACAATTTTTACAGGCATTGTTACAAATATAGTTACAGGCGTAAATATGTTTCTATGAACATGTTTAGAAAATTTTGCTGACTCACTTTCAAGTATGAACACTGAAGTTTACTTCCTGTAATCTACTGGGAGAAAATCACAGGTTTTAAAGAAAGAGGAATTGAATAGTTGAGCCAGAAGCTAACATCACTAAAATGTCTGCTGGCAGAAGTCAATGACTCCTGTAATAGAGCATATTTTATGAAATTCTTATTTAAAAGAACTTAAAGTTTAAACAGCAACATTTTTCAGTACCAGGTGCTGTAAAAGGAAATAGAAAGACGAGGCATTACCAGGTTATTAACATGACAAAATATTTTCAATAAAATAACATTTTTTATTTGAATGTCTTTTTTTTTTTTTTTAAAAAAAGACAGCCTAAAAATATTTCTCCCTTTTGATTTCTTTTTCCTGTGATAATAATGGGACCAGACAAGAAATTTTCAACATTGAAATTGAAACTGCAGGTGTCACTTTCTATATAAATTGGAAACTTGAAAGATGTTTTATATGAAACAGATTTCTGTTTATTTTTGGCAGAGTTCAAGACGGGTTACAGTTCTGCACTTTCTTCCACGAGAAAAGATAAACTTAAAGTAATTTATTTGATATCAAAACGCTCATACAAAATACCATATTAATCAAACACTTGATAAAGATTAAGCTTCTTGCTCATTTCTCTCTGTACTACAAATTGATAAAAAAGACTTAGTATCATCATCTTTGTTGCTTTTATCAAAGTGTTTCATTTAATGATATCTACAGTTTCCATCAACTGTGAAGTATATCCAGTAACTTTCAGTGGTTTTTGAAAAAAGAATGTTTTGTTTTCAGCAGTAGAATATTGGACAGTGAGATGAAGAGTGATACTATAGAAAATCTTTGATTTTGTTTGATATGTACTTTTAAAAAATGTTCACCAAATAAAGTTAAAATGATGAAAATATTTGCCACAAAACAAAACTGAAACACTTGTCAGTGATGAAGGCACAAAAGTATATCAACAGATATATTATAAATTAACAATGATAATAGGATGAATAAGTTAATGTATTATAGAAATATTTTATTTCAGAATTTCTGATAAGTTTTAGTTTTTAATATATGTGAACACATAATGGTGTTTGATAATTGTTTTTTGTAAGCAATTCTAAATCAACATACTCAAACTGTTCTTTCACTAATATGTCAACAATGGCAAATATTTATGTAGTGTGCATGACTAATATTGGAAATGTCAGGAAAATCTGAGAAGATTGCATATATAATTTATAAATACTTTTAGTTTCCATCAAGAACATTATGCATGCTCCTTTTAGAGTGAACCATAATAAAAAAGTTTTGTTATAAGCTGTAGATTGAGTATTGTACTGAAGAGTATGATACTACAAAAACTGTGTGTGATCTTGGTTTATATAAATATTTTATAAATGTTCCCCAAATGAAGTTAATAATTCTTGTTAAATATTTAGAAGTGAGAAAAAATTTAAGTTTTTTTTTTTTTTTTTTTTACAACACACACACACACACATCCTGCCTTACAGATTTGTAATTTGTATTTGGGACTTATCCTTTTGCTAATAACCATGCATTCTATCTTCTTGCAGTTTATGATTAGTCCTTTCTTCTCGCTCTCCTTCACTACTGTCTGTAGGAGCTTTTGTAGTTTTCTTTCTGTGTCTGTTATTGACACTGAGTTACTGCATATCTAGTAGGACTTATAATTCTCTCAGAACTGCCTCACTGTATAGGTTGAATAAGTTTGGTGAGAGGGCACATCCTTGTCTTACACTTCTTTCTATTTTTGTATATCTGCTTAACTCATTTCTATCCATATGTAGGTGGTTTACTGCCAGTATAGGTTCTTGATTATTCTAATGCCCTTCCTAAATATATCCAAGTTGCTGAGCTGTTCTAACAGATCTTTGTGACATGCTTTATTGAGCACCTTTGTGTAATGTATAAAACACAGGAAAACATCCTTCTGCATTTGTATTGCTCTTTCTAATAATATTCTGAACATAAATATTGTATTCCTTGTTCCAGTGTGTCTGACAAAACCACACTGTCCTATCTCCAGTTTGATTCTGCTGCATGTTTTATTCATCAGAAATCAGAGGATTAGTTTCTATATATAGCTCATTAGGCTGATTGTCCAATGGAGTTCACATTTATTTGCACCTGGTTTCTGAAGCAGTGCTATGAAAAGAGATCTATTTTATTCTTTTGGTATATCACCACTGTTGTAGATTTCATTTATTATTTCTGCAATCTTGTCTATGCTGAAATCATCTAAGGGTGCCAGCATCTCTATTATGATTCCATTTGGTCCTGCTGTTTTGTTTCTGTTCAATTTGGCCAGTGCTGCTTCCACTTCAGTTTGGGATTGCCAAAGATGTATTCCAAAGGCTAAGCAGAGTATTAAGAGATAGAAAAACTTTGTTAGAAACAAAAAAAAAAAGAGTACTGAACTGTTATGTGATATCTGTCCTACTGTATGGCAGTGAGTTCTGGACAATTTGCTCAAGCAGACTTGAAGCAACAGAAATGTGGTTCTACAGAAAGATGTTAAGGATACCATGGAGTAAACATGTGAGCAACAACAAAGTTTTGGAGAGAATGGAAACAAAAAGAAAATTTAACATCAGGGAGAGACAATTCAAATTTCTGGGGCACATAATGATGCAGGACTTGGAAAATCTGATACTCACAGGACAGATTGAGGGCAAGAGGGACAGAGAAAAATGACACATAACATACTTGATGAGCTTGAAAAATGGGTGGTGGAACAGTGTTTTGAAATAATGAAAAGACAATTTATTTAGATCTATAAGGGACAGGGAATTGTGGAGAGGCATGATCGCCTACTTCCTGAGGGGACACAGCACATAAAAAGAAAAAAAAGATTCCATGTGATATTATGCCTCACGATCATTCTTTTTCAAAATCAACTTGACAAATCAAGTTAAAAAAAAAATAAGACTTTTATTGCTATTTGAAAAATAATACTCTGGAATGGAAGCATGTGTGTCAGAAGCAATTTGCCACAAGATTCTTATGCACATCTTGTGGCAATAAATGTGTTAAATCTGAAATCCCATTTTTTTTTCTTTGCCTTCTGTTTAAAAATCTCAACAGTCATATACTTTCTGAGAATTGTTATTTGATTGACATATACTCAAACAACAATAATAATAATAATAATAATGCTAGTAGTAAGATAGT
Source organism: Acanthosepion pharaonis (assembly GCA_903632075.3). Classification (NCBI taxonomy): domain Eukaryota; kingdom Metazoa; phylum Mollusca; class Cephalopoda; order Sepiida; family Sepiidae; genus Acanthosepion; species Acanthosepion pharaonis. Next base: position 935,490 of record CAHIKZ030002578.1, read on the forward strand.
TTGCAATCTGTTACACTTGGTTGATAAGGCTGCTTAACACACAGCAGATAGTGAAAGCTATAAATTATTGATCAGTCATAACATTTTTCCTTCACTTTTGATTGAATATTGTTAAGTCAAGGTCACAACATATGCAGTTGATGAAGATTAAAGATTTGAGCAGTAAAAATGCAGAAATACAGATACCTGTGTTTAATAGATTAAACAAAGTATTTGATAAGGTACGTCACAGAGAACTGTTGGGAAGTGCTAGGTAACCTTGATATATTTGGGAAGGATATTAGAATAATCCAGAACTGGCAGCAAACCGCTTGCTTCAAAATAGAAAACAAGTTCAGTAATTATACAAAAATAGAAAAGGGTCATAAGACAAGGATGTGTATTCTCACTGGAATTATTTAACCTATACAGTGAGGTGATTCTGAGAGAATTAGAAGTCTTACCAGGATTCATTATTGGTAGCCAAATCTTAACAACATAAGATATGTAAATGTCACAGCAGTATTAATAGCAGGCATAGAAAGGAAACTACAAGAACTCCTACAGAAGTTAGTGAAAGAAAGTGAGAAGTATTAAACATCAATTGCAAGAAGACAGAATGCATGGTTGTTAGCAAAAGGAACAGCCCAAAATGCAAATTACAAATTGGAGATACCAATATCAAACAAATTTGACAATTTAAATATCTATGAAGTGTTTTATCAGAGATTGAAATGTGTGACACTGAAATCGAAAGATGCATTGGAATAGCAAACAATGCCTTCCAAAAGCTAAGCAAAGTATTAAGAAACAGGAAAATTTCATTAGAAGCAAAGAAAAGAGTACTGAACTGTTATGAGATATCATTCTTCCTATATGGTAGGGAATACTAGACAATTTCCTTGAAGATAAAAAAGATAAGTGAAGCAACAGAAATGTGAACAACAATGAATTTTTAGAGAATGAAAACAAAAAGTATGCATACTTATCAGAAAGAGAGAATTGAAATTTCTAGGGTATATAATGAGGAAAGAAGGCTTGGAAAATTTGATACTCACAGTGCAGATTGAAGGCAAGAGTTGACAGAAGAAAATAGCACATGACCTCCCTTAAGTAAATGGATGGCAAAGCAAGATTTAAGAGAAGAAAAAGTCAAAATTTATTAGGAACTTCAAAGGAGACCCATGATTGCACAGCACATAGAAGAATAATAATCCAAATCCCATCTGCTATGCCTAATCTTGATAAATGTACAATTTTAAGCATTCATCTCATAAAATATTTTATTTAGTATTTTATCTAAAGGATCTTTCTTGTGCATTTTTTTTACTCTTTGTAGGTAGACAAACTTTTGTGTATCATAGATTTCACCTGTAAATAATGCGAAATGAAGTTTTATAATAATTAATATAAATTGGATATTCTTTTAATGTAATGCAAATAATAGAAAATTGACCAATGATGTTTAATATTCATAAGTGTTATTGTTTTGTGGCTTCACCAATATTTGCTAAGAATACAATGGACAGAACATGTGAGAAATGAGTTTTGAGAATAGGAACTACAAAAAAACTGCTACTAACAGAGACAGCTGAAATTTTGGGGGGCATGTAATAAGGAAAGAAATCTTGAAGATGTTGACACTCACAGGCCATATTTAAAATAATAGAAGTAGAAGCAAACTCTGATGAACCTACCTTTGTCAAATGAATAAAATAGACAGCAGAAAAAGACCACAGTGACAAAGAAGTGCTGGTAAAGGAGTAAGAGTTAATTGAATAACAAAAGCCATAATTGGTAATGTGAAAGGGTGTGGTGCATAAAAAAAAATGTTAGTTTTGTATTTATAATATATGTATACAGTTATGGAAAGGTTTATTTTGAGTCCTATTTCTTGGAATACTTGGTAGAGGATACACTATTTACATTATTTGAACTATTGTCCTCATCTTTGTTGCCATATTTATTACAATGTTTCGGCTGTTGTACGCTCCGGCCTTATTCAGGTGATTGAAATGTTGACCTGAACCGCTAAGTTCTCCACTGCCTTAACTGGGTATTGAACTCACACTGTTTGGGTCCTGTCACTGGATCTAACTCAAGGACACATGGCACAGTGGATAAAGGCATTGGTTAGATCCAGGCATGGCTTGTGGAACTAGAGCAATCTACTTCTGTAAAGGGTTTGGTTAGAAATTCCAATATATATCATCTGAAGAAGATTGGAGCATACACTGGCCAAAACATTATAAATATGGCAATAAAAATGAACGATGTAAAAAGTGTAAATAGTTACAATACTTCCTTTCAGAAATATAGACAGACTAAGATTATTTATTAAAATGTTTGTGAAAGAAAAGAGTAACCTTTTTTCTTTTAGAATATTTGATAATGATATAACTAAGAAAACAATTTTTTTTTTTTTAAATATTTAGTATATTTTGGGGAGAAGAAAAAATAGGGAAGAGAGTGATACTTTGTCCTCTGTTGAATGACCCACAATGTCAAGTTATTTCCTATTTATAGACTTCATAATTATTTTTAAACACCAATCTTAGGATTCTTCCCTGCTTATTCCAAGATTTTCTCATTAAGAAGAAGGGAAACAACTTTGTAATTAGAGTTATCTCCTTTGGGCAGATTTTTTTTAATTAATTTATACTTAAAAAAATTACTCAGAAACTGGTAGCGTGATTGAACTGGAAATCACTTTATTCTTTAAATTGAAGCCTTTTGTGTTTCACTAACAAAATTGGCTATGATGTGATGTTTTTACTGTTTTACAGTAGCAAACACACAGATATAGAAAATTGTATCATTATTATATAGATTGTTGTCTGCTGATCATTTACTTAATTTTCAACATAAAGGACTACTGAAACTAAAGTATTAACTTGCACTTTGAACTTTTTAAAAATGTATACCTTATGGATTTAACTAATTTTAGGAGCAGTAGATGGCATGACAGAAAGAAAAGAACCTAAGGTATCGTCAATAGGATGTTTAAGTTGCTTGGATGAACTAGAATTTGTTGAGACTTGAATTTGGTATTTTGCAGCCCAGGCAAAAAATTGAAAGACAACCAAGAGATAGAGAAAATGAAATAACTGACCTCTTTCTAGCTTCAGTAGGTTGTGAAACTATAATGAAAATTTCCATCATGGCATACTCCAAACAATTGGAGAAGTTGGCTACTGATCACATGTCGTCATAGAACAACACAATACAACAGAACCTTTAACTTTTGTTTTCTTTCTCTCAGGTTATTTATTGATATTAGCTGTTTTCAAGAAGTGAGACAGATCTCATGATCTCCTGCCTAATATTCCACTATTCAAGAATGATTTGATAGTCAATGGTTATATTTAGAGTCAGTAGGTCCAGATTGACTTTTATTAAAAGAGTAAGATCACAGGTTGCAATTTATTTCTGTTTGTTCAATCATTGTAGTCCAAAAGAACTAGAAGCTTGAAATTGTCCTGCAGCTGTCAGAGAAACATTTCAATAATGGATAGTCAGTGCTTTTATAATTTCCATGGTGATAAAGATTGACAGATTCTATTAGCCAAGCAGCTATTTAGAAATTTACACTATTTTCAGATTCTGTTTGGGCCTGAAAACAAAAAAAAAACTCTTTGCTTTAATTTTATTTTTCAAATCCAAAAATGGCTTCTGAACACTCAAGCTCACTCTGATATTTGATACAAAAAGTCAAAAGTTATGTTAATTTTCTGATACCATTTTGTATTGAATTTTTGCAACATTAAATTCAAGTCTCTCTGCACTTTTTACAAACTAATAGAAAATTAATTTAACCCAATTTTTATATTTGACTAATCAGGCCCTCTTAGAAGATGAAATTTTCATTTGTAAAATGTTTGAATATTCTAAATTTGTTACTGAAAATTACTTAAAAAAAACTGACCTCTGAGTTAGACAATTTAAACTTTAGTAAAATATTATTGTTAAAAATGTTGAAGTTTTGGCAGTTAACTTTTTCTTTCACAAAAATAAACATTCTTAGGTGTCTAATAGAAAGAGGGAATGTTTATTTTTATTTTGTTATTTTTTTTTTTCCTCAGGAAATTTTCCAATCCCACCATCTAACTTATTAATGTCCTCCTCCCATTTATTAATTTTGTACTTTTCCCCAAACAGGAAACCAGTAATTATTATTATTGGTTCAAATTTTTACTTGCACACTTTTTATATGATATGTGTTGAAAGTTTGTTCTATTGCATTGTTTAAAAAATAGCGTTCTTTTATTCATTCCAGACTTACCCCATTCCGTTTTTTGATAAACTTGATATTTTTTAAATTATTTTTTTGAAACCTAATTCTGGTGAAACAAAAATCAAATAAATACAATGAAAAGGACATTCCAAAGGTTTTTTTTTTTTTTGACAATCTGTTTGAATGAATTGTATGAACAAGTTGTTTTGTTTTTTGAGTTTGACAATAACCTCATTACCAGGATTTCTGGCGCTTTCTGATTAGTATCTGTCAAGGACACATGGCATAGTGAATAAAGGCATTAGTTAGATCCAGTGACAGGACCCAAACAGTGTGAGTTTAATACCTGGTTAAGGCAGTGGAGAACTTTCAGAGGGAAATTAACAAGAGATAACTGATAACTGACATCCATTAAACCTGGCACTAGAACAGTCTACCCCAGCAAGTGAAATAAATGGTTCAGTTCGACATTCCAACCACCTAAAGAAGGCCGGAGCATACAACTGCCCAGACGTTGTAATAAATATGGCGACAAAGAGGAGGACAATAGTCCGAATAATGTAAATGGTGCTTTCTGATTAGATGATTATGTTTTATAAATGTACTTTTGATTTTTATGTGAGTTATGTGTGTTGATATTTAATTTATGCAAGCTTTTCCACATACTAATTAAGTTGTGCCAGGGCTTCTTCTCTACCTACTTTCTTATCAGAAAGTGCCAGAAATCCTGGAGACAAGGATGTGTGTTACAGTAGTAATTCTGAAAAAAAAAAAAAAAAAATTTCTTTACTTAAATTCTAAATTTTTTTAACTTTCTTTCTTTTATTACCCCCCCCCCCCCAACACACACACACTGTTTATGGCATATTGAGAAAAATCCTCGTTATTAAAACTCACCCCTACCTCTGGTATTACCCTAAGAGCAAATATTTCAGAACATACTTATTCATAGATATTTGACTTAGGGAATACACAAAATTTGATCAACATTAACTCTGAAAAAGAAAAGATATGCATACCTATGTACTTTTTTTTTTTTTTTTAAATTCCGTTCTTAAACACATTTTATTTAATGGCTATTATGATCATTTTATATACCTATGCTTTATTGTAAATATCTAATTTAACTTGTATAGGCACTTTGATGTGGGGTAATGTTTAGCTGGGCTAGTTAATTTGACCATTACTACTGAGTAGTGAGCTTGATCCTCAAAATTCAACAATCAACAAGGATTGACATGTCATAAAATCAACCAATATAAACTATATTTATAAAAATTCCAACTCAGTTATATCTTATAATTACAGACATGCATTAAAAAGCTGTTATGAGATAATTATAAATATCTTGTAAAATAATTAATGCAGAGTGAAACAATTTTCCAGAATTGATAGAATATATTAGCATTGAAGACACGCTTCATAAATTTTGGAACAAATGTCTTTTTTTTTTTTTTTAAATATAATTTAATGTAGACCTGTCAGTATAGTTTCATTTACAGGTTTTATTTTAGGAAGAAAAAAAAAATCATCCTAGTTGTTGGATAATTGAAGACTAATTTAGATTCTTTATTTGAATAGCTATTTCAAATAAAATGCAATTTCAATTGTATTATTATTGCAAATAAAAAGCAACATCAATGGTATTATTTACAGTATTTATATTCGAACTATTGTCCTCATCTTTTATCACAATGTTTCATCAGTTGTGCTCTCTTGCCTTCCTCGGGTGTATATCAATCTGGGTAACCTACAGTAAATTCAGAACTGAACCTTTTATTTAGGTTCATATGGGGTAGACTAGGAGATATTGTATTATTTTAACACTGTTTAGTTATTGCTTGCCTGTTTTCATTGCCTGACCCAGGGATTGAAATCACAACCACAATGTCACTAAATGCACAAATGCTTTTACCTACTAGGCCATTATCCATAGAACAATTGCTGAAGTACACGTAGAGCTTTGAACCTAACCTGTCACTGCCACTGCTGGTTACCCAGATTGATATATACTTGAGGAAGGCCGGAGGGTGCAACAACAGAAATGTTGTGATAAAAACAATAAAAATGAGGACAATATACTGTATATAAATAGTATAAATAATGATAACTCCTCATCTCAGAAATTCAGACAAAAAATTCAAATGTATTTTTATACATTCGCTCTAATTATGGGCTTTGTGTGTAACTTAATTTTTTTGTGTGTATTCAGGTTTTATTATATTCTCTTACTTAGTTCAAACATGAAATGGAAATGTGTGCATATGTATAGAATTTTTGGCAATCTTGGACCTTTGTGCCTGCAAAAAAAAAAAAAAAGTGTCAAAAGGTCTATTTCTTTTTTTTTTTTTTTTTATTGGAATCACCCCAAGCAAGGCAGTAATGCCACTAAAACACAAGAAGTTACAGGGTGTGGGAGAATTAGGAACAGAAACGTTAATGATGAGCAGAAAGAAGAGAGTAATCAGGTGGACAGTAGAAATTTTAGTAGATTAAAGTTGGCTGGAAAGCATGGGACCAGAAGGGAGTTCCACAAGCGGGAAGTGCGAGAGAAGAAACTGTTATATAAAATTTATATAGAATTTATGGCTACATCTTGCCAACTCAACTTTAAATTGATGAGATCTCAATGCCAGTCTGGTGCTAAGCCCTAATCAATGCCGAAGTAATTAATCACCTTACATCTCATAATCTGCTCTCAGACAAGCAATATGGTTTCCGCTACGCCCGATCCACAGCTGATGTGCTTACGACCATCACTGAAACCGTCTACCAAGCCCTTCAAAATAACAGAGAGGCTCGTGCCGTGGCCCTCGACATCTCCAAAGCATTCGATAGGGTTTGGCACACCGGCCTTCTTCGTAAGCTCCAGGGGTATGGTGTTACTGGTCAGCTGTTTGATTTGATACAATCATTTCTGTCAAACCGTGAATTGAAGGTCGTTCTCAACGGATTCTCCTCCAGTTCCTATCCCACGAACGCAGGTGTTCCCCAAGGCTCCATCCTTGGCCCCACTCGTTTCCTTATTTTCATCAATGACTTTCCCGACGCTATAGATTCCCAAGTTGGCATCTATGCTGACGACACCATAATTTACTCCTGCCTCCAAAACAAATCTAGTATCGGCGACAAAACTAATCTGGCCGTGTGTCTTGAAATGGACCTCCAATCGGTTGTTAACTGGGGCAAGAATTGGCTGGTCAACTTTAACGCCACCAAGACTAAATTACTCTCCATTAACCACCATAGAGATCCTTCCCTGCCCCCCATTATAATGTCTGATAGTCAACTTCCTGAGAGCAATTCCCTGCGTCTGCTTGGTCTCACGCTGACTGCTGACCTGAGATGGAACAAATACATTGAGTCAATTGCTTCTTCCACTGTGAGGAAAGTTGGCTCTCTGTGCCGTGCCAGGAAATTTTTCTCTCCTGAATCTATACTTCAAATATACAAAACAACCATTCGCCCTTGCATGGAGTATTGCTGCCATATATGGGCTGGGCACCTTCTGCTTACCTCGGAGTTCTTGACAAGATCCAGAGACGGATATGTAATCTAATTGGCCCTGATCTGGCGTCTCGTCTGCAGTCACTTTCTCACAGATGTGCTGTCGCCTCTCTCTGTCTTTTTCTACAAATACTTCCATGGTAACTGCTCTGACAAGCTGCTTTCACTGGTTCCCAGACTCCATGAATTCAAGCGCCCTCACGAGGCTGGCATCCCGCCCCACCCTTACACCGTGAGAAACTCTCAAATGTAGCCGTCTCTTCTACTCCAATAGCTTCATACCTCGCACCTCTCGCCAGTGGAATACCCTCCCCAGTTACTGCTTCCCTGAAGGCTATAATCTCCAACTATTCAAATGTAATGTCAATCGACATCTCCAGTTACCTTGATCTACTCACTATCCTTCCCCTCATCCTTTCTTCTATCACTCCTATCTGCTCTTGCTCCAAATCTTCTGCAACCCCTAGTGGCTTCACGCCTTGCTTGGGGCGTAATGCTTAAAAAAAAAAAAAAAAAAAAAAAAAATTAAATTAAAAAAACTCTAGATTCCATAGTGAAGAGTTCATTTAGACAATTACCATGAAATTATTTATAAAAAAGACAGAGGTAAATTTATGATGGTGGGAAAGTGACACCACTATTATTTTAATTACTCTCACTCCTCAACAATGTTTATTGTTTTAAAAAGCAATGATTAGAATTGTAATAAAAGCTAAACACATGATGAAAGTGAATTTATAATTTTTTTTGTTCTTGAGAATTTACATTGAAAATATTAAACACTATTTATTTATTAGATTATTTATTTACGAGAATAATTTTATATTTACAACACTCTAAAAACTAATACACTTAAAACTATTGCAATGCAATATATATAATTTACCAATTTATAAAGGAATAAATATGAAAATTTTTTATTCATAAATTTATGCACGTTAACTAAATTATTAAAATGTGTGAACCAACTGTAAGAAAATCCTTATTTACCATTTTATAAATTTTGAATCGATTGGCAATTAGCCAATATTTTGCCAACCATTCCAATAAAAAATCTAATAAAGTGTTTAATATTTTTGTTGTAAATTCTCAAGTACAAAAAGAAACATATAAATTTATCATAAGTTTGTTTTATTATAATTCTAATCATCACTTTTTAAGACAATAAACAGTGCCGATGAATGAAAGTAGTTAAAATAATAGCAGTATAAAGGGAAAATTGTCTATTTTTTTGTAGGTACAAAAGTGAAAGTTTGACAAATTTTTATTCATCTGATATTTTTTAGAGTTGCTAGTTTGGGTGGAACACCTTATTCTTCTTTTATGTACTTTATCTCTTCAGAATGTAGCCAATCATAGCTCTCCACAACTTCTTATCCTTTGTATCTGTTAGTAATATTTGTAAATTCACTATTACTGTTTTGTGATACAAGCCTGTCATATAAAATATTAAACTATATGACATGATGGTGAAATGTAAGAAGTATCCACAGTAAAAAGGCCACTTAACATCAGAAAGAGGGAGTTAAAATTTCTAGGGTACATATTGAGGAAAGGGGGTTTGGAAAATTTGATACTCACAGGACAGATTGAAGGCAAGAGAGATAGAGGAAAACAATGCATAGCCTACCTAGCCAGCTTGTGTAAGTGGATGGCAGAGCAGGTTTTAGGAGAGATAACAAAAAGAAAAAAATTATTAAGAGCTACAAAGGACAGGAAATTGTGGAGAGCCATGATTGCCAACATCCTGAAGGGGTACTGCATATAGAAGATTCATATTGCAAGCAATACATGAGTGTGGTCAATATGACTTTGAACTGTTTATATAAAAAATTGCATTTCACAAAGGGAAGCACTTTATACACAAACTTTCTATAGAAATAAACAATCTCCTAGAAGTTTATATTCTACTATATACATTCACTTGCCAACTTCTACACATGGTGTATTTTTTATCTTTTATTTAATCAGGGTATAGGTGTTCATGGATATTCACAGCTTTCAGTTCATTAAATCTCTAAGCTACATTTTTCCTCACTCTGCCATTTACACAAACTTGTTAGGTAGGTTACTCACTGTTTCCTTCTGCCTCTGTTGCCTGCAGTATGTCCTGTGAGTATTCAGTTCTCCAAGCCCTCCTTCCTCATTATGTCTCTTGGAAATTTCAACTGTCTCTTTCTGATTTCAACTTCCTCGCTGCTTACATGTTCCATCTATGGTATTCTTAGTAGCCTTCCATAGAACCACATCTCTGTTGCCTCATGTCTCATCTTCATCTGTGAGGAAATTGTCCTGTATTCACTGCCATATAGAAGAATAGCTAATACATAATAGATCAGCTCTCATTTTCTTTGTTTCTAACAAAAATTTCTCCATGTCTTAATACTTTTAGTTTCTGGTAGGCATCTTTCACTATTCCAATACACCTTTGGATTTTTGAGTCACAGTTTTAATTGTTTGTTATAAAACAATCCAGATAATTATAATTTCTGTACTTGTTTGGTTCAGATGTCTTCAATTTGCTGCTCGTACTTTGGGTAGACCTTCTTGCTGATAATCATACATTGTCTTCTTATAGTTAATAGTTAGTCCTTTATTCCCCCCCTTTCCTTTATTACCTTGTCTAGAAGTTCTTGGAATTTTCTTTTTTGAGTTTTCCCTCAGAACTATCATCTGCATTCCTATTCTGTTGGGATTGTGTCCGCCAATAATAAATCCTGGTTGGAGTTCTAGTTCCTTTAAAATTCCCTTGTTATATAATTTGAATAAATATGGTAAAAATATGCATTCTTATTTTTTGTATACTTCCTCAGTTCATTTTCTATCCATATGCAAGCAGTTTTGTTCCCAGTAAATGTTAAAGATTATTCTAAAATCTTTCCCAAATAAACCATTTTTTTCAGGGCAGTTTGAATAAATCTTTGTATTGTATGTTATCAATTGAATTTGTGTAATCTCTGAAACATAGCTTTCAGTTTTTTGGCAGTAGACAAAAGGAAATATATCATGTTCTTGAACATTTACTGAGAATTGAAACAACTATCAATGGCTTTAGAGATTCAAGTAATAATGTTTTAATGTTGATATTTTATTACTGCTGCAAAAAAAACATATATTTGAATATATTTTTGTTTACATATAAAATGCATCGTATTTTCTTACAAATGCTTCCTATTTCCTCCTTTGTATGAGACCCATTATATGAAACTTGATGTATACAAGTGTTGGATGGAGCAGTGGTTATCCACAGAATTAAATTCAAATTCCAGCTGAAGCTATTTATATTCATTTCACAGGTATTTACCAGTCCAAGCAGTAGCAGCCAAAACACTGTTCGTCTCATAGTCAACCTGAACAAGGTTAATCAACAAAAGAATTCTTTAATTAAAGAGACGTAATGCACTATACTCCATTGATATTCTTGTGCAAAATTTATTCAATATTTGGCATACATATTAGGAGAAAATCAAATGGCAAAATTCTGAGATATTAATAGAACATAAATGCAAAATATGTTGAGAAATTTTCATAATATATTTTGAAAAAATGTTTTCAAAAAGACAAGTATTTATAGCAAAGCTTAATAAATAAAAATAGATACTTTATCCTATTTCCTGCATGTAAGTTTTAGTTTTAGAATTTATTTTTGATGATGATAAAAGATTTTAAAATAAAGGCTTTTCTGCAACATAGACTTGTTTAAATGTTAATTCTAAAGGAATATTTTGTTTGTGTGCATATGTTTATAGCCTAGGTTATTTTTAATTTGACTTGTAAAAAAAAAAACCCACTGACCGCAAAAAAAGTTGCAAGTATGTATTCTGAAATAGCAGAAGCCATCTTATTAATTTCCTGTTTACCTATGAGACATTCTCAAAACCAAATCCATGTATTGAAATTACTCTCAGTTTATAGTATTCCTTATAGCTGGCAAGAAATATTTAAAAACTAATGAATCAGTGCTTTGTTTCTTGTATAAATTTAGGCATATCAATTTCTTACTGTGAGAGGCTATATGAGAAACTTGCCTTGATATGTAGAAGTTTTTAATTTTTTTTTTTTTTTGTTAAGGTATACATTGTGTGGGTGGAGGTCATGTATGAACATATTATTTTTGTGACAATTGACCTATGAATACATACTTTTGAGTTCTCTTTAATTTTAAAAATATTTCTTTCATTCTTTTCTTTGCTTCATTACTAAATCCAATAAGATATAAGAACCCCTTATTTTTGCATAAACAAAAAAAAATATCTCCTGAGTTTTATATTGAGCTATTTAGTACAGTAATCTTTACCTAGATATTATAAAGTACCAGTACTTGTACATAGCCTAAATCTATATTATAAAATGTACCTTAAGATGGTTGGGTGAGGATATATATATCAAATACAGTATTTTTTGATTAATTTACTTTTGCTGAGTCTGTACAAAGAAGTTTCCTCTCAATATAAGCGTTTTATGAAGCCATCTCTAACAAAAGATCATGTCTTATGAATAAGACTTCTATTTATATAATAATTCTACCTTGTGGAACAGACTCCCAAGAGGTTGCTTCCCTGATCACTACAATCTTAACCTGTTCAAGTCTAGGGCTAATGTTATCTTTCACACATATCTACATAAGCTGTCCTTCTTATTCTGTAAACCTCTACCTCAAGTGATCCTTGGGCCTTGTACAGGGTGAACACCACTGTTTAAAAAAAAAAAAAAAAGTACTAGCAGAAAACAGAACTTTAAGGCAAGATTTTAAAGTAATTTCTGCAGAAGGCCCAAGTAGGACTTTTGGCCTCAATAAGAAATTATTTACTTATTGAATCATACATTATTTAAAAATGATGGTCATTATGAATGCTTGAATTACATTTAATTTAAATATTTAGTGGTGGAGTTGCAGAAGATTCCAAGTAGCCACAGTTTTGGGGAATCTAGTTTGTTTTTACTGGATTTTCCAGTAAAAAAAAACAAAAAAATGAAACGAAAAACATAGCCCTGAAATTAAAATTTTTCAAAAATATTATCAAGAACTTAATGATTTCTTTTTTATGGTGGCAAGAAAAAAGTCACAAGGAAAAAGTTATCTAAAAAGGTTATAACTTTAGTTTTTGACTTGGAATTTTTGAACATTCTGTCTTATTTACTTAAACATCAAGATAAGGATTCAGTTAGCTCTCCTGATGGACACAAAGTAAGGATTTAGTTCAACATTATACTTTTTTTTTTTTTTAATCAGTATCTCCCCATGCAAGGCAGTAAAGCCACTAAAACACAAGGGGTTTCTGGGTGTGGAAGAATCAGGAACAGAAGCGTTAATGAGCAGGAAGAGAAAAGAGTAATAATCAGGAGGATAGTAGTGATTGACATTGCATTTAAATTTTTGCAGATTAAAGTTGGCTGGAAAGCATGGACCAGAAGGGAGTTCCACATGTGAGAAGTGCAAGAAAAGAAACTGTTTGCATAGAATTACAGCTACATCTAGCCAGCTCAACTGTAAATTGATGAGATCTCAATGCCACTCTGGTAATACGCTTAAATTCAAAAAGTCTAGGTATCATAATGAAGAGCTCATCCAAACACTTAACATGAAAGTATTTATAGAAATGATACAGAGAGGCTCCCACCTTCTAAAATCTTGTATCTGTTACATAAGACATAAAAATGGTGTAACTTATCACAATGGTGTTCTGCAATATTAAGCATGTCAAGGTTTAAAATGTTATGTTCTCCATTTTTCAAGAATTTATCATTTAGACAAACAAAAACCTAGATGATTCCAAGATTATTTCAAGATTAAAAGGATTTCCAGTTAGCAAATGTGTTGAGTCGTTCTCTTTGCTGAGAATCAAATTTATTCAGTCAGGTTTTCAAATATGCTTTGTGCTTTATGTCACACTGAGATCTCTCAAGGTTGATCAAACAAAAAGAGAAAGAAAGAAACATTTTTAGCCCGAGTTAATTCTTTATTCCAAAGTATTCTTGCTTTTCTGTGTAGCTCGCAAATTGTCAAACTGTCTCCACTTCAAGTTTACTTCATTAACACTCTTCTCACCTTCTGAGATCAAAAACACCATGTGATGGGAGTGAATGATCATGGACAGATGCCAGCTCAGTCAAGTGGAACTGTGCTACTAACACAATACCAGCAACAAAACGAACCATGCACTAATGAGTGAAGAGTCAGCTAAATGGTAACCATGGTGGTCTGAAGGAATTTGAGGACTGACAGGGGTACATATTTGGTTACTGCTGATAAGGGCTGACACTGGGAGTTGTGCATTGGCGTCATAACTAGGATTGGCGCCAAGGTGTTACATTTTATTCTTCCTGATACTTTTGGCTAATGTCCAAATGCTTCCTGTCCAAATCTCTTTTGTATAAAATAAATAACCTTTGGTGTACACTGACTTCCATGTGCATTTATATTTTGCAACATAGGATTTAGTTTTATGTTTCTACTTTGATTTAAAAAAAACTGTAGAGCATGAGCTTACATGTTATGATTTTATCAGCATATCTTTATTTCTATTAAATTTAAAAAATATATTTTTTGGCTGCAATGAACAGAAATTGTATTTCTGGTTACTTTATAAATGCTGTTCATATAATACTTGTATGTACTAGTGTATATCATCAGAATGTTTGGGTTGAAATGAAAAAAAGTAACTCAAATAATTCAACTTTTATTTGTTATGAAAACACTCCAATGAATGCGCAGGTTTGCCTCGTAAGTGATGTTATGACTTGGGGTCATGACAAGTTTCAGGTCTTGCAACATCATATTTGTTCACCCAAGAGACCCTACTGAAACAGTACTATTCCGGCAGGGAATTCTGAAGCAAAAAATCTGCCAAGCATGCATCAAATGGACACATTAAGTAACTGCCACTGTTGATCTTGAAATTACAAGCGACCAATCATTAATGACCTATGTCACTTCCTCCTCAGCCAAGACGATACAAAATTATTTAAATTATAATTATTAAAATTATTTAAAAAATAATGAACTTATCAAATTAAAAAAAATAAGGTAATTTAGTAACATGAAAATATGTGCAAGTGCTGTAACAATTACTGACATGGAAAAAGGGATAGGTCAAGTTCAAATTTCAGCTGAGGCTGTTAGGAAAATTATATGAATTCATTTATTCTTCTTACAGCTATAGGTAAAATAGTATGGCAGACTGTGCATTTAACTTTGATAGGGCAATCAGTTTAGGAAAAGGACAACTCTGAATTCAACCCCATTTCCCTTGCCAACACATAGCAGTTTAAAGCCCACTACTCTCAATGTCTGACAGACCTGAGTCCTGCAATGGACTGAGAAAATAAATTAAAAAACTGAGCATAAGATTTGGATGCTAAATTGTTGAGAAGTTAGAAAAATCTTACAAAAAGTTTAAGGTTGAGAACATTTTTGCTATTGACTACTTTTGGTGCTTACATATTGCGTAAGGTTGTAGTAGGCACCTCCAAAGATTTGCTAAAAAAAATGAGCATACATTATAAAAAAATGCCCAAATTTGAATAAAAACAAGTTTTATCCTTGAAATCTTTGTTATTATTAAGAGGAAAAAAACCAAAGGATTTTTTGATTATTAAATTATATTTTTTAAATCCTGTTTAGAACTTTAAATCTTGCTTAAAAACGTTTTTCTTGAATCCACAGTTCACCATAAATTACTACAGGAAATTTGAGTGTCTTTTTGCTGTGAAAAACATTGATTTGGAAATTCTTGCAAAAATTAGATAATTGTCGAATTTTAATGAAACTTTCAGGATTTATTCACAAATGAATGAAATTATTTTACAAATCTTTCTATTTTAGAAAATCTCTGTACAATATTTTTTTTTTTTACATCTGTTACCCCCACCTTTTAATTTTATGAAATTTTGAGAAATTCATTTTTGTAGCACTTAATGTTTATATTAGTTATACTGAGAAGTTCTTGGAGAATTTAAATCAACAATTTTTTTTTTTTTTTTTACAAAAAATCCCCAGTTACAGAAAAAAATCTGCTCTGAATCATAAAATAAAAAAAATAAAATAAAACTAAGAAATTATTTAATTAGGAAAGCTTTTAATTGCTTTTATGAATGAGATATATTATAGACACTTATGGCCTTAAGAAAAATTTTTTTTTTTTTCATGAATAATTTTTATAAGAATTTTTTTTATTTTTAAAAAATTTTAATTATAATAATTTATAAAGTTTTAAATCTTTTAAAGTTTTGTATTAATTTGTAAGGGTTAGGTGATATTGCAATTAAGTAAAAACTATATTTACTAATCATTAATGGAAAAACTTACTACAATTCAGAGCACATGTATTTTAAAAAGAATTTTGATTTTTTTTTTTTTTTTTTTTTTGTGTGTGTATAAATGTGCCGACTTTTGTAAATATGAATGTTCATACATGACATTATCAGAAAATAAGAGCAGTAATTATAGTAAATTTAAAATTTATTGATAATTTTCTAACATTTTCTTAACAAGTGTCTTTGCAAGTAAAACTATAAAGCCAAAGTACCTATAATTCAATAAAATATTAGATTACTTAAAATAATTTCCTGAATTTTTAAGATTACTAGATAGCTAAAGAATTATGTAAAAAAAAAAAAAGTGTTCACATTATATTTATCAATTAATTTCACAGTTATGTGCCTTTGTACTTAAAAATGCCAACCATTAGCATATTGATAAAGCTGTCAACACTTCCTAAAAACACAGACCTCCATGTTAAAAAATACTTTTCTGGGATATTTTAAACTAAAAGTAGTAATGTTTTAATTCAAATTAATTAAACTTTTAATCAGTTAATCTTCCTCAAATAAAGTTTCAGAAAAGAATATCTTATTTTTGAAAAAAATTTTTTAATAAAGAGAAGTATGTTCAGATTTGTCAGTATGGCTGATTTTAGCAATTGGAAAAAATGTAACAGAGCACTGGCCCTGTTTAAATGCATGAAATTACAGAATTTGGAGAGGCTAAGGATGATAAATGTTAGTTCTCAAGAGTGTGGGTTGAATGGTTGAGAAGAAAATTAAAAATGAAACATTAAAATTTGAGTTTTGAAATAATAAAATGAAATTAAGAAGTTTCAAGGAGAATCAAACCCAGATTTAACTAGACAGGATTTAGTAAAATTGAGCAAAACTACAATTCCCAACTCTATCCACTACCCGCTTGCTTGGGTCATGAGAAACTAGAAAATGGACGTTTGTTTACAATATGCTATCTGTAGAGAATATGTGTGGTCATAGAAAATAATGATCTAAATTATTCTAGACAAAGAACCAGGGAGCATCTGGTCTATTTAGAATTTGTGTCCTGGGTATGACAATAAACTACATCCACGTCTAGGGTAAGACGATAAACTACGTTCAGCAGCAAGGCTTCTGATCAGGAGGCTTTGAGGAGAGTGGAACCACCTCTTAATTGCTGGTGTTTCCAGGTCCACCCTGACCCGGGGTGGTAGCACCTGTTAGTGTCCCAGCTATGGGCAAATAGTTAAATTCGAAACTGAGGTAAAAAGCATTTTGAAAGTGTGAAAATAGGTTTTAATACCATCAGTACATTTTTGAAGAAAAACTATTACCATCAGTATGTTTTTGAAGAAAAAATATTACCAGCTATACAATTTTGAGGAAAAAAATATTACCAGCAATAGATTTTTGACAAAACAAAAATATTACCAGGAAAAAAAAAGTTGTCTGCATTAAATGACCCATTGAGGTTGATATGCCGTAAACCGAACCAAGCTATTTAAAATTTGTTACATTGATTACCCTGAAAACAATTATCTTGACAGAAAGATAATTATGAAGACTTTGAATATGTAAGGGAAATAACTGTTTGGTCAATTGAGCAAGATTGTCTAAGATTAGGATGTGCCTTTTTCTGTGACAATTGCAATTTTTAGTTTTCATTATTTCTGGATTTCTGGCACAGGTGAGAAAAGCCAGTTGGTCAATTTTGGGGATTATCGAGATAATGATATTGGGCATTGTGAATTGTCGTTTTCTGTCATCAGTCATTGTTATCAGAAAAGATTTCTCTCTGTGAAGCCAATGCACATTTCGCTTGGTGGTCATTTTTCCTGAGCATGGAATAGATGTCAGACATGAAGGGTTAGCCTGCATGTCAATGGCTCGAGACAGTCCAGAATAGCTTGTAAGACAGTTGTCACTAAAGAGCACACCTGTAATTTCCAGGCCAGTGTGAAAATACACATACATGCATAACCAAAGAATTTAGTGAGAATTGATTGACTGGACATTATGGTTGCGACCAGAATCTTTAAATCACCAATCTTGTAGCAGAGTATTTTAATTTGCAGTTGTTAATAAAGACATTTTATTCAACCAGTTTTTCTTTATATTCAGTAAACCTGTTGTTAGTTATCAATCGTGTTGTGCATTTCATTGAAAGAGTTCTTATTCCAGCTTGAATTCTGATGTGCACCCAGACAAAAGTTTACCATGGCCATAGACTGAAATTATGCAATCTTCACTCTGGTACCCAACATATATAAGGGGTTCACACTAAATTTTGCCGTCAATCCCAATGTTGTAAGACTTTGGGAAACCAAAATCAACCCTATCAAGATGACACACTAGCCCCAACTGAAGAACAAGAAAAAGTCGGTTGACAAGGTTGGTATTACTCAATAAAGCTAGCCGACCTAGGGACTGAAAAAAAAAGAGAAGAGACAGAACTTAGAGATGGGGAGTGTGGTGTGTGAGTTGAGAAGTAGTGTGTTGATAGATGTGTCAACGATAAAGGGTAACCAAACTTGGTGAGTTACAAAAAAAAATAAATAAATAAATCATTCCAATTTAAATTTGGTTTGAAATACAACAAAGTATTTTGCTTACTTTAAATGTTTGATTTAATCTATTAGCTTTGGAATTAGAACTAAAAGTTTCAAGAAAGATCTTTATTTTTTAAATGCATCTTAAACCTTAGGTATCACTTTTTTGAGGAGGTACCTAGCTTAAAGTAATGAATTTATTGTGTAGACAAATTTACTTCAATAAGATAAAGCTGTGTTTACTACCATAAATGTTTTAAACATGATTCTTTCTTACTTGGCTTAAATTTATCCCTTAAGACTTCTTTTTACAATTGCTTACAAACATGATTTATCAAGCAAAAAATACATTCTGGAAGCTACTGTTTATTTATTACATGCTTTGATTATAAATCTTATATCTCTTTCTCATATTTGTATGGATAATTTATTTTGTGACTATTAATTTTATTTCTTAAACAGGAAATTTTGTATTTGTTTTGTTAGCTGTCTTAACATTATTGTTCAAAAATCTGAATGAGATGATTTTTATATATATATATATATATATATATATATATATATATATATATATATATAAAAAGTTATGCATGTAATAACTCAATTATTTAAGTAATACTTGTATTAACTTTTAACCACTGACAATTTTCACATTTTCAACTTGCAATGTGCAGACTGAGTGCTCAAACAAATTATATATTTAAAAAATTGATTGGTTCAGATGTACTTTTTAGGTATGACGCTGATGTTAATATTTCGTATAAATTTTCAAGCAGAACATAAATGAGCATTGGCCAACTTATTAAATTTATATAATATTCACTATATCTGTTCAACTGCTAAATGCGCTATGAAACTTTTGGCATCTGTTTACATCCTATATTTGTTTTGACATTAAATTGAATTGAAGTTTAGATGCATTTCTTAAATAAATCCAAACTGATATTATAAGTTATATAACTATTTAGTAAATAAATGTTTTTTTTTTTGTATCATTGGTTTGATATTACTTTTTCCCCAAAAGAAAGTGTATAAATATTAATTATGAATATCTACACACATCTACGCATATTGGAATATCTATTTGGTAAGACATAAAAGAGAAAGACAACTGAATTTTGGTGTCATTCCAACATTTTATGGCAATGAAGAGACTGTGAACATTGTGGGGTGGGAAGTCTATATTTTGAATAGGTGTATCAATGGTTCAAACTGGTTTCAAGTATTCGGTAGTACTTAGTGTCAAGAAATTGTCTGCAGTCTTCTATGTTCTGTATCCCTTCAGGATGTGGGTGATTGTGGGTCTCCACAATTTCCTGTCCTTTGTAGCTTTTAGTAAATTTAAACCAATTTTGGGCATCCCAACCAGATATTTTTTAATTTCCTTCCACTTTCTGACTTTGTTGTCTAGTTTAAAAACAGTGCCACAAAATTGCTAGTATCTTTATACTTGTAGCCTCCAATTTAGCAATTACAACAAAAGATATCTGTCCTGGGTATAATGATAAACTACATCCAGCAGCAAGGCCTCTCATTGGGAGGTTTTGAGGGGCATGGAACCACCTCGTAATTGTTGTTGTTTACAGGTCCACCCTGATCTGAGGTGGTAGCATCTGTTAGGGTCCCAGCTATGGGCAAATAGTTAACCCCAAATCTGGGGTCAAAACACTATAAAAGTGTAGAAATACATTTTTATAGTGAAGATGCCAGCAATACATTTTCATGATGTCAACTTATACGATAAACCTGCAACCTACCTGTTTATACCTCGGATGGTGCCGTCATGAAAAATAATATAGACATCTTTAAATTATGAATCAAAAATCATAATCCACAAATTGTTTACACAAAGCACTATGCCTAAACTACCTCTCCATACAAAAATACCTCTAAAATTGCAATATATAAAGTGCACATTTACGAAAAATGATTCCTAAAAACTACAAATCCCCTTCAATGGAGCCACCTGTTTGCTGTGGGTGGCAACCTGATGCCCCGGTCTGAAGTCCTGGTGACTGAGTGACTCCTGATCTAGTATAAAATGGCCAGGAGTTTCCACAACACGTCCCTACATGGGATAGATGGGTGGATGGAATAGTGCAATTCAATTCAATCAGCTATTCACATAGTGACAAGGGCTAGTTTTGATGAAAGAGAATGGCTATGATATGGCTTCAAATCCTTACACCATACTATATTTGGGTAGATATGATGGGGGAAGGTGGGTGCTCCCAGACACTTTCTGCATGACTATACCATCTGTGTAGACCTGGCGGGTCAGGACGAATGGGATTAGTCCTCCCTGATAGGATCTCTGAAGCAGGTGAGGAGCACAGACGGCTAATACAAAAACAAAATTGTATGTCTAACTCTTATAAACAATCCAAGAAACAGTACAAAAACTCAGGGACAGAAGGTGACAATGAAATATCAGGAAAAAAACAATTTTCAATTTTCATAGTCATAGAATCATTAGAGGGTGAAATAACAAAAGTGTATATTAGCCATGACAGAACCAAATTCAGTAAAATAAAAAATAAAGGAAAATAACACACTACCAATTTTAATAAAAACCAAAAAAGACACAGAAAACATACTAAAAATCAGTCAAATAAATGACCACCAATTTTTTAACTCCTTTAACAGAGTAATAAAATGCCTAGATCTGTCACTCTGCTCACTGGAAGAAATTAAAAAAAAAAAAACAAGACATGAAAGATGTCAAAAGAATATAAATAAAAAAATGGCACATCAAAAAGCACAAATGCATACATTTTGACAATCAATGAACTGACCCTACTGAGAAAAATAGGATACACAATATCCAAAGTAAAGCCATACTTCCTAATCCCCGTAGATGTCAGAAATTTGGCCATCTACAAGAACAGTGTACAAGTGTACCAGTCTGTCAGAGATGTGGGGAATTTGAGACTGATCATGAAGAGTCACCCTGTGAAAGGCCTTCTTCATGCCCAAACTGCAAACAAAACTACTCGGCAAATTCTAAAGAGTGTAAGATCTGAAAAAAGAAAAAGCAAATAATAAGAATAAAATATACACAAAACATCTTGTTCCAAGAAGCTAAAAAACATGTTGAAACTAACTCACTTCCAACATAATATGCAAATCCTACTAAAATAACAAATCACCAAAATGACTTACAAGAGAACAACACAATAAGAAACCAAGAACTTACAATTCTAATAAATGAATTAAAAATAACTAATAGAATTACTAAAATTTAGTATTTCATACATAAACCAAACTCCCATAGTCAAAATGAGTTCTATTTGGTCAAACTCAAACAAAAAAGAATCGAAAAGTACAAAACAAATAAGTCTGAAAACCCTGAATCCAAAGTACAAAAATCCTTTAACCCTCCAAACATTCAGAAAAGAATCAAAAGCTTCATAAAAGAAATAACACAACTGTAGCGAAACTGAAAGGCAGCAGTCTCTGGGTTCTGCTGAACTGACTACAGTTTGCCGTTCTAAGAGGCAATGAGTGGCATGCATGATATGTAAGCAGAATAGTGGACGCTTATGCAAATGTAGTAACAGTCCCTGGCTAAATGAAATGATGGATGAACAAGGAGAAAAAAATGTCCTACCTTAGAATCCGAATCGAGCGGGAACGCGTTTCGCCTGCAGAGTGCCAGAAGTTAACAATAAAAGCACGAGCGTCCTTGGGGGGGGGGATTTATGAGTCACAGATGTGTGATGTATGCAAATTTTGGCCAGTTAGAACTGATATAAAATGAGCAATCTCGCAGGTGGGGGGGCTTTTTGTTCTTGAGTTGGTCATACAGTTTGGGTGTGCGTATTGTCGGAGACTAAGAAAGACTATAGGAATCTATCTTCCTCCTTATACATGGGATGGCAGTGTCAAACTTAAAACCAACTCTTTTCCTTTAACAACCCAGTACATCACTGAAGAAACAAAAGAAATAGACATTGATGCACAAAACTCTCTCATCTTAAATAAGAGAATGGTCATCGTCCAGATAAATTTTGCCAAAAGAACCTAATGAAAAAACAAATAAAACAAAACCAAAGAGATAAGTGGAAACAAAAAAAACCTCTAAAGAACAAAACCTGATGAGAAACAAAGCACTAACAAATCAGAGAGCATACAATTTATGGACACTTCACCCACTAAATATAAACCGGACATAGTGAAAACTCATAACAATACCTGAATGCATAAGCATGATGCAAAAAATTATACAGAGAGTGGTCGAGGCCTAAAAGCAAACATAAATGATCTACTCTTACTCATAACAAATCAACTTTTCACTGTCATTTACCTTCAAAAAACATTCCTAAAACCTAATGATAAATAAAAAAAATAAAAAAAACTATACTCAATATAACTACATACATGACACTTAACGGAGAACATTTGGGAGTGTATCAATCCTTATCAGAAATGGCATCCCCCAAAGTAAAATACTTCTAGAAACTAATCTACCAGCAGTTGCTACAAAAACTATCCTACATAAAACCTGTTAACATCTGCTCTCCCTCCCACCTCATGATCCCATTAAAGAAACTGATCTAAATAAACTAAGAGAACAACTACTGAAACCATTCATATTATTAGGTGACTTTAACAGTCATAATGTTATATGGGGATCCAAGAACTCTGACAAAAAAGGAAAAAAAACCTGGAAAATGTAATTAATAACAATGACTTACATTTACTAAATGATAAGTCTAACATATATCTAAATTCTGTGTCAGGGTACATACTCAGCTATTGACCTATCACTGTATGACCCTCCCCTCTATTTTTATGGATTATAGTTGGCAAGTACTCAATGATTCATGTGGCAGTGATCACTACCCAATTATTATACTGAAGAGGTCAGAACCAATTCGAAAACAATCTCCCTCAATGGAAACTAAACAAAGCAGATTAGGGCAAATATAAAAACCAATGCTGTCAAAATTAACAAAAACAATAAAAAATCTATTGAATATTTCTCTGAAACATTAATAGCAATTGCAAGAAAATGCACACCACAAAGCACTAAATTGAATAAACATCAAAGACTATGGTTCAACAAAGATTGCAAAAAAGCAACAAGATTATGTAAAGTAGCACTATGAAAATTTAATACCCTACCTACATCCCATAATTTAAATTTATTCAAACTAAATAGAGCAATAGCATACAGAAACATCAAAGAAGCAAAAAGAAAATCATGGAGTGATTACATAAATAAAATAAGCTCCCATACCAAACCAAAAATAGTCTGAAATATAAGGATATAATAACAAAAATAACAAGCAAAAAGGATATAGCAAATCTCCTTGCAGAAACCTTTTAAACAAAATTCCTCCAATGAAAACTACAAACGGCAATTCCAAAAAGTTAAGCAAGATGCAAACAAAATAACACAAACAACAAAAAAAGATTACAACCATCCTTTTACCCTAAATGAACTTATAGATTCTATAAGGCAATCATATAATACAGCTTCATTATGAATTTCTTAAACAACTTCCACCAAAATCCCTAAAATATCTGTTAAAAATCTTTAATGAGATATGGTTTAAGGGCAAACTCTCAAATAGCCGGAAACAAGCTACCGTAGTCCCTATACTAAAATCAGATAAAGACAAATCAAACCCCAAAAACTTCAAACCCATAACATTAACAAGTTGGATATGCAAAACCCAAGAAAGAATAGTAAATAAAAGACCAAACTGGTACCGTGAAACTAATTACCAACCTCCAGAGTGGATTTCAAAACAAAAGAGGCACCATAGACAACATAGTCCACCTAGAAACTTTCATTCGAGAGGCTTTTATTAAAAAAGAACACACAATAGTCATTTTCTTTGATCTAGAAAAGGCCTATGAAACAACATGGAATAATGAAAGACCTATGCAATCTTGGATTAAAGGGCAGATTGCCCAATTTGATAAATAACTTTTTGTTTCAAAGTTCATGTAGGATCAACTTTCTCAAACCTCAAAATCCAAGGACTTCCACAAGGTTGTATTCTGTCCATCACTCTTTGGAGCATAAAAATTAACATTGTTTATTGTTTAAATCAAGGAGTTGATGGTTCATTATATGGCAACGACCTTTTGATCTGCTACAGATCAAAAAATATACACACTGCAGAACAACTGCAAATGTGCCTAAATAAATGAAACTTAATAGTTTCAAATTCTTTCCAACGAAAACAAAGTGTATCCAGTATCTGTCTAATGTCTAATGGATATCAGTTATCTCTGATAACTGACATCCATTAGACATGGCATGTGGAACTAGAACAGTCTACTACAGCAAGGGTTCAGTTTGACATTCCAACTGCCTGAAGAAGGCTGAAGTGTACAACGGCTGAAATGTTATTACAAATATGGCAACAAAGATAAGGACAATAGTCCAAATAATGTAAATAAAGTGTATCCATTTCTGCAGTCTGAAAAAAAAATGCACAATGATCCAACACTTAGACTTGAGGGAACAGAAATTGAAATCACTGACTAAAATAAATTTCTAGGAATCATTTTTAATAAAAAAAATTTACTTTCATCCTCCACTTGAAATACATAAAACAGAAATGTTTCAAAGCATTACAATTACTACAGGTTGTGGCTAACACTGACTTGGGAGGAGATTGTATATCACTCAAATTAGAACCAAATTGGACTATGTTTCATATATGGGTTGACTCAGAAATCCTACCTAAAAAACCCTTGACCCCATCCATCATGCAGGATTAAGACTGGCACTGGATGCTTTCAAAACATCACCCATATGCTGAAACCCATGAGGCACCATTAAAACTGAGATGAGAAAAACTGGCACTACAATATTTTCTAAAACTCAAATCCTGTCCAACTAACTCTGCATATCAACTGTACCTTTAACCCTAAATCCAAAAATATGTTTGCTATAAAAGAAAATGCTATCGAACCTTTTGGCCTTTACATGAAAATCTCATCAGCAAAAAACAAATAAATCCACCACTAATTCTTAAAACCACCACTCAAAAAACCCACCTTAGTTAATGAAACACCCTATGATTCTGCTAAACCTTACTAACTACCCTAAAATTAATTCTAACTTATCTGATTACATGGAAGAAATCTACAATGTTCTAGAAGCTCATCCAAATTATAAAAAAATATACATTGATGGTTCTAAAATCTTGGACAGAGTTGGATGCTCTACTATCCTTAACAATATAATAATGCAGAAGCGATTGCCTGACAAAGCTTCAGTATTCGGTGCAAAAACCTAAGCCATACACTTGGCTTTAGATATTATAGAATCCAGTGGGTCAGATAGATTCATCATCATCTCAGATTCACTATCTGTACTCACAGCTCTGAAGAATAAAAACCAGGGAAACCCCTTAATAAATTATTAAATAGCATTGATATATAAGAAAAAAAAAAGCTGTAATAGTCCTATGCTGAATACCGAACCATATTGCCATAAATGGAAATGGGAAAGCTGACAAAATGGTAAAGGAATCACTGATCATGGCCCACACCGACTTTCGACCCACTATAAACAGGACCATTAAAGAAAAATGGCAGCAATTATGGGACAACTGTCAAAACAACAAATTACTCAACAGCAAACAATCATTAGTGAAAGATGACCAAGTTACAGAAAGATAAGGAGAGAGAGGGTGGTACTAGCCAGATTCTGTATAGGACACACATACATAAACCACCAACATTTACTAAAACATGAGCAACCACCAGTATGTGTGCCACACCAGGAACCATATACTGTTAAAAACCTACTATTAAATTGTTATAACTTCTAACAAACTCTACAAATCGGATAACTTAAAGGATCGATTTGAAAATATCAATCCAAGTAACATCATATATTTCATTAAAGAAATTGGGCTTTACAGGAAAATATTAAAAAAAAAGAAAACTCTTTACCAAATCTGATTACCTACATTGTTTTGCAACCAATTTATAAAGGGAAATATTATTACCAGCAATACGGTAGAATCTCAACAAAAACCTTCTTTACAAAAATACGTTAATAAAACCTGATCTACAAAATGATTTCTTACAAAGAATACATATTCTATTCATACAAATATATGCTAAAAATCTTGTCTGCATTAAATTGAGGCATTGAAGTTGATATGCCGTAAAACAAAATAAACCAAACAACAAAAGATATACTGAATAATACTGATAATGGTGTAATATTCATTGGCTGATAGCAGAATGGTTGAAACACTTTAAAAAAGAAAAAAAAACCGCTAGAACAAGCATGTCCAAAGAATTTATAGCACATGACTATCAAGACGAAAGCTTGTACTTGATTAACACAAGGGGAGTTACCTGGTGGAAAGTGTCTGATGTTGAAAGCCTTGAAACTTTTAATGAAGCCACAAAACATCACCGATGACTCATCTCGAAGCATTCAAATAAATTATGCTATAATAATTATATATGTAAAGGTGTGCTGAAAAATTCATGGTCTGACTTGTTTCCTAAAATTTGACCAAATATCAAATTTTTTTGTTTTGTAAGGGCATCTTTGTTGAGAATTTTTCAGCAAAACCTTATAATAGAATCATAATTTTTATGTTTTTTATATATGTATATGAAATAAATTTTTGAGTAATGTAAAAAAAAAAATAAATTCTCTTGATATACTTGAATGTTTCACAAACAATCGTCAAAATTTCTTTTTGCATATTCATAACCGATTATAGAGAAAATGTTTGTTATTTGATAAAGCCAGTTATAAATCTCAAATATCTTTAATTTTCCTTTTCAGAGCACATTCAGATTGCCATCTGAGAATTCTTGAGACCATTTATATTAAGTCTAAGCAACCTTCCCTCTGCAAGCAGAAGGAAAGGCTGTTGGGTCTAAATGTAATCTATTTATAATTTATATTGTTGATTCCCTGGTAGTAAATTTTTTTCTCTCTCCACCTCCTCTTTTAGTTATTGTGCATATATTTTATGTCCTCATTTGGCTCTGAAGAGCATGGATTGATAACCAGCAAGACCTTTTTTTTTTTTTTTTTTTTTTTTTTTTTTTTGATCCACCTCTTTAAGGTGAATTTTTTTCTCATCCTTTCTCTTTCTCTCCCTTTGTTTTATATATTTAAATGTACTTTTTAAATTTTCATTTTTAAAGCTTTTATAAAGTTTTGTACTTCTCACAGATTATTTAAGGACAAGTATTATTGTTTAGCCTATTGTAGTTTGACTGGTTTTGATAAAATTTAGCTATTAGCTACATACAAGGTGTTGAAACATTCTTACCCCAGCCTACTTCCTAAAATCAAGATTTTAATGAACACAAGGTTATTTTTTGTAAAACAGTTAAAGAAATTTGAGAAATTTTGTGTCAGTTGTTTTGACCTTTGCATTGAATACATGGAGTGACATTTTATGGTTCCAGGTGATTATTTTTGGTTGAGCTGAGACTTTTTTCAACACCAGTCCCATAATGTGAATATATGTATTGAAATACTTTCCATTTCTTTCATTTTTAATTCTACTGAAAATGTAAATTGAAAACACTGTTTAAATTTTATATATTCTTATCAAATGATATTTATTACTGTTATTATTAATGAAACCTCATGGAAATTCTGTGATTAATTAAAACATATTTGTGTTAATTGTTGCAGTAATTTTAAAATGATTCACTATCGACAGAATAATAGCATAAACATTTTTGATCCATCAATAAATTTTCTTATCAAAGATGAAATGAAAAAAATATATAAATAAAAACAGAAACTGCAAATATGTTTTTCTGTTGCTTCAAATATTAGACTTATCTGCATAGAAGGTAGGATTTTAATTTTATCATGTTCAATTTATTATCTAAGTCAACTGAAATGTCACAAAATTAGAGACAGCTATCTAATAATGTGCAGCTCACCTCCAGAGATAATCTCATCTTTCTGGTTTTAGCTGTCATTCTGTAGTCAGTGTTGAACTCTGTTCATGTCTCATAGCTGATACAGCTACACTACCTCTTTACTGATTATCCATCCACTTTACTGTTCATAATTTTTTGGAACCTCAGTTTTTACTTGTACTGAATT
The DNA here is from genome assembly GCA_903632075.3 of Acanthosepion pharaonis. NCBI lineage: Eukaryota > Metazoa > Mollusca > Cephalopoda > Sepiida > Sepiidae > Acanthosepion > Acanthosepion pharaonis. Next base: position 964,090 of record CAHIKZ030002578.1, read on the forward strand.
TTTGTTTTAAATTTCTCTTTATGAAAACTTTTTTTTTTTTTATGAAGGAATTAGGCAAGAGCTTCAGACATTAAATTTGAGATTTGATTTTTAAAGTTTGGCTTTAATATTTTAAATTTCATATAAACTTAATTCTGTAGGATTTAAACCTGTATGTGGCATTTCCTACTTTACTATAGTAAATCATCCTTATTTAATCATAAAGTAATAATTGAATATTATGTGGTAATGCAGTTTTGCACCAGTGGTGACATTCAAGGTCAGCTGTATACAAATACATTAGCACTTGCTATGTTCCACAGATTCATTTTAATGACCAGTATTAGGGCTGCTATTGCTACCAACAAAATAGTGGCAAATGCTTTTCAAGACACTTGTTGGGTTGGGAAGTAACAAAAAAAAATATGATTTCTCACTTAGCAATGCTTTTCTTCTGTTATGAGAAAGCAAACTTTCTCTGACTTCTCAATAAGTTCTGACCATGGAAAACAAACCCCTACACACTGACTACCTGGCTGTTTCACTGACTGCCCCTTCACTCACTGTCTGCTTTGTTATATGTCTACTGGCTGGGGGACCTACCACCCCTTTCTGCCCACTTGTTTTCTACCAACTGGAAAAGGGGACCACCCAGACAAGTCTTGGGTGCTCAGTTTTCCAATGAGCCCTACTTTTATGGCTATATAAAATTACTAATAAAATTTTATGTTTGACAATTCAAAGGTGGGCTGGAGACAAGATTCCTGAAAACCCTGGTCATTAAATTGAGTTAAAAGGAAAAAGAATCTATCTGTTCATCTACTAAGGATGTGTGATAAACCGTATTGTTACAATTCTATCCTGTGTAGATAGATTAAAAATGGTCGATAATGAAAGCATAATGTGTATTAAAAGAAACGAACAAAATAACAAAAGTTTGATAAGTTATTAACATTCTAACAATTGATTTGAACTGTGACATGATGGGCCCCCTGCTCGATTGGCTAAGAGGATCTACATAGTCAAGTGGACTGTAAATGATTTTATAATAACCAGCAGTAAAATTGGCATGTAAGAGTTTTAAAGCAACAACCTACTATTCACAAGTAGGTGAAAATGAAATAAATGAAAACTTTTGGGAGTAAGTGCCACTTGGCTGGAATGTAGGGAGTTCTGGTCAGGGGCTTATATTATCAGGTTGCATCTAAATAAGGGTAAAGTAGCAGTCAATCTCAAAACATCCATCAAGATCTAGAAAGGAGCAGTGAATATGACAGTTGCAGTTAGACATGAGCAGAAGGGAAGATCATTAATCTGTTGTGAGGGAAGACAGAAGTAGCATTAAATATGTTCCAAGTGTCATTTACTAACTCCCAGACAGTGTCAGGTGAATCCATGAATAAAGGACTCTGTTGAAAACAGGATTTGTGCTTTCTTTTCTCATCATGGTGATATTTCACTTTCTTAGCCTTTCCCAGGCTTTGTTCACATTGGCACAAACAGGTATTGATCTGCAGTATGGAGCAAAAGCTGAACATTTTGTGAGAAACTGAGAGACCCAAGTGTATGTTCACACTAGCATTCATTAAAAATGAATTATTTTTTTCTCTTCATCAGCAGTGATCCCATGAAACTAGAAGAATTAAGGGACATTGGTAACATTTTTAACATAATAACTGGAGGAACCTCCAGTATCATCAAGTCTAGCTTTAAAAAGCTTTTCATATACATAGTACACTAAATAAGGTCCAAAAAGTTTGTTGAAGTTATGACATCAAGGTAGTTTTCAGTAGTAAAACCAATCTTCACAAACTCCTTAGTAGAGTCAGTTACTTATGGTGAAAGAGATTGCAAAAGATTGCATATATAACATCCTATGCAAATGTGGAAAAGTACAGAAAGAGTGAAATCATCCATAAAACTTGAAGAACATATGAAAGACATAGACAAAAGGCATTTAGAAAAATCTGGTATAGCAGACCATATATAGAGAGAAAAGAGTAAACATTACAATCTTTGGGATGAATACAGGTAATTGATAATGAGCATTGCTGGAGAGTGAGGAAATTGAAAGAGGCCATGTGTATTGGTTTGTCAGGTGTATAAATCAGGCTGGTATAGTTTTCATCACCGGTTTCCTTTGCCTGGCAAAGAAAGTGTTTGAAAATTCCCACATATATATTTGTGAATCTGCTGTCTACATAGTTGGTAGTATAATTTTGTCTGTATATCTAGTGTTGCTAAAATGGATTGATCTAGTTGGCATAATAACAGCCATTTTTTTTTCTGTTGCCATTTTAGAAAAATGTTTTCCCTTATGGTTTATACCCTGATAAAGGGTGAAAAATGGATCAAGAACACAAGGAAAAAAAATTCTGTTTGGACAAAATTTGGAAAGAAGAAGAAGAGTAATCATCTGTTCAAAATAAGATTACCACTAATAGAAAAAAAAAAGAACAAAAAAAAAATGATTCCATTGATCAATTTTCTAGTCTGTTATCTCTTTCTTAATAGACAATCTTTTGTGTTCATAAGAACGGAACTAAGAAAACCAAGCTACCTCATTTGAAATTGTCTGGAACAGAATTTTTTAAACATTTTTTTGATTAATATTTTTTCTTGTCTGTGATAAAATTTATGAAAGTTTGTACTTGTAAAAATGATTGTATGAAAATCAAACCAATACATTGAGACAATAGTTATCAGCCAATGAAACTGTATCTCAAATGAAGATGTTTCTTATTTTAAGAAAAATATTTTAAAAAGAAAAATCTAGAGTCTATCTTTTAGATAAAAATAGTAAACTAGATAAGTATTAGATAAATAAAATATAAACTATTATGAATGCAAATGAGTTTGTATCTTTTTTAATGGTACAAGGTAAATTATTTACATTATTTGGACTATTGTCCTCATCTTTGTCGCCATATTTATCACAACGTTTCGGCCATTGTACGCTCCGGCCTTGTTCAGGTAGTTGGAATTTTGAAATAAACCCTTTATTTCGCTCACTGGGGTAGACTGTTCTAGTTCCATGTTTGATGGATATCAGTTATCTCCTGCTAATTTCTCTCTGAAATTTCTCCACTGCCTTAACCGGGTATTGAACTCACACTCTTTGGGTCCTGTCACTGGATCTAACCAACGCCTTTATCCACTGTGCCATGTGTCCTTGAGGACATCTGGGTATGAATTCGTAAACTTAAGGAATCAGCACATATGCTAGGCCACAAAAATCTCCTGAGCCGACCAAGCATAGAAATAAATACAATATAGGAACCAGTAATAAGGAGTGCCAGAGAAAAGCAATGATAAGAACAAAGTTGCAATATGAGCTCTGGTAAAAACATGAAATGATAACAGCAAAAATTGCAATATGAGTACTGGTAAAAATGGTTGCTGAAGACATTAGGTTTATAATACCCAGAAATTCATACCCAGATGTCCTCAAGGCATAATGGATAAAGGCATTGGTTAGATCCAGTGACAGGACCCAAAGAGTGTGAGTTCAATACCCGGTTAAGTGGAGAACTTTCAGAGGGAAATTATCAGGAGATAACTGATAACTGACATCCATCAAACATGGCACGTGGAACTAGAACAATCTACCCCAGTGAACGAAGTAAAGGGTTCAGTTCGAAATTACAACCACCTGAAGACGGCCGGAGCATACAATGGCCGAAATGTTGTGATAAATATGGCGACAAAGATGAGGACAATAATCCAAATAATGTACATAATACCTCATCTCAGAAATATAGACAGACTCTACAAGGTAAAATTGTTTCTTTTTGATCCTTTATCTAAACTTGAAGTAGAATGTTTACTGTTTAGAAGAAAAAGTAGTTTTCCTTATTATTTTTATCTAGTTTAAAGAAAGATAGCTTACAATTTAAATTGTACAGTGAAAAAATTGCAGAAATATGAGAACTAAAATTCAGATATTTGAATTGTTTTAAAACAAGACAATGGCTTTTAAATGAACTTTTATAGGAAATAGGGAAATTCAAAGAGGAATGTATTACCAATAATCAAGTATAAGCCTTATGGATTTGATAATTAGCATTTTGGTGTAGAATTCAGGATACAAACTATGATACCAAAAACTGACTTGGGTAGTTGGTGTTATATATTGATCATTTCTTGGAATAATGAATGCAAAGATTCAGGCCAAAAAATTACCCAATGCAGAAAGGCAAGTGTGTGTGTGTTTGTCAGTCTGTCCCTCTCTCTTCCTCCTTCTTAAAAAATAGATTATATTAGTATGTTGGTTACTATATATTTTAGATGATGGAAAAACATTTTTGCAAGATATTTCTTGTACAGAAATAAATTATTTGGATCTTTATTGTTCCTCTCCTCTTCCTTTTAGTCCTGTAGATTCCACAGGAGTATGGGGCCACAACTCTCAACAACACTGTTATGGTTGTGGTTTCCATAGAAATTAAGTTTTTACAAGATTAAATTGCTAGCCCCATTTGTTTGTCTCTAGTTTTGTTTTGTTAATATTACCCAGTGTTCACAAGTGATCTAAGTACTGACTGGGCTGTGACGTCCCCGCCGCTGCTCGTTCCTCGCTCGTTTGGGTGTCACCGCTCCAAACGTGATGTCCGCCTGTCTGCGTCAGTCGTGCTATCCCGTCCTGTGATGACCAACTGGCTTGGTATTGGTCGCGGCACCCAAAGGTGACGTTCTAACCTTTTGGTGATTCGGATGAGAATCTGGTTAGATTCGATATCAGCCTCGTCGTTCCCAACTCGCCTCCAACGTCTGGTTACCGAAGTAACTACTTTGATCTCCAGTCTGCCTACCCACGTCGTGAATTGATCTTAGGCAGACAAAATCAATCGGTCGTCGGGGCCGTAATGCAAGTCGAGTTCGAATAAGGGTGGTATCGCACAAATAGATGTAAAAGAAAAGAAAATAACAACTGGAAAAGTTCAAAGATATCAAAAAAAGGATAACAATACTTTATATCTTGTTGCTGGATACATAGGACCACGTCTATCTCCCAACCCGCTATATGGATTCGTGACACGTTGTTTATGTTAGGCGAGTCTTAACATCTTAAGTTGTCTGTTCTTTAAGAAACTGGTTCTTGGTGTGTCTTCAGGCGATAGTCGTAAAACTTGTTTTGGTGGTATGAAGTCTAAGTTGCTCTTCAAAAATAAATTGTTCTTGGATTGAAGATGAGTTCGGAATTGCTAATGCGTGGTGGGTCTTCAGAGCTCTCAACTTAAACTGGAAGCTGAACTGATTTTCGCTCGCTGCGACTTTGCTTATATAGATGCCGACCAAAACTGGGGTGGGCTTTGTCAGGGTTTGAGGTTCCTTGATAATTCCAAATCTACAATCCCCTTCTTTTGTTTTCAGTCAGGAAAAATTTATTATTTCCATTTTTGGAAGTCTTCTCTTACCCCCACCTTCTTTCGTTCTCATATGGGTCTCCTACTATACCCTCAGAGGACGTCAATGGTTTTCCTACTCCTTTGCAGTAACATCTCATACCTATTCCCTTAATGGGTGGTAGCAGGCCCCCCCTTGCATCACATGATCACCTCCGCCTGGCTCTCGTTAACATTCAGCCAATGGGCAGCCAGCAGTGTGGGTGTGACCATACTAGCCTTGTTTTCAAAAAAAATCTTGCTCGAAGAAAAAAAAAATTCTTTTCTTTTCCTTTTCTCTTCTTTCTTTCTCTTTTCTTTCGTAGTGTGGTCCCTTAATTGCAGCTCTTATCCTCAATGTCACCTGGTACCTATCAATGAGATTTTCACCAGTTATCAAGTGGGTGGTCATCTAGTGAAACACAGCCAAATTTTCGTCCCGATAAGATAGTTTCGCTATCCTAGATGTATTGGCATTCTTGGTGCCGGTTTCTGATAAAATAGTTTCGCTGTCATTGTCAAATTTTAACACAAAACAGACACCTTGTCTAACGATATCTTTCCATCGACAAAGACTTAACCTATTTTCTTTGTTTTTTTTCAGCTCGTGTGTGGTCAACGGGATGACCTATTAAATTTTTATCTCTTTAGAATTCTGTGGAAGCCCCGAATGGCATTCCCGTGACACAGTTAAATGTTTATCTATTTAGAATTTTGTCTCTGATGCCAGCTAGCCAATCTGGAATTTGTCAAATGGCCATAAAAATTTTCACCATTCTCCATTATCAAAATAACATTGCTAAATGCCCCTTTTGTGATGGCTTTCCTTTATCATCTAAGTTTTAACTCTCGCCTCTTTCTTTTTTTTTCTCCTTGCAGCCCTAAATGGTGTCACAGGGCTCAACAATGTTTAACTCTGGTGATCAAATGAGAACTGGTGTTTTAGCATGATTTAAATTTATTTTATGTGAAGGAGTGCTGAAAAGTTATTGGCCTGACCAAGAAGAGATTAAAAAAAAATGTTCAGTTGATCAGATTTGGGGAATTAGTTATGACCAAGAGCTTTTATTTTGTTACACAATTGTAGCTTTATTGATATAGTCATTTACTAAGTTTAGTGAGGTCACACTAGTTGGGTACCAAGTAAGGATTGAACTCCCTATATTACCTAATTGGTTTGCAAGAGGAACTTATTAACCATTGCCCCAAAGTAGACCATCTGTCTGTTCATCTATATGCACTTTAAATATATCCTTAATCTTCAGAGATTTTTAAGTGATGAATTTATTGAGATATAGAAAGTGAAAAAAAATGTCAAGGATTAAACTGAATACATTTTCTGCTTTTATTTATGTAGAAATATATAAAGGATGAAGATAATTCTAAAAATATTTTCATAGATAATCAATATTTAATTAACAAATAATAATTGTAATTGATTTTATCAATATTTTTATCCTTGTTAAGGAAATATTTTGTTTGGATTCTTATTTTTTTGTAGTTCTTGTCATCCTTTGTGTTAATATATCAAATATTTATGTTAATGTAAAAAATTAACTCAGTAATGAAAATGAATTATTATAACTGTCTTTATTATAAATGATTTTATTCATACTAGTCTCCTTGTAATAGTTTTTTTTTATTTTTTTTTTTTACTAAATTTCACTCAATACAAGATTCAAGAGCTACTCAAGATAGAGGTTACTGTGTTGTGTTGTATTAGCATAAAAAAGGGGGCAAGAAGTGAATTTCTTAGCGCTATGCAGGAAAGATAACGGCTATTAACAAATAATAATTGTAATTGATTTTGTCAAGATTTCAGTATAGTGTGGTAGTAGACTTTAGAAGGAACTGGAAACTCAATTCTAAACAGGAAACATGGGATAAACCTCTACTTCTGTTCAAAAAATTGGGGAGGAGTTTAAACCAGATGATAAGCATCACAGCATTTTAGTTGTACTATTCAGTTTTTTCAGGTGTTCATTGTATTTGGTAACTTCCTGGGTAAATTTAATCCATGGAGCTAGATTGTTTTCTCCCCACTATGCAGGAGGTATTTCATATAAGTTAGTTCTTCCTTGTTCTTTTCTTTTCTTTCTTTCTTTTTTTTTTTTTTTTTTTTATTACCAAAATATTATATAATTTTCACAACCTGGTCTCAGGATTGAACTCCAAATCACTAAGCAACACTTAAGTAATGTCTTGTGATCAGTGTTCTGTTTAATCATACTTATTATAAAACCCAGGTTGTGTGTGTGTCTGTTCGTTTATATATGGGATCGGATTTCCTACATTTTTCAACCAATTTCAACAAAACTTCACTTTTTTTTTTTTGGCAGGTAGTGTTTCTTATTGTCTTGCATGCTTTTTTCTTTATTTTTACATTCAGAATGCTTTAAAAATTCCATTTACAAGACAATTGTTTATAATAAAATTCTATTCAATCGGTAGACTCATAACGATTGAAAACAATGTTTTTGTTTGGGTTTGACCAATTCGTAAAAAAAAAAAAAAACTAATTAAAACATGCATGTCCATCAACCTTAAACAATAATCTTTGTCAATTTTATTTTTCAGTCTTTATGATGGTTGATACTTGATCTATCTCTTACTGTTACATCCCCGGACAATGCCGGGCTCTACTGCTAGTTGGATATAATATCCACTGTAAAAAAAAAATACTATATACAATTAAATAGAACATTGATCATAAGGAATAGTCACTAAGCAGAACCATTAGACCAAGAACAGAATCAACATTTGAAATAGGATTGTCCTTTTCATTTAAATCTGTTTATTAAAATACATGTTTTCTGCTTATGAAGGATTCACCATATTGCTCAAAAGGTAATGTATAATCTTTTTTTCAGCTGACAAATACTGTCTCTGAAGTAAATTATGCTAGCAGTAAAGACTTAGCATTAAAACAAATATAATTTTTGTCCCATAATATGAAAAGTTCTCAGCTGGATTCACTTCCAAAAATTTGACCAAACATCAAAAGTTTTTCTGGAAGAGCCTTTGTTATTTAGCTAAGAATTTTTCAGTACTTCTTTGTCATTGTTACATTTACATACAAATTTCTTACATTAAATATAACAATTATTATGAGATAGAGATAATATTATTTTGTAAATTTGTTTGGGCTCTTAACACATTTCCAATTTTCCTTTATGATTTTGTTTTGTATAATTTTGTAACATCTTTGTGGGTGGTGTACAGGATAATTGGTGCAGGATCAATTGCAGTGAAGCTTTGATATAACGGATGTCCTTTTTACATTTCATAGCTTGTGTAAGCAATGAGCCTACCATACCATACTAGCCTATGTCATGTTGGGAGGGGTTGAATTCAAGGTTCTTTTTCTAGGTTGGTGGCTCTACCAAGGTTAGAAAATCTAGTCTGCCTTTTTATTTTACCCATTGCTGGAAGAAAAGATGGTATTAATATATAAATGAATGGAATGTTCTATTTGCAGATTCAGGCTTTTTCTTTTTTTTTCAGTAGAAAATTGAGGATGTTAATTGAAAATAAATATTACTTTTTTTTTTTTTTTTTTTTTTTTTTTTTTTTTTTTTTTTTTTTTTTAAAGAATTTTCATGTTTTTGCAAAAATTAAATAAAACCTCCAGAAATGGAACCCAGTTTGTAAAGATAATTTCTTTATTCTTCTTACTCCTTCACATAGGACATATAGACTGAACAAGTCAATCTCTAAATTTACTAGAGATTTGGAGCTACTTCTGCTTGAAGATCTGTTTGAAACAGATCTCAATTTATAAAACAAAGTAATCTGTGTCTTCTGATCTGAAAAAAATAACTAAAAATAAATGTAATGAGTTTGGTGTTAATGATTTAAAGTGTAGAGTAATAAGTCATTTTCAAAGTTTTTATTGTAACTATTAATACTATTTACATCATTCAGACTGTTGTCCTCATTTTTATTGCCATATTCATCACATTTCAGCCATTGTGCTCTGCAACCATCATCAGGTGATATATGTTGGAATTTGGACCAAACCCTTTATTTAGTCCACATGAGTAGTGTTCTAATTCCACATGTCATGGCATTTTCGGATATCTCGGTATCAGTTAATTCCCTTTAGTAACTGCTCTCTTCAAGTTTTTGTTCACCTCTGCTGTGGGTAAGTATTGGATTCACAAAAAAAAGGTATGGAATATAGAATTAGAACAATCTACCCCCATGGACTAAATAAAGTGTTTGGTTCAAAATTATAACATAGAAGAAGATTGGAGTATACAATGGCCAAAATGTTGTAAATATGGCAATAAAGACAACATTGTAAATAGTGTAAATCTTGTTATGAAATAGATTTTTTACTCCTATATTATATCATTATTTGGTCAACATTATTGTTACTGATGATGATAGATAGTATAATGATGATGCTAATTATTATAATTATCATTGAATATTCCCATCAGTAGTTACTGGCAGTTTACACCGGAGATTAAAAGACAGCAAGTTTCCTCAATACTCAAGCACTCTTCTTAGGATTCCAGCTGTTTTCAGTAATTCTGTTTTCTGGATGCTTCCAACTCTTTCCCTGATTTCCTGTTCCTCTATCCCTTTTCCTGGACTCATTTGGACTGTTCCCAGTGCTCTAATAATGACTGTCATCTTCATTTTCCACAACATCCTTAACTCAGTGGCAAGGTCAACATATTTATCTGTCTTTTCACTTGCTTTCAGATCAGCTGAAACAACAAAATCTACTATCTGGAATGTTTTATACTTTTTATTTAACTCTACCAGATCTGACATGAATTGGATATGTTTGAATATTAAAACCCAAGACAAGTTTGTTTCATTCTCTAGGAAAAATTCTAGTCTGTATGGTGAAGATGCAATCACTTGCACAATTCCCAATGGATCACTTTACCAACTCAATTGTACCTTGAATTCTTTGTGAGTTAATTTACTGATTACATGCTTGATTGTATTATCTTAATGTCTACACAATCACTATTACTCTTCTCTTGTTTTATCTTATCTTTGGTCTTTACATACTTGGTTCTTATTATATTGTTTTGGGTCACAATTAAGTGAATCAGTTTCTTCCTTTAGATTCCCCCTATGTAGACATGATAATGATTCTACTTTTATTTTATTATGTAATTTTTATCATATTTAGTTTCCTTTTTGAAATCTGAACAAGTAAAATGTACTTTAAAGGCTATTTGCCTTTGCTTAATTATGAAGCTCTTCGTGTAGTCAAAAGCATGTCGGATCAAACGACAGCTTCTACCTACAAAGGGAGACACAGATTCAACTCTTACCAGAGGGTGCATTTTCTTTAATAAGATTTCTCGAATGTTCAGGCTGGTGGACAAAATAAAAATACTGTTTAAAAAATAAACAGATCATCTACTCTACTATGGGTATCCACTAAAAATATTGTTTAAAGTAATAAAAGTAATGCTTTTATGCTTTATTTTATTTGTTTTCAGTTTTTTCAAACATTTATTCTTTTTTTTTCTTTATAGGGCCCCTATCACTGTTCTCCTACACCCAGTCCAACTTGGGAATACCAGGTAAAACTCGGTTTTTATATTCTATAACATTGCTTGTATTAAGTGTGGGCAAAAGTTTTCAGAATTTTTTTTTTTTTTTTTGAAAAGTAAAGACTGAATAGGCAATAGAATTTATTAAAAAAAAAAAAAACAGGAAAACTTTTATATTTTATATTATTGCATATACAAGGTCTGTTAAAAAATATCCTGCCCTTTGAATTTGAGAACCTGTTGTGCAGCTTTGTAACTTGACAACCATTCAGAGCAGACCTTATTGTGCATGGAAACAGACACTCTCCCATGGAGTTACTCAGTTATCAGATGCCATTGAGTGAAATTGTGATTGTAGCATCTACAATGATATCTTATTAGGCTCACTATAATTTCCAAGCCTCAAACTGGGACAGTTCCAATTTTTATAAGTTTAGATTCTTATATCACAAAGTAATTTCATACCCAATACTCTTTAAGCTTTAAAACTGACAAAAACAAAACAAAAAATAAAAATAGATAAATATACAGTGATAATTTAGCAGAATACCCAGACAGCCTGTTTAAATTGGGATGGTTTTGGCCAAACCAGGATGTATGGTAAAACTGTGTCATGTGCAGTTTTTTGACAAAACCTCCCACCAGCTGAGTTTGTCAGCTTACAGCCCATATTTGGTTACCCATGACTTCTGTTTTTTCCCAAAGCTAAAATTACTGTTAAAAGGGTGGAAACTTCAGGCTGTACATGAGATAGTAGGTAGTTTTTTTTTGTTAATATTACATGGTTGTATCCTTTCCAGAAAGAGCTCATATCTCTATGTAATACTAAAAGTCAGACTTTATAAGTTTGTAACCATTAAGTAGCTGAAACATTGCACTTTAGAAAGAGGTATTGAATAAAGGTACCTTTAAAATGTACTAAATCTGTCAACTAGCAAAGATTTCATCATTGTGTGGTTTTCTTTGTTTATCAAATTTGATGCTGGAGAGTAATCTTCTGTTTAGTGTAGTTTGGAATTACCTAGGCACTTGCAATACCTAACATTGTAAAAATAGACCAGTCCAATGGATACATTCATGAAAAATTTCTGTCACTTGTCTAGAGTTAGAAGTTTCTAGACTGTTGGAATATTTCTGATGTCTGACATTCTACATGCTAACAATTATTGGAGTTTACAGTCTTATCACCAAGAGGACTGACTTGAATGCAAAAGAAACCCAGGCTGATTTCTGAAGTCCAGTTTTTTTTTACTTTCATAGAACAAAAGTTTTGGTTTAATTTAAATTTTATTTTTTTTGCAATAATAGAAGATGGCAGAAAAACCATTAAGTCCTTACCTGAAACACCAGAGAAAAAACAGAAAACAAAATAAAAAAGGAAATGTCAAGATTTTCCGACAAATCAATGGAGCCCTCTAACTTTATTAGTGATGTGACAGAATTTCTGGAGATGACTGAAAAATGCACACATCTTGTCAAGGAGAGTGATGTATTGGTAGATTTGCTGGAGTTGAAGGCTATTGAGAAAAAAAAAGATCATACCAATCTTTGTAGCTGACAGAAAATGTAAAAAAAGTTGTCAAGTTCACAAAAGACACAGATTAAAGAACTTACTAGACTGGGTATAAATCTACAACAGGCAGTAAAAGGAAGCATCTAAACAATATGAAAGATATTGTTGTCCACACTGGAAAACTTTTGACTCAGACCAGAAAAGATCTGGAACCAAAAGAAAATACATTCTGTGGGAAATATTTAGGCCAGCCAGGGATCAGTCTGAAAAATATTTGAGAAACTTGACTAGGTGTTAAGAATACATCTTGTTGCCTGTCTAATAATTTAATTAGTGGCAGCTTCCTATAATTGTATACTGTATTAATGGAGGGGGAGTCAACATCATAATGAATCCACAAACTTTCTGGATGTAGATGGCTGGAAGCTGCTAGTCACAGGAAAGCTGATCACATCTCCACAGACTACCAGAGGAAGAAGGCCCTGAAAAACAGGCTGTCTAATCACCAGATCCCCTTGTCTACTACCCACAAAAGTGCTCTGTGGTGAAATCTTCTAACTAGAAAATTCATTTATCCACAGACACCCATCTTTACCCACCTGTTTCTGTCTTCCCAGATACTGAAGAAGGTATCAAGGTTAAGACACAACAGGTAGTGAAGAAGAATAGGCAGAAAGCAACACTTTAGTTGCTAACAAGCCCCAGTTTGAGAAACATGAACAGTTCCAAGAGAGAAGTTCAGATGGGAAAATCTGTGATCAAAATGTTTAAGGCCAAGAAAAGCAGAAAATCATGACCATTTTGAAGAAAAAAACTTTAACATTGTGAAAGTCAGAATGACCTGGGATAAGCATGTAGAGAGGAAAACCTTGAATACCCAATCCTTCTCAGTGCTCACAAAACAACTGCCCAAAATACAAAATTATCACAATCACTGCCATCATCTCCGTTAAAACTACTACCTCCCCCATTTCCTCCTCCTACACTCTACTTGCAACTATTAAAAGACAATGAAATTCATCAGTTTGCAGCGAAAACAAAAATGTACTCACCAAATTATAAAAGTAACTTTGGTTACTTATGTGACAATGAATGAATTTTCGTACCAGTCTCTGCATATTCATTTAATTTTCAATTGCATCTCACTTAAGCAAGGGAGATAACTCTTGCTTGTTTTTTTCTTTTATCTTGAAGTAGAACATGAAAATTAAATTAGAAAGTATTTAAACAATTAAAAAAAATGAATGTCCAAGCAACATCATACTTTACTGTTAGTATCAACTTACTTTTATTTAAATGTTTCATTTAATATAGTTCATTTTGGTGGATATAACTACTTTTTTTAAATTAGTTCTTGACTTGTTTATTGCAATGCTGAAGTCATTATTTTTCACTCTACAACTGTTAAGTACTAAGTATAGATCAGGTGCTAATTCCTTATTTCCTATCCATTCTGTCTTCTCAACAGTCACTGTAAAGATGACATGAAAGTTGGAATAAAAGGTAACAAAAATAAGCTGAGATAAAAAAAAAAAAAAAAATCCCTAATCAAGGTCTCCAAACTTTACAATCAATGTCTTGCTGCTTCCTGCTTTTCAGCTTGTTGGAAGTACTCCTCTGTAGTTCCTGTTTTTAAGAACTCTGGGGAACCCTCTGACCCCTCAAATTATCACCCCCATTATACCTTTATCTTGTAGTGATTACTACGTTTGCCACGCCTACAGTTTTCTCATCTGTGATTGGTTAAATAATAAATACTGTTGTTTCCTGGAGCCTACCAATAGTTATATAAATAGTGTTTTGTTCCAAAAATAGACAGTAGAATCCAACAACTCACATCTATACAGATTATTGATTCTACTCACTATACACACACAGAACTTGAATTACATTTCACTATTCATTTTCTGTGAACAAGCCAAGTTACAAACCAACACTCTGTTAGTTATACAAATAACACACAACTAAATTAACTGTATGCTTTTCTGAATGCAACATTCTATTTCAACATAGAACTTTGAACATTCTATTCAAGAAACATTCTTAATTACATTTTATCTTATTCAAGTTAACAGAGAAAGGGAAACTACTTTCTTTTCCTTAATATTCACACATTACAAAATTGTTTTGTATTTGTTGATTTTAATATATGTTTTATCGTTGAAACAAAAATCGTTTTCTCATTGTTTTTCCTTGATTCAATAATGTATAAATATTAAATCAACACGCAGCCACGTTAATCTCTACAACATAGTACACAAGCAGCATTTACAATCTGTTTTTGATAAAGTATTCAAGGCCAAATTGGTTAAACATCTTATTTTGCATGACCTCCCCTCAAACAATATGGCTTCTATTTTGTCAGGTTTACTCCTTTTCAATATTTTCCAAGTCAAAACTAAGTTCAAAAGATTTTTACTTCTAAATTGAACTATGAAATTCAATCAACTGCATTTCAAAATCATCCATGTCTATCCATGAAAACATTTGCAAGTTTAGTTCATACAGTTTGATACTGTCTGGAAACTTAATGAATTTTACTGTCTCTTCCAGTTCTCTGAATTTATCAAATCTTGTAAAGAACTGCTCAACAGTTGATTCAATGATGTTTACAAACAGATTTTGAAGACATTGGCAGTCTGTTCTGCCATCTTTTGGGAGATCATTGATGTACATCTTTAGGTTTGGAAAGTATCCTAAATCTCTCATTATCTACATCCCTCTTGAAAACTTCTAGTTTCATTTGAAAAGCATTTATGTGACCAAACATAACATCAAGTGTCTTACCAGAGCCCCATAATTTAATATTCAAGTCATTTAAATGTTCACAAAAATCTACAGACTACACTCACATGTCAGGCAATTTTTGGTAAGACACTTGTTGGTCATTTAAAAATAGCTTTATTTCATTTAAGCATTCAACAAATTGTTTTAGAACAAAACTTTGGCTAAGCCAACATACATTGTTGTATATTTTCAGTCCTTTATATACTGATTCTATCCCATTCAGTAAAATTTGAAATTGTCTTTTATTTAAAGCATGAGCAGAAATGTAATCAACAACCTTGGTAACTGTTTGTATCACTTCCTGAAGTTTTTTTTTTTATGCCAGCTTTTGAACACAAAGCCTCTTCATGTATGAAAACCTATCAGTGGATGACCAACATCTTTTCAAAACAGATTTACAAATCCTGCCTTCACCAGTCATGCTAGGGGCACCATCTGTTGTGGCAGATACTACTTTTGAAATGTGAATTTGTCAAGTAGATAATTTGTTCACAACTGCTTTACATATTTCAGCAATGGTAGTACAAAATCACATATTTCATCACCCCTACAAAATCGAGAAAACATGGCTGACCTAGCTGATATAATGGCCATACTTTCATCAACACAAATAGAAAAAAACTTACACAAAGACAAATCTTTTGTCAATTGTTCAGCTGTATTCCTTTCTAACTTAAGTATCCTATCCTTAACTGTTTTCCTACTCACAGATAAATCTATAATGTGCTTAATAGTCTTTTCCTTTTCTGAAAAATTGTCAAAAAGGAAACGTGCACATTGTAGCCAAGCTTCTTTAATATACTCTCTATCACTAAGTGGCTTTCCATGTTGCTTTGAAACCTCAAAACTAGCAGCAACTAAGTTGGAACTGGACCCATCAGAATAAAAGTTCATAAAAGTACCAGCCTGTTTTTTTGTCTTGCTCAATTCATGAGAAATTAATTTTCTTGGTTCCTCCTCAAATTTATTACTTAAGTTCTTATGAACACTTTCAAAATTTGTCTTTACAGAAGTCCTACAAATGATTGTTTCAGAACAGAAAAATGCATAAGGCTTTATTGTCTTTAATGATCATGCCAAATCTTTCATGCCAGTATTTAAATTCTCTAATATCCTCTTTATTTGAATGACATTGTTTCTTAGCTGATGAACATGACATTCTGCGCAATCTGTAAAGGGCAGAAAATAAAAATACATGATATAATGATAGACATGAAAGAGGAGAAAGAATAAAAGTAAGTCAAAAAGGGAATCTAATGAATAAGTTTCATGTGACAGAAACAAGTCATGAGCATGCCATGTTGGGCTCATGTGCCAAGGGTTACCACCCCCCTGCTCTATGCCTTTTTGGCCTCACGCTTTCCACTGACATGAAGTGGAGTGACTATATTGAGTCAATTGCTACATCTTCTGAAGAGAAGGTTGGTTCACTGTGTTGTGCCAAAAATATTTTTCATCTGAATCCCTCTTGCACATTTATAAATCTACCATTTGTCTGTTACCATATATGGTCTGGTGCTCCTGCTGTACATCTTAAGATTCTTGACAAAATCCAGAGAAGGGTCTGCAGTACAATTGATCTTGACCAGGCATCTCATCTCCAGTCACTTTCTCACCCATGTGACATGGCTTCTCTCTGTCTGTTCTACAAATATTTTCATGGCAACTGCTTGGACAAGCATTTTTCCCTGGTGCCCCGACTACATGAATGTAAGCGTGCTACTAGATTGGCAGCTAGGTCTCATGATTTTATTGTTGAAATAGCTAGATGCAATCACCATTTTTACTGTAACATTTTTTTTCTCGCACTTCCCACCTGTGGAACTCCTTTCAAATTTCTTGATAACTACAATCTTCCAAAATTTAAATGCAATATCAATTGTCATCTTCTTGTCTTCTTGAACCCTGTTACTTTTTTATCCTTTCCTCCTTTCTCCCTTTTCTTTGTCTTCTCTTTCACTTTCACTAACCCTCTGTGTTCTAGTGACATTGTCACTTTGCTTGAGGTGAAACAAAAAAAAATATAATACATTATACGTATCGTTTAAAATCGACAACTTTAAACATGTAAACAAATAATATAGCATGAAATGGATTGAATAAGAAAGAATGTAGCTATATTATATTTGAATTTAAATTCTGTTTGTTGGCTTCCATATTAGTAAAGTTCTAATATCCATTCCAGACATACTCACATGGATATAATGTAGTGGAAAAAATAGTAGGTTACCTCACTGAATGAAACATTCACATGTATTCTCTGTTGAAAGTTGAGCAAAAACTTGGACTTTGTTTCTAGCTCTCTTTTATGCCAGGTGTGTTTGTAGCAGGATTGCTTGACCATGTCCAGAAATTACTGTGGTCATTTATGAGTCATAATAAGAAAAGAGATGATAATGGAAGGAACAGCTTTGATGGCTATAGGACCAGTTAGAACCAACATTGATATACTCACTACAACTAATTATTATTGCAAAATTAGTTGCCGCAGATGTTGCAAACCCAACCACTTTACTAAAGATTGCTTGCATCATAGTGAAAGGCCAACTTGGAAATTAAATATTTCCTATGTCAAGAAGCAGGCTGTATTTGGAGTATCATGAAAATAAGATGAGGAACAAGGCATTAGCACCAGCCTCCTTCCTGCAGAAGAGATAAATGTAGTACTCCCTGTTATTGGCATACACATTGATAGTGAAACACATTGCCTCAGTGGATTCTGGTTGTTTCTTTTTGCTTATAAGCAGATCAGTTTGTTGTTTTTAGAATAGATGGAAGCTTGATATACTAACAGCTGACAGAAAAGTTGAAGAGTTGGGAACATGCAATTCTGTGTGGACAATATGAACTCTGTCAATGTTATAGTTTTGGTGGTGGACAGCAGCCTATGGGGTTTGACCTGCTCTTTAAAATGAACTTCATCAGAGAGTTGGGTAGAGTATACATAGATCAAATCAGGTAAAGCTTGCTTTTCAAAGATTGACTATCCAGCTAGATTGACAAGTCAGACTTTAATACAAGATTCAACAAAGAGACAAATGTCTGGAAGACATCATGGAAGTTGTCTAATAGCTAACTGTTGGAGAGACTGCTGAACAGGCTATCTGAATATCCTGTACCTAAGCAGGTGAAAAGTGAATATGAGTGTGATCTGCAGGTGTGGTTGCTGCTGTACCTTGAGAGAAAACTTGGTCTCCCAGAAGGCCAGATCCCACAGATGTCTGTGGTACAAAAGTATGAAGGGAAGGGGAATTCCATGTAAGAGGAATATGTGGGAGGTATTTCTGCCACACACTGTAAGTTAAAATAAGCTTATAATTCCCAAGCAGAACAGTTTTTATTATAGGTTTAGTTTTTTTTGTATAATAAAGTGCTTTTATGACCCAACACTTTCCTAAGCTTTCAGGTCTGTCTGTCTCTCTCACACACACTCACACAACAAATATTGATAGTACCAAGACAGAGCCCTTAGATTGAGACACATGGTAAGCCTAATTGAAAAGGAAAATACACTTACTTATTACTTACATTAATACATATTTTCTTTTCTTTATAAGTAATTCAGCTTCAAATATCAAAATTTTTTAAATGTATTTTTTGTTCTTACTGTTTTCACAATAACCTTGATCACCTTGACCAACCAGATGATTTAGGTTTGCTAGTCACAGCATTGAGCTGTTTTGACTATTACATGTGATTGCCCACTGAAACTTGCAGGTTTTGAATTCAGTTATGATTTTCCTAGACTGTTTGCCAACCACGGCTCAAGTACCCACTCTGCCCTGCTATTTAACCCATAGCTCGGCGCAAAAGAGATGGATTCATATTTTTCCCAAGGGTAATTGTGTGAAAGTGAATGCAACAACTTTGGCTAGAATTTGAATTCTGCATACTGTTCCCACTTTCTGCAAATCCACAAAAAATTGAAGATATTTTTTTACAATCTCTTATTTTGATTATACGGCTTTTTTATTTTTATTTATTTATTTTTTGTTATTTCATGTATTTCTTAAACACAAAATTCATTAGTAAATCTTTCTTGTCAGCTAAAAGTATTTTTTATAAACACAATTCATAAAAAACATTTTAGCTTTAAGCCAAAACAAAAAAATGTTCACAATTTTATACTTATAAAATCCCTCAAATTTCTAATGATGTCTACCATTTTTAAAGCTTTCAAGTTTAAATCATGCTAATTATATAATCAGTTTTTGCTTATATTCAGTGTACGGCTGACTAGTTAATTCCTTTTCGATGAAGGAAGCAATAAGAATAATTGAAATAAATTTTTGAAAAAAGTCGCTGAATAATTCAGAAATTGGTAATTCAAGGGAGATAATGTTTCTTTTTGGCTTCCAAGCTGATACAAAATCTTTTTTTTTCTTATTTTAACTGCAAACCATTTCAACTAATATTTAACAACATGGATTATTTACGTTTAAGTTTATTTTGATAAACATTTCTGAACATAATTAATTTCATTTGCATTTTGGATGTTTTATTATTAATAACTTAGCAGTACTTTCATTATTTTCTATAATTATAAATTTTGCATTAATATATTTTATTAGTTGATTATTTCATTATTATCAGTGACTGATAAACTGATTTTTTTCTCATTGAAATTTAATCATCAGTGACTGATATTTTCTCATAGTAATACATTATTTTATAGTTCACAATTGACCAAATTCCATTATTATTTTATTGGAAATAATCATGAACATAGCCAATTATTTTTTTAAATTTAGATATTT
Source organism: Acanthosepion pharaonis (assembly GCA_903632075.3). Taxonomy (NCBI): domain Eukaryota; kingdom Metazoa; phylum Mollusca; class Cephalopoda; order Sepiida; family Sepiidae; genus Acanthosepion; species Acanthosepion pharaonis. The sequence continues at coordinate 984,035 of CAHIKZ030002578.1, forward strand.
ACTAAGATTAGTGGAAAAGTGAATGTGATTAAATTTCTGGATATTAATTTTTTTTTTTTAATTTATAATGAAAATTGTGAAAATTTATAAATTTTATATAAGATTTCATAGATTTTGAGTTGGAATTATGTACTGGGGTTTCATTTATCTGCTTTTTTTATTTTATTTTTTTTTTTATAACCCAATTAGCTAAACATTTATGCTCAAAATTTTTATTCACTTAAAACTATGCAAAATATATTTCAAAAGTGTATGTAAGATGGCATGGTGGAATAATGGATATTGAGGAATTGGAGAGCTGAGTTTGAATTCCAGTCGAATCCATTGCATTCACTTGCATGCTAATACCCTTTGGAAAGGTATGAATCCTATTCTCCCCCTAGTCATGATTAAGTATCAGGATAGACCAGGTTCTATAGCCTTGGATGGTGACTGATCTACTGCAGAAAGAAATGGCAACCTACTGCAGGAAAAAATCTGCCTCATCAGTCAGGTATTGAAAGATACCTGATCGCCTAAGCATGTATCACATATGGCACATAACTGACCTGATATAAGAAAATACACAGCCATAAATTATTAATGATAATAATATTTAGAGTATATAAAAAATGAATCAATTTATCCTCGAATTCTGATTCATCAGATCCTCAGGGTAAAAAAGTTGAAATTAATAAAATGTTTTTTCTTAATTTATTTCATTTTTATAGCCGCATTGCCTCGTGAATGTAACGTTTTGGGAGTTGCCTCCCCTTCGTCATCAAATGGTCTTACGGTGTATAATAAAATAGCACACTATTTATTCTTATTTTCACTATGCAATTCACAATTAAATTGGACAGTAGTCCCCAGGTGACCCCCCCCCAAAAAAAAAGAAATGAAATATGCACACAGTATAGATGAAAACACACACACTCACATCATTGAATGAAGAAAAGTAATAAGGTTTTGAAAATGATCAATAGGATCCAATGATAAAACTTTTTCATAAAAGTGCTTGAGGGGACAACTTTTTCTCATAAAAGCTGTCCCTCAAGGACGTTGACATGAGGGTAACAACAAATGGTAAAAACAAATTTTCAGATGGTGAAATTAGTAAGAAAGAACAAAAATATGACCATCATACATGTTCCACACCAAACAATGAGACAGTTGGGTGGAATTGTAGGTGTCCTATTATCTGTGGATTCTACAGTGTAGATAGACCCATGATTCTACTGTAGATGCATTTTGAATTAATATAATTTATTGGTTTTTATTCTTTTGATTTTATTTTACAACAGTTTGCTTTCTTAATCTCAGTAATTAGATGAACATTAAGTAAAAATTACCTTTTGTAAATTTCATGGCTTCAACATATAGAAGACTAGTAATGGGCTTTGCCTTGATAAGAAATCATTTTTTACTTCCTATTTATAAGCTTTCTGTAGAAAGCTTTACTAACCTGGTATCTGAGATTTCACATGTCAATAGTATTCAACATATAGAAGATTACTCATAAATTTTGCTTTGATAAGAAATAATTTTTCACTTCCTATTAATAAGCTTTCGGTAGGAAGCAAAATTTGTCATTTTTCAATATTCTGCACATTTGTTGATATATATAAATCAGAAAATTATAGAGAATCAACCTGAAAAATACAAGAAGAAAAAACAAAAATACATATAAATATTGAGCAGTTTTCTTTTATTTTAAAATAGTTTTTAGTATGTATCTGTGTTTAACAGCTTTCAAACTGAACAAAACTTTGACCTCCTATCTGTAATAGCCTATGTATTCCAAATAATTATACAAGCAAGAAATTCTTGCAAAAATCAGATAATTGGCAGATTTTAATGAAACTTTCAGGATTTATTCAGAAATTAATGAATTTATTTTTTAAATGTTTCTTTTTTAGAAAATCTTGGTAAAAATGTTTTTTAAATCATTTAATTTTATGAATTTTGAGAAATTCTTTTTTGTAGTGCTTAATGTTTATATTTATTATAAGGACAAATCCTCAAAGAATATAATTCAACTTTTGTCGCCAAACAGGACCCCCAGTTACAGAAAATCTGCTCTGAATTGTAAAATAATAAATACAGTAAAACTGGGATATTATTTAATTAGAACAAATTTTAATTGCTTTTATAAATAAGATATTTTATGGACACTATTATCTTATAAAAAAAATTTTTTAATGAATTTTTACAAGAATTGTTTTTAAGTTTTGAAAATTTTAATTAGAATAATTTATAAACTTGAAAATCTTAGTACTAATTTGTAGCGGTCAAGTGATATTGTTATTGAATTAAAGTTATTTACTAAACTAAATGGAGAAAGACCACTACAATTCTGCTACTCCCTCAATATCTTAAAAAGAATTTTTAATTTTTTTTATGTGTATAATCATGTTGATTTTTTTTAAATATGGACATCCATATATGACATTATCAGAAAGCACCTTTGTATATAAGGCTATAAAAACCAAAGTACCTAAAATTAAATAAAATATTAGAATGTTTAAAATATTTAAGATTACTGGGTATTTAAAAAAATATGGTGTAAAAGATGTTCACATTGTATTTATCATATAATTTTTCTAGTTATTGTGCCCTTTAGTTAAATTTCCCAAACATAAATCAATCAACACATCAAAAAACATCCACCTCTGGATTTAAAAATGCTTTTCTATGATAATGGATATAACAAGTTTGTAATATTTGTTTCAATTCAGATTAATTAAACTTTAAATTAGCTGATTTTTCTCAAATAACATTTCAGGAAAGTATATCTTATTTTTGAAAGATTTTTTAATAAAGAGAATTACAGTGTTGAAAAATCTGTCACTATGAACAAATTTATCAATTTTACTAATAAGTAGAAAAAAAAAAGATTCTAATCATTTTAGCTACTTAGATTTATTGAAATAACTAGTGTTTATTTATAAGAAATATTAAGAGTAGTAGTAAAAGATTAACACAAGATTAGACATGATTGATCAGAGATATTTATTAAAGATTTGTTATTAATTAGTTTGGTCTTTCTTTATATTAACCAGTTCAAAGTTAGTAACATCGTGCCTTTTAAAAACTTTGGAATAACCATATTACTATATAATACACCAAATTCATTTGAGGAGGTGCTGAAGAGTTCTGACCTGTTTTTTTTTTAATTTAACTAAATAGAAAATTTTATTTTATCTTTTTGAAAGGGCTTCTTGTTGGACTGAGAATTTTTCAGCATTTCTTGTATATATTTTGTTTGTAATGCCTGTAACTTTTAATATTACCAGTTCAACTAATTATCTCCTTTGCGCTAGCACCAGGTGCCTGCATCTTTGTTTATGAAGTGAAAAGACAGACGTCATGAAAAAGTAGAGTAACAATAGCATTTAAAAAATTATTAAAAACTCACTCAAGAAAATCTAATTAGACTTAACAAAATATCAATTTCATATATTCTATTATTTTAATGGTGTTAGTAAACTATTATTATTCTAAGATTCATTACCTATTTATAAGTGGAAAAATAGATTTAAAAGCTCACATGTGAAAATCTAATAATAGTAAAGACTATAATTGTCAAATTTAGTAAAATAAGAAACAAATACTTGATTTTTAAAATTCCTTTTAACTATTTTAACCATGATTTAATTTTTGTGAGTGTGTGTGACATTTGGTGAAATATCTTGTTCATTCCAGGACAATTGTACTGCCTCCATCACCAATTATAAATTGTCTTCTTACAAAGTAAGGAGACCCAATATAATAAAAAAAATAATTTTTTTTAAAATCTGACATACAAACTCATAAGTTGCTCTCATGAAACTATCTAAGCAGCTATGGTTAATAAGGATTGTCATCAAATATGAATGAGAACAGGTACAGGTTAGTGGATAAGATTGATCTCACAACTATATATTAAGATGCTTGGCCACTACTTACATAATGACAATGTGTATAATGCTTCCTACATTCTACCTAAGCACATTGACTCTATTATAACAAATTACCTTACTATTCACAGATTCAGTGATGATTTTTTTTGGGAATAGAAAAAGAAAATTCCAATCCAGTCAGTCATAATAAGATGCTTAAATGAACATCAGAAAGATTGAAATCTGCATATTTAGAGATGAGCAAAGTTTTTTTTTTTAACCCACAGCTGAGCTATTATAAACGTGTAAGTAGAGTCAATCAAAGACAAATCTTTTTCTTCTTCAGAATTGTACATTGTAGTGTTTTACATCATGATTATTATTCTGCTTGTCCCTTCCTTATTTAGTATGACCATTACACCCTGCCATACTTCATAAATAATGGACTATTCTGTTTTGATGGTGGAAAGACAGAAAAGACATATCCTAGATGTTACTTGATTTTAATGAGAACATGAAAGAAAGAAGAAATTGACCACTTTTTCCATTTCACAGAAACAGATTTAACATCTGTCTCAGTGAAATGGAAAATGTTTTCATTCTTTTTTTTTTTTTAAATAACAACCAGTATTCATATTTATGATTGTTATTGTAATATTTTGTTAAAGTTGTTAAGCTCGAATATTTATCAATGAGATAGGGGAATTTCTGTAGGTATTTTATTGTCATAGAACCTACCATGAGCTTCATTAACTTAAGAATTAAGATTCATCAGAAAATTAAAATAGGAAAACCATGAAATTTTCACGGGTATTTCTAGTTAATAGATAATCTAAAAGTTTTTCTATTAAAATATAAATTACTTTGTTTTTTAATCCTAAATTGAAAAAATACACCAGGGATTTCCATGGGTTCTGTTACTATACAAACAATATAGTATATTACTCAGGCACTGTTGAGAAACAAATGAATATTTTATAATTGAGAGACATTTCTTTGAGTCATAATAGTTGAGTTCCTTTGACTGAAGTCTTTAGATATAGCACATATATAAAGGGAATTTTAAAAATTAAGTTATAGGTCTATTGATGTGTATATGTAAATATTTTGTAACATTTTACTGCAGTATTTTTGTACAAGTAATCTCCCTTGCTCTGGTAACACCAGACAGCAGTGTTTTTGATACAACACTGGTGTGTTGTTTGAAGATGTTTATGAAGTTGGGAGGTGAAAAGTCTGACATTGTTCACAACAGTAATACTTGCAAAAATACATTTCAAAACTCAAATATGAAATCCTAATAATGGCAAAGACTTAAGAAAATATCAAATTCATTTAGGCTGTCATTTTTAATGCTATCAGTAAATTGGTTATATAAATAATTCATGCATAATAATTCATAATAGGAGTATAGACAATTATAAGATGATGATAATTTATTATCATCTTATAATTTTATAATTGTCTGTACTATTATTCTGATTGTATGTACAATTATGTTTTTCTACCTCAGTGTAGTACCTGCTCAGTCCTTTGGCTTTCTGAATAAGAATTAGTTATATTTCCTGAACAAGAAACTTATATAATAATATCAAGAAAACAAAAATTGGGAAAAGTGAGCAGTGTGTGCAGGAAAAAAAGGAAAGAGACAGAAAAAATAGAAAAAAGAATAAGTGAAAAGAAGATAGACATTTATAGATTTATACAAGAAATGTAAATGATAAAATTGAGAGAGAGAGAGACTAGATGGCTGGATATCAAGAGGCAATGAGTATATTAAAACACCAGACAGGATGGAAAGGTATAAAATTGTGATATATTAACATGCTTTATGGAGAGATAATGCAAAAAAAAAAAATATGATAGAATGTAAGAGAATATATTTCTGTATTGCTTATTCCTGTTTTTCACTTATGAAAATAATCTATATTTGTATAGCAGTTAGAGGATAACATGGATGGACAATGAAAATTGAAAGGGTTAAGTGTGAGAATGAGAAGATACAGGCAAAGGGTATAAGATAACAGATGATCTTAATAGTCAAGACTGTAAAATACCTGGACTAGTTATAAAATAATAAAATACGAAGAAGAAACTGCAACGTTATCAATCCCGACATGGCATCTTGGCTTCAACCACTTTCCCACTGCTTTAGCATAGCTTCCTTATTCTGCTTCTATAAATACTTTCATAGTAATTGTTCTGTTACCTAGACTTTATGAATTTAAATTCAGTACTAGATTGGTGGCAAGGTCTCATCATTTTACAGTTGAAATGGCTAGATGTAACTACAAGTTCTATGCTAACAGTTGCTTTTCTCGCTTGTGGAACTCCCTTTCAGCTTCTTGCTTCCCAGTCAACTTTGATTTGACAACCAGTCTAGGAGAAGGACAACACTGAATTAAAAAAAAAAAAAAAAACAATGTTTGTTGCACTTTTGAATCACATGCTATGCAGCTAATGAAAGGATTTTGGCATTCACATTGACTATAATCCCATCAGCTTTCCATCTGTTCTGTTTTATGAAAATTAATTCTGTCATGATATTTACTAGCTGACAAATCATATATTTCATAAGACAATTAGTATTGTTTTCATTATTTATAAGAAATTAAATCTCCTTTTTTTTTTTTTTTAATGCTAAGAGAAAGCAAGCAGTTGGTTTATAGCTCGAATATGTAGAACAGATTAGTAAAAAATAAAGAACTTTCATCAATTTTTAGCAGTAATAAGTTAATAAAATTTCTTTTTCTTCTAACAATATTAACAAAGTAAAGTATCTGTTTATTTTTTGTTTTGTACAAACAATAAGTTCAATATATTTAAAGCAACTACTCAGAAGAAAAAGTTTCAGTTTTTTTTAATTATGCTGAAGATAAACTTTCCTTTTATTGAGATAAATGTACAGTCATACTTTTCATTCTGGTCAGCCCATAAGTAATGTACCAAATTTGATAGCAATAGATTGAATGATATTTTTGCAATTTTAGAATGCCTACATGATAACAACATTTGCTTGTGCATGTTCATACATTTTTAAATGAGTAAATTAAATTAACTTATGATCAATGGTGGATCTACTATGAAACTACTGAGGCTTAAGCTTCAGGGCCACTAATTCCACAGGGACCCATATTCTCACAGGGGGTCCCTGAAGCAACTATTTTTAATGAGTAAACTTTTCAATTAAATCGATGTTTTGTTTGGGTTTTTTTTTATTTCTTAAGACAAGGACATTTTAGTGATAGAATAATAAGCCAATTTGTTAATATCTTCATATTTATACATATTCTTATAATATCTGAATAAATTTAAAAATATTAAACTTAATCATATCTCTACAGTTCCTAGATAAAGAATTTGTGAAGAAATAATATTAAAAACTTGTTTGTCAATTAGATATTAACACTAGTCACCTCTTCTCATAAATCTTCTATATCCAGTCTGTCCACACACATTTTGCATTTTTAGATCTAAAGAAATCTCTTGGTAGAGTTGATAAAAAAGGAGTTGACCATAGTCAGGATTATCATGTCAATGGGAACAATCCTTTCCTTAGCTGCATAGCATGTGCTTCACCAGGTTTTCTTCTAGACTGTTTGTGACCAAGGCTATAGAAACCAGTTTGTCCTGCTATTTATCCATTATTGGAGGGAGAAGAGATGAATTCCTACCTTTCCTAAGGGTATTTGCATATAAATAAATGTAATAAACTCAAATGAAATTTGAACTCGGCTCTCCGATTCCTCAATCTGATCCACAATCCAAATATTGATTGAATTAAATGAATTTGGTCATCAAGAAAAAAATGGGATGAGGAATTATCATTATTTACATGTGGACTAATTGTCTTTATCTTTGTTGTTGTTATCACAACATTGAGATAATAACAACAAAGATGTGGACAATAGTTCACGTATAAATAATGTGAATAATGATAAAAAATGCCTGCTTAAAAGTGTAAAATCATTGCATTTATTCAGTCAGGGTTACAAATGTTGAATTAAAAGTAGTCACCAATTTTTTTATTATCTTCAACTTGGTCAGAAATTCTTAAGTTAGAATTTCTTTTCTTTATTTTTTCCTTTGACACTTTTCAGGTAAACATTTCAATTGTCAGTGCAATTGTGGGTTTGTCAAGCAGCATACTGGCAGTCTACTGATATCCCAAATTCCAACCACCTGAAAGCCAAAATTCAAGGGTTTATATTTAGAGTGGAAGTTCTTGGGATTTTTTATTACTGTTTTTTTTTTTTATTTCTCAATTAACTATTCTCTATACTATCACAAATTTGGTGAGTCAGTTTTGGGTCCAGTCCTTATGTTGTTACTTTATAATTTTATTTGCTCAATTGTCTATCACCATTACCCAACAAAGTGGTAGTATGTCACTAACATCCTTCAGGCATGTACTCTCAGTCAAGAAGAATTTCTCTTGGTTAGCATTTTTCAAACCTACTTTTTCTTTATCGGTGAAACTATCAATGTTCACTAAGCCACCATTTGGTACAAAGAGATCTCTGTCTCTAAGGTAAAAACCAGATGCTCCTAAATATTATGAAACATTGCTAAAAGAAAAAAATCCTTTAAGTGATTTCAAAATAGTTTTAATTTTCCGGCAAATTTCAGACTATGTATATTTTTCGGGTGTGAGAGGAGGAAAAGTAAAAGTCTGATAATCAGTTACTCATTAAAATGATTATTTTAACAAAAAGGAGCTTTCTTTTGCGTTTCTTTTAGGAAAATATAGGGCCAGCATAATCAATAATATTTTCTGACAACAAATTTCTTGGGTCTGTTTATATTTCTGAGATGATGTATTATGTACATTATTTACATTATTCGCACTATTGTCCTCATCTTTGTCGCCATATTTATCACAACGTTTCGGCCGTTGTATGCTCCGGCCTTCTTCAGGTAGTTGGAATTTCGAACTGAACCCTTTATTTTGCTCACTGGGGTGTCCTCAAGGACACATGGGTATGAATTCGTAAACTTAAGGAATCAGCACATATGCTAGGCCACAAAAATCTCCTGAGCCGACCAAGCATAGAAATAAATACAATATGGGAACCAGTAATAAGGAGTGCCAGAGAAAAGCAATGATAAGAACAAAGTTGCAATATGAGCTCTGGTAAAAACATGCAATGATAACAGCAAAAATTGCAATATGAGCACTGGTAAAAATGGTTGCTGAAGACATTAGATTTATAATACCCAGAAATTCATACCCAGATGTCCTCAAGGACACATGGTGGATAAAGGCGTTGGTTAGATCCAGTAACAGGACCCAAAGAGTGTTAAGGCAGTGGAGAACTTTCAGAGGGAAATTATCAGGAGATAACTGACATCCATCAAACATGGCACGTGGAACTAGAACAGTTTACCCCAGTGAGCGAAATAAAGGGTTCAGTTTGAAATTCCAACCACCTGAATAAGGCCTGAGCGTACAACGGCCGAAACGTTGTGATAAATACGGCGATAAAGATGAGGACAATAGTCCGAATAATGTAAATAAATTTCTTGGGTTTTACCAGAACAACTGACATTTCAGGTTCAGGTTTCAATTTTGAATTTTGTGAAAATCGACTTTTCCTTTTCATTGCAATCTTAGCTCTAAATGACTTTTGTAATAAAAACAAGTCTAAGTTACTTAAGTTTGCCTTTTGCTTTTCACATTAGACTTACAGTGTTAACTCACTTATGATGCTGTGGATCAGACACAGAACTTTTCAGTTCACACACACACACACACACACACACGTGTGTGTGTGTGTTAAACAGGTGAGAACTTAGAATAATACATGAGTATTCCATTTATTCATTTTGAACAAAGTTTTTTTCACCCGTTAACATGAAAATATATAGCACTCAACATTTATTTAACAAATTTATTGTAATATCCCAACAGCTTTTGTCACACCTAACAATCTGGCTTAGAAGTTACATAAAATTTCCAGGCAAAAGCTAGTATTTAAAAGCACTTACTTAAGTATGAAATTGAGGGTAAGGGATGCACATGCATCCCCCAAGTAACCCTCGTTACCCTTCCTTTTTCTGATGGGTATTTTAGTCCTCATGTATATGAGCAAGCTTGCCTTGGTACTCTAAGTTTCTGGTTGGTATAATGTTTCTGACCCAAGGAGAGTTACCTTGATTTCTAGACGAATGAGACATGTACACTCAGAGTATCACACCTGAATCTTTTCTGGGTTATTTGTTCCCTCATTAAAGGTGATGGAGCTAAATATTTTCTGGGTTTTGGTGTTATCATTCTAATAATCAGGGATCTGAACCTTCAAGTAATTTCGAAGGAGGCTATTCTATCAGCAGGTGTATGATATCAGGGCTACTGTAATACCATTTTGTGAATGGTTTCTGGACAATGCAGTAGTCTCTGGTGTGGCTTCTTGATGATGTATAATGTTATGGCAGTATCTCCAGACAAGTCAACCCAGGTTATGTGTGCATCTCTAATGGGTGTGTGTCTCACTGCTTACTAGTCATCCACCAAACTAACCAAAAGCAAACACGAAAGCAATCATATTGAAAACAAACAAAACTAGCAAACCCAATCTCAAAAAAAAAAGTAAACCCTAGGTATACCATTTTCTACACTAAGGTAAGGAGTCTACGTTCCAACTTTTCAGAAGTAGTTCATCTTCTTCAGTTTAAACCTAACTTCCTTTTCCTGTCTGAAATAGAAATCAATACCTCAATCCCATTGCAGGAGCTCACAATCCTGGGCTATTCATCCATTATAACAAAATACAACCACCTACATTGCCACAGCCAAGTCCTTGGTGTCTACATCAAGGACTGGTTTTCCTGTGGCAGGGGCACAAAAAATGAGGAGCCTGATCTCCAGTATATGTGCTTCCATGTGGCACTTATCCATAGTACCACATTTGTCTTTGCTCTGTATCAGCCTCAAGATGAAAGGTTGGTAATCTTTGATTGAATATCAGAGAGGATTGACAATATATTCACTGAATTCCATTGGCCAGCTTTCACATATACAGTGACTTCAATGTTCACCACAAAGTGTGGTTAGCCCATTTGAACAAAATTCTCTATTGCCTATGATCTAACCCAGACCATTGAGTCCACCTAAGTTCCAGATGCGACATGACAGTAGGCAAACCTCCTCAACCATTTATCTAACATCCTGCATTGACAAATGCTTAGCAAAACCTTATAGACATATTCATAGTCAGTGTCCAGATTGATTACAAACTAATGACATTGCCGGATTTACTGTTCCATAGAATGGTTTTTAATTTTGCAAAGGCAGACTGGGACAGTTTTTTGTCTTATGTGACAGAAGCTCCTCTCCCAACCATCTGCAAGCATACTGACCCCAAAACTGTGGCCCTAATCTCTGAATGGATACTTTCTGGAATGTAGTGTTTTATGCCCCCCCCCATTCCAACAAAAAACAAACAGCCCTAGTTTACCCCTGAATGTGCTGCATCCATAGCTCACCAGAACCACTAACTCAATATCTATTGCAAGGAGCAGTGTAATCTGGCCCTTACCTTCCTTTAGAACTGCCCACAATTGCTGTCAGAGAGTTCTGGAAAATGCCAACTGCAGCTACTTGCAAGCTGTCCAGGCCAAGTATGAAAAGAAACAAACTGGATCCCACAAATTCTGAAAGATCACCAAGCAAATTATGAACTTAGGCAAACCAGATGTGCCCACTATTATAAATGGGACCCAAGGTAATATCTTCCTTGACAGACATGGTGAAGATCTTTGCTTCAATCTTTGCCTCAAACTCAACATTAGAGAACAATGACCATCCCATCCCCAATTTCCCATGTCTCACTGAGCACAATCTCAGTAATATACTCATTTCAGTAAGAGAAGTCTCTAGACTTGAAAAAAAGTCACTGGCCCAGATAAAATTCTATTCTAAATTGTAATATGACCTCTAGTAAAAAATGATTACTGGGACATTAAGTTTATAAGTTCCAAAAATTCATACACTGACGTCCTTAAGGACACATGTCCCAGTGGATAAAAGTGCTGATTGGATCCAGTGATGTGAGTTCAATACTTGGCTAAGGCAGTGGTGAACAAAATCTTGGAGAGTTGAGTTAATTTTCCTAAGCTTAAAATAATTTATGCCATTAACTAATTTATTGGGCATGGTCTCCAGTAAAGACTTTCATATCAATAATTTTTTAATCATTTTAAATGTACTGAGTCTTTGAATAAGTTTAGATGGCTAAACCGTCCTTTGCTACACTGAAAACAAACATACCTTCCTTCACCACATTGCCAGGTGGCATCTACTGCATTTGTATACATCCATACATATGTATACATATATATTTATTTGCTTCCAGATTTTTTCTTTTTCTCTCGTATGCATCAGAACTTTAACACTGGAACTGTTGAAACTTTAACTTTCAACTTATCATTTGTATTATTACATTGTATATATAAAAATTTGTTTTGTATTTATTAACCCTCTGTGCATTTTCTTTTAATCATTATACTAGGTCCAATATACACCCAAATCAAATATACTGATAAATGGTGGGAACTGATGTCATAAGATAAAAGAAAAAAAGCGATTTGAGTGGAATTAACTTCTCAAAGATTTTTTTTCCAAGTAAACATGTTAACATGAAAAATATATATAATCAGTGGTTTACCTCAGTGTATGTGGCATGGTGGGTTTTAGCTGTGAAGGTTAGAGTTGGTGGAACTAAGAAATGTATCTTGTCTGAACATTTTCCATGGCTATAGCGATAAGGTAGTGAGAGGCTTGTAATATTTTGTCTGTGGGAAAAGCACTTTAAGGTAAAAAATAATTCATCACTCATAAGGCTGTGCAGACATTTTTTGGACTCTATCAAGGCTAGAAAATGAAAATTAGGCAGCTCTAGTCCAACTATGGCAGTGATACTCCATTTTCAGACTGATCTGACTCTTGTAGAGCATATCAGGAGGAGTCAAGTACTTACTGGAGCAGTAGAGGGAACCAACTATTCACCATTTCTAACAATGGATTGTATATATGAGTTCTATTTGAGGTCTGGCTTGATATAAAAGCAAAACAAAAAAACCATGTATCATGCAAAATAGAGGGGCACTTCAAAAGTAATGCCTCCTATTTATTTCCACAGAAATTACAACAGGTAAAACAAATAATACTCTGGAATAGAGCAACAACTACAGTCTGTATTCTTACCATTGATGAAGAAAGGCTTTTCATTTTGGTCTGCTTGTCACACTTTTGCCTTTGCTGAAACACATTACCTACTACTTAGCTGTGCTCACAGCCACTGTTTAGTCTCTATAAATGTTCAGCAAGTGTTAATCAATGTCAATGCTTTGCAATTTTTTTCCACATGGAAGAATTTAATGAAACACCTCTACTTTCATGTCAGATGCCATTTTACCAAATTAACACTCAACTGCTATCTGTAACAAGGCAAAATATTATGGTTATTGGCATGAAGGTTCAATCTTTACTGCCACTATCTGCCTTTGATGTTATGAACTGAAATAAACTAGGAAACTACTTCTGAAATGATTTTCATATTTTAATAATAAAAATGAAGTTAACAATTTGAATACTATACAGAATAATACAAGTTATTCCTTTGAGAACTTCAGAATGCTACTAGCTGTTATATAATTTTAAATATAATCTTGGATTTGGACACCAGTTGATATCATCTAAGTCAAACTTAATATAATGTAAGGACACCTTCAACAAGTAGGCAGATTGCTAAATACAGAATAAGGCTTGGATTATGAAGCTTCTAAAGTCAGTTTAAACCTTAAAGCCACAAAAACAAATGTGACATTTGAATTGCCATTGTAATATTTATCATAATTGTGTCTGCCAATCTTATGAAAATCTTATAAGCTTTTGAAAAGCTTAAAATTGTACAAATTTCATTAAAAGAAAATTATTTGATAATCAACATGTTTTATACTTTATTCTGTGAATTCTTTGGATTAACATTCTTATCCTGAATGAGAATTTGTTGTTGAACAATGACAATGACTCTTCCCAAAATTTCAAATAATAATTATTCTTTACAGTTAAGTAATGAATACTCATAATTTTTAAATATGACATGTTAGTGATATATATTCAAAAAAGTAGTTGAACTTAGATATTTGTAGAATTAAAACAGGTTTTTTTTTTTTTTAAATAGGAATAAATCATCTTTGAAAAATGTTGTATACTGAGGAGAAAATACCTGTTAAAATTACAGAGATTGAACTAAAAATATAAAATTGAGTTCTCTTAAAGATTTGTCTCAAAAGTTTATGAAAAATTACCCATTAATGACATTTTGCATGTTTAATAAATAAAAGAAAAATTAGCATTATCATTTTTCTTCTCCCATTGTCAATCTAAGCCACTTTTTCCAACTCTACTTTAGAAATATACACGCCCAAAGGTTTTTTTCAATAAATCTAATTCACTTACTCTTTAATTTGATTTAAACTTTTCCTCAGGAACAATGAAATTTAAAATCTTTTAGAAATGCTTCTTTTTTTAATTTTATTGATCATTTGGGTAAAAATGTAATACATTCAGTGAAATCATCCGTTTGTTGAACAATATTTCAATTGTAATTACTTTTAATAGCTGTATAAGTGTTTTAGTTAGAATTTAATTAAAAAATAGGCTGTTGTTTTGATATAGATAAAAATTGAAAAATTTTATACTGTCTGAAGACCATTTACATCGGAAAAATTAAAATTGGAAACACGAATGTTTCTTTTTCTGTCAGATGTGGGGCGATAAGTCATGTATAAGAAATTCTCACCACACCCACAAAATTGGCTGTTGTGTCACGTGATTGAGTCAGGTGACTGTGATCCAAAAAGGTGTTGCAGGCATAGGAGAGCTTCCTATCGTATTGTGGTTTGGAGACTGTGAGAATTATGTCCCCTTGTTAGTCGCATGACGACTGCCAATAACACGGCGGAAGTTGTTAGAATGGAAGAGAAGATGGCAGCGCCAGAGAAAAACTTGACCTTTGCACTGCCAGATCTTTCGGCACTTACGGAGGCCGAAAAACTCCAGGTCATGGCAGTGATGCAACGTGCCAAGGTAGGCTTGTCACTACCGTAAACAAACCCCCCCCATTGTATATATTTCTTTACTTTAATTTTTTGGAAAAATGGGGATGTCTCCAACCAACCATTGGAGTTGTATGGAAAGTGTGCCTACATTTGTATGTGTAAAAAATGTAGTAAAATTTACGAATTCTCTTTGACGACGAATATGGCATTATTGCTCTATTATTTATATTGGACATAATTTTAGAATAAAATCTGATTTCATTTCAGTTTCGTCTTTAACGTAACTTTTTTCGTGCGTTTTCTATTTGACGTAAAAAAAAGTAGTTTTTTTTTGTGGGATCTTAGTTTGTAATTTTTTTAATGGAATTTACACACTGTTGACTTATTTTATTATTATTTGTATTTGAGTAAATTAAGTGATTGTCTCTAATTATCGCCTAGGTTGGATGTGTAGTAAACTATTTGTTAAAAAGCTACGGTCAGGAGGATTTTAGCAATTTTAAGATTTCATATCTTTGATGATTTAAAAAAAAATATTGTCATTTCTCTGTTTTGGTTTTCCACTTTTATGTATCATTCATAAACATTATTCTGTCATTCATATCTAGTTGTAATTATTAGCATGTTACTCGCATGACTAATAATATTTAAAAAAAATGAAATACATAACAATAACAAACACTAAGAAGTGTAAAAAAAAATTAATGCAATTATTTACCTAACCTTAAACATTGAGTACGTTTTTAGGGAACGCAACAGCAGAAAATACTGTTCCCAAGAAGAATGGTTGTCTCTTCCCCTTTTAGATAAAAAAAAAATCCTAAGGTCTTCCAGATTTACTTTTTTAAATAAAGCTTTTAAAATTTAGCTACTTCTTCATTTAGATCTCCTTTTGTTTTGACACGAACATTTTTTGTCAATGATGTAGGAAGCAGTCGACAAAGGTGGACTGTTGTAAGTATTATAATTTGAGTAAAAACAAACAAAAAAAAAAACAATTACCAACGAATCGAATAGTGACTTATCTCATTTCTTTGTTTGAGATTTTTGTAGTTAGAGCATGACATCGATTGGGCTCTTTTATTGTTACGAATAAATTTTAAAACTTTGGACGGCTATCCTTATTTTTAGGGAGCAGAATTATTAGTAAATTAGGTAGGACAATTAAACTCGCTTAAGAGACGAAAACGATTTCTGAATTTTTTTTTTTTTTTGACTAAGATGTAGGTAGACAAATTTCCTTTTTTTTCTTTTTTTGTACAAAAATATATTGCGATAAATGATTACATGACCAATTATACATCTTGCTTAAAAATAAAAAGCTACAGGACTAAAAAATGTATTGGATTGTGCTTTTTCTTTGCTATTTTCAACTTAAAAAAATCACGACTTCAGTGTTGTTGTCAAAAGTTCTTAAGGAAGGCGTGCTCACAATTGTTTACTATTTTCGAGTTTAAAGAATGACCAATTCTCTTTTTATACAATTTTTTTAAATTCCGGTTTATTACTTTTAACTAAGTGAAAATGTTAACTTTAAAAAAATTCTGTCATACTTTTTAGGTTTTATCGTGGTTACCTCTTTAAAAGAAAAAAAATATCTTTTTTGTTCAATTAGTCTTCTTTTTTTTTTACATTTAGGAAAGCAAGTGATCTGTTGATTTATTTTAAAAAATATTTTGAAATAAAGAAACGATTTGCTTTTTCTAAACTTAAAAAAAATCAAAATTGCGTAAGTAAAAATTTTATTGAAATTAATAATGAATCGTAAAACGTTCAGGATTTTAAATTTAACTTGAATGGATATTTTGTCAAAACTCAGATCTTGAAAAATGTTGCTCTTTAGTTTTTTGTTTTGGTTTTTATATTTATTTCTTCTAATTCAGCCTCACCTTTTTAAAGAATGAATTCGTTATTGTTCAATGTGTGTATTTGGTGGCACTGAAAACCGTCCTATTACAGTTCTTTTTTGGTATTTTTATTTTTTGTCTTTCTTTACAGGGTACACTGACTAACAGTACACACTGTTGTATCGTTAGGAAAAACCTTGCTTACATTTCTACACACTGTTTCTAAAAACAAAAAAAAACAAAACATGCTTTTTATAATTTATTTATTATTTTGTCGATGAAAGCTTAAAAAACAGACACTAAGGCAGAAGTTTATTGGAAATGAATTTTTAACTTAGTTATTTTGACTTTATAGACAACTCTCATTTATTTTATTTTTAAGTAATTAATAAAAAATAAGTTAGCGTTCTCACCTTTTTACTTTCGAAAAACGAACCATTTGATTAAGAATCGTTCTTAAAATTAAATTTCTCTAAAAGTCTTTAGTTTTTCTTGGAGGGACTTCTTGTTTATATAGCATGACGTTGACACTTCATTAGAAGTTAAAAAAGTAAATAAAATAGATTGGTTTATTTTTTTCAATTACACACGGATGAGAGAACCCAATGGAAAGACACGCTATATTGCTCTTCTTGTCCCTCACTAGGTGACACAATTACGAGCACCACAAGATCATTACGGATTTACACAGATTATCCTTTCTCGTAATCTTACTTAGTAGAACGATTGGTGAAAGTTGGTTCAATGGTTGTTTAAAATGTCATCGTATTCCCCACCCTCCTCTAAAGTTTCAATCCTTATCGAGCAACGTGCACACTCAACACATTCTCAGATGTTTTCCTTTTTACGGGATATTATTACCGCTCACAATTCTTTGGCTTTATTTTTTACACTTAACACACAACCCAATGGCCGTCCTCATAAATAATTTCATTATGTACTTGCAAGATACATACCATTCACAGATTTTTCGAAGATTCGCTGTAACATTATTAACCAAGTTTAAAGCCTTCCTCACCATAATTTTTGTGAAATGGTAATGCAATTCTCTATCGAGATCAACGATGAAATCAAAACAACTACTTCTGGATTTTGTTTTCTGTCAAATAAAAAAAAGAAAAAAGAAAAAAGTATTCTTTCAACTTTTCCTTTCTTCCACTCGTGTTTGTCTCTGCAATTGCACCTCTATTTAACAAGTAGTTATATTCTGTTTGTAATTGCTAAAAAAAAATGGATATTTAACTCAATTGAATAGCAAGAATTGTTCTTACTTCTGAAGGGGCATGAATAATATGCAGGAGTTGTGAAGAAAATGTTCTTATGCAAATTTAATATTGGAGGACAAAGATCTTTACTAGAGAAAAGGCATGTCATGTACCTTACGATTCATCACATTTTTTTAGTAGAGAAATTTTCCGGTGATACAGTGTAACCTGGATATAAGAGATTTTCTCTGGTCCCAAATTAGAGCCTGTGTTAATGTATATAAAATAGACCAAACCCGGATATAAGAGACTTCTTCTCCGGCCCCGACAACTCTCTTATATCCGAGTTACACTTAATTTCCTCAGTGTTTAATTCTGTTTGCATCTGAAAGTTTTGCTTGTTTCTTATTGGATTAATAATTTTTTTTTGTATTTTTTTTTTTCCAGAAGTGTTTTCTATCCCAGATAATTATTGACAAATAACTTTTAATCTTTTTAGCTTGTAATGTTGATATACCAGTTCAAGAACATTCTTTTTTTCTCTCTATACCTAAGGCAAGGGAGTATAATTTCTTCAAGTTTTAATGCCAAAGTTTATATTCAATATCGAGCAATTTACATTCAGGCTACCCCTTTCCTAATAGTCATTTATAGTCATTTTATGCTCAGTTTTGGATGCTGCATCAACTTAAATTGAAATACCATGAGAATTTGAGTATTAAAATTTTTGCTACTTGGTTATTGCACTTTTTAAACTTAGAGCTTTTGAGGCTACAATCAAATTTATATCTCCCAATCTGTTTTCTTTTCTTTTTAACAAAATTCTTTTTTGGTTTTGTTGCAAACAATATTATTGGTGACATAATATTAAAAAGTATTAGTAACAGCTGACAAGAAATGTGCTGTTTACTTAGTGCTGAATGTATTTTGGGTGTTATTTGTTACCTGTTAGTTGGCCAGACCTAATTCATAGTCTATCATGAAAGATTTTTAAAGTGTCATTATCTTTAATACACTAAGCAAACCTTTGAAGTCATTCATCTATGGGAATTTTTTCTTATTTAAAATCTTACACCATGTGGAAAGTGATTTAAATAAATAAGCCATCACTTTACAGTGTGGAATAATTGTTAAATGGCTCATTCTTTAATAACAAAATATTGATGCCAAAGAAAATATGATCTTCAAGCTGAATTGTATATTTTTTCTTGTCCAGAAAAAAGAGAATTATATAATTCAAAGAGTATCAGTGTCACTTTTTACCTATTGAGTAACATTAGTTATTCATCCTAATTATAAAACTATACTTTATATCTTTGTGTGTATTATATTTTCTGTTTTGTAAATTGAGTAGATAACTGAAGGATAATTTCACTAATTTACAAATGGTATTTACAATTTAAAAGACTTCAGAATTGTTCATTAAGCTGTAATACTTTCATTCTATCATTGGAGCACTTGGTTATTGCATGTTACACAAAGGCAACTTGTTTGGCATCTTTCAACTGTAAAATTACTGGTTTGCTATTATTTATTGACTCCAAAAACATAATAGAGCATGAATCCATCATCTGTTGCTTTCAAATGAACTGAAGTTAATTGTCAGAGGTTTCAAAGTAAATTACATTTGGTTTTTGCTTCTAGTTTATGGGAACTGAACTGTAACAGTGTTGTGTAATCTTTAATAGTTGGAAAAATACATGCATATATTAAACAAGGAATATAAATTATTACAAATGTCACTTGTTAATGAGCATGGGGAAAATAATAAGTATGAAATTACTTACAATATTTGGTTCAAATTTCTAAATTTTTAATTTATCTCATTTTAAGAATAAAAATCTTAAAATTTTTTTCCATTCTTGGTAATGCTTTCCAAATTTAGATAATTATACAAATTTTTGCTTTGATATTGTTCTCAATTATAAATCACTAGTTTATAGATATCAATTTAATATAAAGTCTGAAAAATATAGCTATCATAGTTTTTATTGATTTTTAGTTGTAAAATGTCATAACTTACAAAAATTACAGTGTAAATGTTATCTATTAACCTTAGATTTTTCAGCCAATGTATTTGTGAATTTAAATTGTAAAAGGTATAATTCTACATACTAAAATCTTAAAATAATTGAACACTTAAGTTTTTATACTTTAATTCATATACTTGCTAAGATTTACATGTAAAAATGCATAATTCATGATTCTGATAAAAACTAATATCAAAATGACAGGATTTATTGATTAGTACTTATGTCTAGGATCATTGTTATCTCTGGGCCTCTACTTAGGATCAATGTGTTGTCCCTGGCCCTCTATGAAAAGTGTTACACACATGGATGCACATTGCACTTTATATATGTGGATGCTTTAATATCATCATTTATTTAAAATCTGTATTTTGTATGTCTTCACATGTTATGAAACTATTATCAGATTTATGTTTATTAATTGGTAACACTGCTATTAAATATTTTATCATATTTATTCCCTGTGCCTTTTCTATAAATATTTTCATAGTAATTGTTTTGATGAGTTAGGTCTCATCATTTTACAACTGAAATAGGTTGATGTAACCGTAACTCCTATCCTAACAGTTTCTTCTCTTGTATTTCTTGCTTGTGGGACTCTCTTCCAGCTTCTTGCTTTCCAGTCAACTTTGATCTAAAAAAATTTAAATGCAATATCAATCATTATCTTTTGTCTTAATTCCAGTTCTTTTATTGTTCTCTCTCCTTAATTTATTTTTCTCATGTTCTTTCACCCCTCCACACACATCTTAGTGGCTTTATTGCCTTGCTTGGGAAGAAATCATGATGATGATAATAATAATAATAAATTGTAGTTTTTCAAACTGTGAAAATCTTCAACCATAATTGATAAATAACAGAAGAATTACTTAACTAAATCAAAAAGTCACATGTTAATAACAAATTCTACAAATCTGAGGTGAAAGAAAATTGTTTTAGTGATAGCTTTCCAGAAAGCAGAGCTGAAAAATTGTTTTGTGATAGCTTTCCAGAAAGTAGTGCTGTTGTGTTTGTACCTGTTGGAATGCAGTTGAGATTATATCCTTTAGTTTTGTTTCCAGGTTCATAAAATAACAAAATGATTTTCTTATGTAGAATCTTCGACTGAATTCAGAGTAATTGCTGGTTTGTATAAATAGTATGGGACGCTAAACAAATTGTAAGCTTTCTCATTGTAAGTTCGTACAGTTTTAAACACTAGTATTAGTATGATCATCATTAACATATAATTTTCTGTTGAAACTAAATCTTTAAATGTTTGTACCATTTAACCAGTGTATCTCTATATGCTACAGTTGTATATAATGTGTTCTTTGTAGGATCTCTGATTGCAAAAACACAATGTGCCTGAAAGTTCTTTGTACATGTACTACTTATTACACGGGCTGAGAAAATTGTCAGGGGCTTTATATGAAGTTGATAAAGCAATTGTGACTTAAATAATAAACAATTCTTTAATAACCTCATCTTTTTAACCTATTCTTCTTGCCAAATTCAGTGTATTTAGATGTTTTGTAAACTAACTTTTTTCTTTAAAAAAACATTCAAACATATTAATCCACATACGCACGATGCAATGAGTATTCATAAATTTACAGATATTATTTTATGTACAGTATTTTTCTGTCACTAGATGTGTCCACTGGGTGATTGGTCCATCTTTTTATAGTGGACTTTCTGATGATAGAATAGAAATAGAATTTCCTGTTATTTTAAACTTAATAAATAAAATATTGGTCAATACTATAATTTGTTTTAAATTGTTTTTAGTTGCCAGATTACTTTTAGCTTGCAGATAATAATTTTGTAAATGTATTGTACTTATAAAATACCAAAAACTTAAATACTGCCATCATTCTTTTGCTGACATAGAAAAACTGGTTTTAAGATATTTTGCTTTAGGTGTGTTTTAGTTTTAGAAATGTTTAACATAAATATGGAACAGAAATTAGTTGTGAGATTATTAAAAGAGCAAGAAACATAAAATAGTTGATAGACTTGTTCTGTTCTTTCTCAGATTTACATTTTTCAGTTTATATATCACAGTGCTCTTTCTACTATTATGAATGAATATGCCCTACTCTTTTCACTTTATCCTTATCTCTGCCCCTCTTTTGACATATTTCTTCCTGGCTGGTTTGCTTGCTTGCTTGCTCTCTCTCTCTCTCTCTCTCTTTCTGCTTGAACAAAGTAGCCTAAAGAAGAGAAAGAACAGTTCAATAAAAGAAAAGCTATACAAATACAGAGGTTTAGAATTTTTGACTGCTCAAAGGAAAAATAACTGCAACCATTTCTCTTGTGATTTTTCAAGTAGTGGGTAGCATCAGACTTTGGTAGAAATAAATTTCACTGTATCCTTTACAGATTTACATTGCTCTCCTATGGTTCTCTTTGCAAGGCACTATTGTACAAAAGTACAAAAAAAATCTTTGACATGAAATTTAACAAGCTTCTCTTAACACAAGTCACTTGTGTATCTTTCTATTTTGTCCCAATTTGAACTATTTAGCAACTGGTATATGAGTTTATGTTTGATGGATAGTTGGTAAAACTTACCAGGATATTTAAGGTTTTGCATTCTGGTGAGTGTGAACCATTCAAACTCTTGATTTAGAAATACTCTTTTTCTTTTTCTTTTTTATGTGCCATAAAGATGACCACTTCCATGACAAATCCTTAACATTTTCATTTTAGGAAAATAAGTTTCTGATTATTTTTATTTTTTTTTTATTTTTTTTTTATTGATGGCTTATTATTTGAATGAAAGAATTCATTGTTTTTGCAATGGGTAGTTTCCTGGTCATACCCTGCATTCTGAAGAGGCCTTATATGAAGTTTATAATTTTACAACAGGTCTATATTACTCATTGTTTATATTACTTGTATTATGGTTAAGATTATATAAACTTCTAAATTTTCATTAATACTGTTGCACACACACACACACACACACACACACACATGTATATATAACAAAGATTGTGTTTCACAAAAACAAAAAAATGACTAGTGAATATCTGGAGAATAATGCGTTTATGTAAAGTGCTCAATATTAAACAAATGTTTGAAATTCTCTTCCTAACTCACTTATGCAGAAATAGTATCTGCTCATCAGGGGTTAGATTGTAAAATGGAATTTATTTACAAATCTGTAAATACTATCTTAACTCCCTGAAATACTATTTCTGTGAGACTTTTAGACACTTTAGGAAAATTTTCACTGCTCGCTAATTTTATTGCCATTCCCTTCATTAGCTTTAATCTTTTTTTAACAAACTATTTTTGTCTAGAAGAAAAAGATGTGCATTGAAGTTTTCAATTTTTGAGTTGCAATTTATTTTAGCTAGTTTCATGACTCGGTCTTTATGAAGTGTATAGGAAATCGAGGTGGAAAAAGGGATTATTATCAGTTGTCAGAAATAAATGCAAATGTTACCAACCAGTCAAATATGATTGTTTATATAATCCTTTGAATAAATAAGTCTCAAATGTTTCACTTGTATGCTAGTTAGTTTCCTTCTTTTGAATAAATCATTGACTTTATTCAGAAAACATGAAATCTGATCAACAGAAAAGTATAAAGTTTAGTAAAATGTTCACATCACTGGATTTCTTGTATCACCTTAATTACATTTCTCTTTGTGATGTTTATTTGGAGTTAGTATTTTAGTTACTTTCATGTCTTTAGCCAATATTCTTAATATTCTGCATCTTTTCTCTTTGTTTTGCAAGACCAGACTCTTTAGATATTATCTTGCTTGTCAATCAATTTTTTAATTTTCTGAGATCTCTTTTTGTGACATTCTTAAAACCACTTTTTTTTGTTTGTTTTTTCTAATGTTTTCAGTTTTTTTTTTTAATTCAACTTTTTTTGTAATTCCCAATGTTATGTTCCTCTTACTCAATAGCTCTAGAATATTTTGTTTCTCTTTTGAGATGTTTACCTTTCTTATGGCCATATTATGGTTAACCTGCAGACTTCAGGTGGTGTTCAGGGCCACAGCCTCTCCATGCTAGGTGTTGCTGTTGTGGTTTCTATTGCAAGTATGTTTTTATGGAGTGAAATTGTTTGCCTCATGGCTAGCCAGTTTTGAATTCAGTGTTGTCTTTCTTTTAGATTGGTTGGCAAGCAAAGCTAGATATCCCCTTTTACCATGCTATGCTATTAACTCCTAGCTGGAGAGAAATTTCTTTTTCTTATTTTTACCTAATTCTTCACCCAATACAAGGTCCAAGAGCCACTCAAAGTAGATGGCTACTGAATGAGGTTGATGCACATCAGAGGAGGAGATTAAGAAGTTCAGTTTATGAGGATATGTATAGAAAGATAACTGTTAACTTTAAACTTCAAGTGATTTATAACTTTTCAAGAACATTAGTGTTAAAGTGAATGCAACAGCTTTGGATGGAGTTTAAACTCAAGACACCAACCCCACTTTCTGAATTGAATACCATTATGCTACATTCCTTACTGCCCATAGCAATCTTTATATATCTAAAATAAATATCTATAACTATTCTATTTACAACTATTGTGTGGAGGCTGGCCCTGAACACCACCTGGAGTCTGGGGTTAACAAATAACAATATGAACAACCCTTGAGCTGCATAATAAAACTTTACACTACCAAATAGGTTATTGTTTTTGTTTCTAATGCTGAAATTCATATGGTATATTTATCATATAATTATATGCTGAATATTTTACCAATTTTGTTGTGAAAATGGTTTTGCATAATTAAATCTGACACAGAGGTTTAGCCTTTACTTGTGACTGCTGACTTTACTCTTACTCCACTCACAATTTCATGAGTTCTGTAACCCATTTGGATCATTGGGACAGCACACATACTGCAGCAGTAGTATGTTTAGGGCAAGATAGCCTGACAGTCCGTTTTCAGGCTGTTTTTGAATTCAGTTTTCCTTCTCTTAAAGTGGTTACCTCAAGATAAGAGAGTTCATAGCTGGAATAGATGAGATAGCATCATACTTTTCCCAAGGGTATTTGTGCAAAAGTGAATGTAATGAATTCTGTTAGAATTTGAACTTTACTCACTGACTTCTTTCTGGGCTGCTAGCCATTATATTTATCTACACATTGAACCATTCCACCATTTCCTCATTTAATAATTTTCTGCACTAAGAAAATTAAGTATGTATAAAGTTGACTATTCTACCTCCTCATCTCAGGAGGAGAAACAAAAGTAAAATTAAAAAGGAATAAAATCTAAAGTAAAGAGGAAGGTCATAGATTATGATGAATTGAAGTAAAGTCAAAGAAAAGCCAAAAATTTAAATATGACAAACAGAATGAGTGAAATTTAATTTTTATTTTAACATCAAATCTTATACTGATGAAGAAGCCTCTTATAAACATTTGTGTCTTTAAAGGCAGGAATGCTGTGCCTGTTTTTCTTTTCCAAAGAAATGATTTTATTCAATTCTCTTCTACTTCATGTGTTAAAAGCAAAGATGATTCCAGATATCATGAGAGAATTCAGAAAGAATGGAATTCAGTTTAGAAGAAAAATGTAATAAACTTATCAAGCTTCAATGTTATGTAACCTCAACATTCATTAGCAATTTCCAAGGAAGAATGGAAAAAAAACGTTTTCATTTAGCAACGAATTTTTCAGCAAAAAATAAACCAGATTAGTAGTTAGCTATATATAATTTATTTCCTGAGGGTAATTACTTTGATTTGAATTAAAAAGCTTAAATTTTATTATATTTATGTCATTTTGATCAGATGATTGTTAGATTTAATGAGATAGTTAATGTAGGGATATAGTTTAACACTCCAACATGCTAGTACTTCAAAGGATATAGCTTAGATTAAGAGTGAACTTTAAGGATTAAAATAGCTATAGTGTTCAATTAACCGTGAGAGTATATCTGAACTCCTAACAAGGGTTCACTAAGACTTTGTGGGAATAAGAATAATCAAAAGGAGGTGGGGGTGTTGGAGAATCAAAGTTGGATCAATTATGTACATTACTGAAAATTTGTTTTAGCAAATCTTGACATTCATTCTGTATGTTGTACAATAAAAATTAAGAAATATTGTCAGTGATAGGAATTAAAGCATTACTGATAAAATAGATATTTATTTTGTCTATTAAAAATAAATGTTGATTTACAGTTTTTTTTTTTTTTTTTTTTTTTTTGCATAATTATAACCATTTTCTACTTTTTGGAAAAGAAATTCAATTTTGGAGTTGAAAGAAGTTTCTAATTTTTGGAGCTTTTATAGATTTGTTTAAGTAACATCAGAAAATTGAAAACAAATAATAAAGTAAGACAGATATTTAATAGAAATAAATTAGTGCAAAATAGTACTAAAATTTTAAAAATTATACCTATTCAATTTAGAAAAATGGTAAGTTAGTTTGATAGAACTGTCTCCAGCCTTGAGGATGGCTTTGATGCAGCTTTGGAAATAACTGACTATCCAGATTAGGTGATTCATGTTCCATTATGTCCAATGACAGCCTATAATGAGTCCATGACATGGTAGAACTGCTAAATGATTTCTCTCTTGATGACTCCCCAGGCATAGTAGTCCAGGGATTCAAATCTGTAGAACTTGGAGGGGACATGATCATGAAAATTCTTAGATGGTCAACCACATCTGGGTCATGTATTTCAAGTGTAAGGGAACAGTTCTGCAAGGAGCCCCCACACACACATACACACTATTCCTGACATTTGATCAGCACCTCAGTGTAGACAGTAACATTGGCCCTAATTGGTATGGCTAGTGTCATGAGCCTTTTCATTTCTAATTTAAGAGATGCTATGTTAATGCTCTCTCTATATCTGAAAGAAATGGCATTGTTGAAATCTGGCACATGCTGTGTAATATTGCATTTAGTTATTTTCTTTTTATAGTCTGCTAAAAATGTGTGCTCAAATACCTGGTGCATCCTCTGTGTGTGTGTGTATATATATATATATATATATATATATATATATATACATACATACCCACCCACACTTCCAATGATGCACTAAAAAAAGATTTTTAAAAAATCTCACAAACTTAATAATTGTCAGAATCTTTATTATCAAGAGAAAAGATGAAAGGCTTTTTTTATATGAAATTTTTTTTTTTTTAATCCTTTTTAGAAACTTGGAAATTTTGGTTAAAAATCTTGTTTCTCCAGTGTCAATATTATACTATTAAATTGGTATGGGGAAAATTTAGCATTTTTTGCAGTGAAAACACTGATTTGGAAAGTTTTTGCAAAAGTCAGATAATTGGCCGATTTTAATAAAAACTCTCAGGACTTATTCACAAATGAATGGAATAGAAAAATCTTTGTAGAAATATTTTTTTAATAAAAAAGAACCCCCAATTACAGTAAATCTACTCTGTGTTATAAAAAAAAAAAAAAATGAAATAAAATAATGACATTATTTAATTAGAAAAGCTTTTATGTATAAAATATATTATGGACACTATTGTCTTAAGTGAAAAAAAATTTGAGGTCTAAGAATTTTTACAAGAATTGTTTTAATTTTTTTTTTTTTTTAAATCTTAAATAGAACAAATTATATCTTAAAATTCAGTATTAATTTTTAGTGCAAGTGATATTATTAAATTAAGACTGTATTTACTAATCATAAATGGAAAAAGCTCACTACAATTCAATGACAACCAATATTTTTAAAAGAATTTTGAATTTATTTTGTATGTATCAAGTGTCAATTTTTGTAAATATGGGTGTCCAAACACATTAGAAAATAACTTTAGTTAAATGTTAAAATTTATTGGTAATTTTCTAACATTTCCTCAATAAGTGTCTTCGTAAGTTAGACTATAAAAACAAAGTATCTAAAATTCAATAAAATATTATATTAGAATATTTTCTTAAATTTTTAAGATTACTAGGTAGTTAAAACAAAAATTTACTAAAAAGGTGTTCCTGTTATATTCGTCATGTAATTGTTACAGTTATGTGCTCCTTAGAAAAAATTCCCAAACAAGTCTATCAAGAGAATTGTCAACACTTCATAAAAAACACCCATCTCTGCGTTAAAAAAAAAAAATACATATCCATATTTTAAGCTAAATGTAAGTAATATTTCAAATCAAATCAGATTAATTAAACTTTAAAGCAGCTAAGTTTTCTCAAAGGTCCAGAAAAATAATCCATTTTTGAAAAATTTTTAATAAAGAGAAATATGTTGTTGACAGATTTGTAAATATGGACGATTTTAGCATTTTTTTTTTTTTTTATAATTAAAAAATATTTTTGCTGAATTTAAATTGATTGGAATATCAATTTAAATTCAGCAAAAATATTTTTAGCTTAAAATAAAAGCTTCAAGAATGATTTTTTTACCTTAGGTATCACTTTCCTTTGAGGCACCTCTCTCTCTCTCTCACACACATATATATATATATATATATATATATATATATATATATATATATATATGTGTGTGATTATTAATCATACTTATTATAAAACCAAGTTTGTGTGTGTGTCTGTACGTTTATATATTGGATCGGATTTCCTACATTTTTCAACTGATTTCAACAAAACTTCACAGGACTACGTAAAATTACCTTGCGGTGGTTCTGACAGCGTCAAAACTTGGAAAAACACAATTGTTTTTGCACAAAATCAATTTGAAAACATGATTAAGAGGCATTGCTGTGAGAATGAAAGGGAGACAACTCATATCGAGTTATACTTATTATAAAACCCTGTGTGTGTGTGTTCGTTTATATATGGGATCGGATTTCCTACATTTTTCAACCGATTTCAACAAAACTTCACTTTTTTTTTTGGCAGGTAGTGTTTCTTTTTGTCTTGCACACTTTTTTCTTTATTTTTACATTCAGAATGCTTTAAAAATTCCATTTACAAGACAATTGTTTATAATAAAATTCTATTCAATCGAGAGACTCATAACGATTGAAAACAATGTTTTTGTTTGAGTTTGACCAATTCGTAAAAAAAAAAAAAGAAAAAAACAAAACAAAAAAAACTAATTAAGACATGCGTGTCTGTCAACCTTAAACAATAATCTTTGTCAATGTTATTTTTCAGTCTTTATGATGGTCGATACTTGATCTATCTCTTACTGTTACATCCCCGGGCAATGCCGGGCTCTACTGCTAGTAAATAATAAAATCTTATGATAGGAACAAACTTGCTATCATATAGAAGTTTAAAAGCTGCATTTATTGAGTTACTATATTAGCAAAAATTAAGAAAAACATTTTCAAACTGTGTGATCTTCAGACCTGTAGTATACTTCTATAGGTGGATTTTCTTTGTTTGAATATGGAAGAGTCTATAAGCAATCAGTGGAGTAAGTAGTATAGTAGCTACTTCTCATGTCTACATTTGGAAAGTAATTCAGACTTTTTGTTTAATAGTTTGTCATCTAAAATACAGAACCTTTCTTCCAGGCATAATCCAGATTTTAGATCAAGCTTTGCAGGCACATGCTTTCCTTAAGATTACCCATTCCACTTTAGAAGTTTTCAATTTCTACAAATGCACAAAAAATGTTGTATATTGGTGTTCTGCCTTTTCATGAAAGAAGTTTTGCAGATGTAGTATCTTTGTTTCCATAGCCCTTTCATAACATACCAGTTCTCTCCTGGCTTTTTATAGTTATCTGGTAGACTTTATTACTAGTTAAACATCTTACCATCTCTGAGGAGTATCTCTCTCGTTACAAGAAGGGGCTATTGTTTACAGACATAATCAGATAAAAAAATATGTAGCATAAAAATGTCACAAGATACAGATTCACTCCCTCCTATATAAAAAAGCAAAAACAGGTGAATCTGATATCTTCATGTTACTACTGAAGAGCCATGGAAACAAAGATATGTAAAACTTGTTTTTACAAGAAGGCAGTATGCCAATAGCACAATGCTTTCCTACCATTTGTGGGATTTTAAGGATAAAAGCAGAAGAGCTCTAGACATGGAATAGAGAAATTTAAGGAAAGAATTTGCATGCAAAGCAGGATCTAAAAACTGGAAGAAAAGTTTAAAATATTTTAATTACTTTGCAAATAACAAGTATCAAAAATATCTGCTATGTTACCTACACCTAAATTTTTATGGATTCTTTCCTGTTTCTTGTATAAGAATTTAATTCCAACATGGGATATATACTACATGCTTGAAGATTGTACATTGTCAACCTGGTAATTACATTTAGGTTTGTTTTTCTGTGAGTTATATAACTTTAGCTATTGAACTAAATTTGTGCTTTTGTATTTGTTTTTATTTCCAAACAAATATGGATAACAGCCTCCTTATTTTTCTCACTTGAATTTCCTAATTATATCAATCTTCTCTTTTAATTAGTTTAATATCATTTCTATTGTATCAATCTGAAGACCAAATCATAAAAATTACCATAACCATTTAAGATCAGAAAACACCCAAATGTGCCTGCAAATTTCACATGCTTACATTCCAAGAATATTTGAATGCGTCTCCAATTGGGCAGTACTGTATTTCAACACTCTGCATTAACAGCAATCTACAACTTTTACAGACTTGTAGATTTCAATAAGGTGTATTAAATCAATTGAACTACTTAATTATCTGTTGAAGAACATGAACTGAAACCTGTGAAAAACATCTTTAAAAAGTTGACTATCAGCTTTATTATTACATTTTTGGGAGCATTTTTTCATATCCTACCAAATTTACTGATTGAATACTGATTTTAATTTTTCCTTTTTTTTTTTTTTTTTTTTTTTTTTCAGTCATTTAGCTTCTGAAAGTTATAAAAAGAAAAAATAGAATGTCAAATTATCTTAATTTTGTTACCTTAGGGCATAATTAACTGTATTGTATGAATTTTTGTGGTTAATCTTTGCTACATTTTATGCTGACGTATGGACAGGTTAGTAGTAATAAGAACAAAATATTGAGGAAAAGTTCTGTTGTGAGTTAGTTAGATTTGCCAGTTCATTTTACTGATATTTTTATGGTTGAAATAAATTATCTTGTGTGGATTTTACATCTCTTTGGACATATCTTAGTTTAAACTTTGCTTTTATTCCTTGCTCCTTTCTGTTAAAGAATTTGTATTTTCATTTATACTTTTTCTGCCATATATTGGTGTTTGTAAAAATTTGTGCAATTTATACATTAGGAAAGATATACAGTGTAACCCGGATATAAGAGAGATTTTCTCTGGTCCCAAAGTGTTCCTATACTTACCTAAACAAAATAGACCAAACCCGGATATAAGAGACTTCTTCTCCGGTCCCGACAACTCTCTTATATCTGGGTTACACTGTATAACATTGTTCAGGCACTTGAATCTTTTTTCTGTATAATTGCTATTATTAACACAATACTTTTGCAGATCCATTCTTCAGCTTTCAACAGGTATAATCCATAAGTACAAAGGAGACTGCTCAATTCTACCAAACTAGTGACAAAATTGTTTGTAAATCTATCTCCTAGATTAGTTTTTCCTCATGAAATCATTTGGAATCACCTTGGTACTTGGCACACCTAAGTGCACCAAGTACCAAGGTGATTCCTAATTGCACCAGTGGGTAAGGAATTCTTGAACTTTGCTAAGCAGAGAAAACAATTTTGTATTAAAATTCTATACTTGTTCCTCCTCCAGTTTCATCATTCGCCAATTATGCTCCCTGTCAATTATCTGTACTTTATCTTAGAGAGGATTATATTTACCCATCCATTCTCAGATATAGTCTATTATACGCTGGTTTTTCTATCTCACTTATGTTACTTGTATCTAAATTTAAGAAGCTGACTGCTTTCACCCTTATATCTCTTATCACATATGCAAGGCATGTTATAATTGCATTTTTTAGACAGGCTTTTCTCTCCTAAGGAACCAAGTCAAGTAAGAACATTGCAAAATGTTTTGCTATTAAGCAGCACTCTGATACTGTAGCATTAACCAATCCTTTGGAACTATTCTGCCATTCCTATTACATAAGGGATGTTTGCTGAATCTATATAGTTGTGCTGGTGGTTTACCTCCTGTTTATCATCCTAGAAACAATCAAGGATGGATAGTTCTTACATTGGACAGTGCTACAACCAAACTAAAAACATGATAGTTCAACCAAGTGTATAAATTGAGCTTACATGGAATTTCAGCATGATGAGGTTTTTTCTGTTTTGCATAGTTGATTTTGGGAAGTGTTCTTTCTTTGCACTCTGTGTTCCTGACACTTGGGTGCCTAGTGCTCCTGATACTTTGAAAATTTATTATTTACAATGTGTCAGATACACAAAAAATTTTTTTTCCTCTAAAGAAATGTGATATATGAAAATCATTTAAAGGTTTAATGAAACTTTATCCAACTTCATGCAGTCACACCTTCATTATTACATTGTGGATTTATAACTTGTCCTTCTACTCTTGGATGCATTTTTTTACTTATGCATAAGCTTTTTATATATTGTATGAATCATTGTCTGTAATGTCCATTTGCCTGTTCCCATTGAGATGATGTTTACACTCATGTTCTCAGTCTTGAAGCAGTTACTAGAATGGAAAACTAGGATTATGCATTTCATTTGAAAAGGAGGCTGTAACCAAAGAGCAGGTAAGCTCTTGGCATTTTTGTCATCTCTTCAGCAATCCAATGAATTGATTAGTTGCTATTTTTGATATTTTCACCTGCTATATCTTGTTCATCTTCAATAATGGTATGGTTATTTATGCTACTGTGTATGTGTGTCCATGCATGTTTAAGTTGATAGGTCATATCTCACTATTGCTGCTCACAATTACAATGTAATATCATAAAAAATATAATTTAATATTTCATAACAAGGCAAGAGAGAGTGCCATTATTTCTCTATAACTCTCAACAAGGAAGTTTCTCTTCTAACCATGAAGCTTATTTTACTGGTAGCAATAATAAACTTAATTTCCAGTGCTAAGTGTATTGCCTAAAATGGGTCAAATTCTTTTTGTTTTAAATAATTTTTTTGTATTGAGTAAGTTATTGATTGTGTTGTCAGCTGATGGGTGTTTGCTAACTTCACTCTTTCGCTACCTCTCTTTATTTTGTTTTTCATATATTCTTTCATTATAAACTATTATGTCAACCTGAAATGTTTTCTAAGTTATTCAGGCATTAACCATACATCCATCCTGCTTTGGAAGTTTCATTTTAATTTTTAAAATATGGTTAAAATAATATTTGAATCAAAATTGATTCCTTCTTTCTCTGGTCATATTGTTAATATTTTATGGTAGTTCGTATGAACAAAAATCTTACGATGCAATTTTTTCCTGTTACAAAAGTATGTGTGCACTAAATGCTTGTATAAAATTTAAACTTGAAATTGTTTCAAGATAATTTTGGCATAGCCTAACAGAAATTATTAGTTAAGAGATTATTTTCTATATTCATATTATTATTATTATACCTATTAAATACAACATTATTTTAGTTATCTTTTTATGTGGACATTAACTTTAGAAATGTTAGA
Organism: Acanthosepion pharaonis; assembly: GCA_903632075.3. Taxonomy (NCBI): domain Eukaryota; kingdom Metazoa; phylum Mollusca; class Cephalopoda; order Sepiida; family Sepiidae; genus Acanthosepion; species Acanthosepion pharaonis. The sequence continues at coordinate 1,017,518 of CAHIKZ030002578.1, forward strand.
AAACCAATGCACAAAGAAAATTAATATCAGATTAGAAGGAACCTATGGTTTCAGATGTTTCTATAAGACTTATTTACTGAAACTTATGTAAATAAATTACTCTTAACATTTCATCTTCTGATATTCATGTTTGCATATATCACACACACACAAAGTGGCTACTGAAGAATTCATAACCCTACTAAAATCGAACAAAACATCAAAATTTTCTCTAATCGCTTTTTGGGTGGGCTAAGAACTTTTCAGCATACTCTCATACTGTAAAGTGAGTAATTTTTGCTTATAAAAAAATCACCTGATCATAGGAAATATACAAAAAATGAAAAATATATAAAAAAATATACCATTCAAAAAATAATGCTCCTCATTCTGCCCTAGCACATAACTATATTAATAATTTCAGAAGCCTTAAAGCAAAGTTTGTTTTTAATAATGAGAAGCTTAGGAAAACCTTTAACAATAAAACCAACTTCAGTTTCCATTAATGTCTTCAGATGCTGGTTCCTTAAAGTAATAAAATTCCCCTCCTGACTAAGTGCAGTCATATCTGAAATACTTCACTAATATATATCTGCTTTCTCTATTCTTTACCAGTAGTATTTTTCTTAGAAAATGATAGTATGAATTAGCTCTTCTGTCAGGAAATTGAACAATAACATGGGTCCCTGTCTCTCTCTCTTTTTTTTTTTTTTTTGTCTAGTTTTCTTTATCATCTACTTCTCTTTCCTCCTCTTCTGATTCTTTTCCTGATCCTTCCTCCTCATAAATAGTCTGTGTTGCCTCATCACTTGAAAAAGTTTCTTCCTGGTTACTGTCTGGTTTGGAACCAGAATTGTCTAATTCTGCTATCAACTTCCTTTTGGCATCAGTTTTCCTAAATTTCTGATTAGAGGGACTGTTGCAAATGTCCTTGAAGGAAATATCCTTGCCAGGAGGTATAGCCCTTCCACACTGATATGGCCAATGTTTCCTGTTGTGTTCTTCCTACATTTCTATAAGTTTTTTTCATGAGTAAAGAGCTTATTAGATGTACTGATGGGGTAAAATCTTAGTTTATTAAGTTTTTGTCAGTTAAGTTGGTAGATCTCAGTTGTTCTAAAGCTACTTATAGCATATTCTGATTTATCCTGCATTTTTTCCAATAGTGAAAATAGCATTTAGGGAAAGGAGTTCTTTGGTATAGTAGTGTAAAACTTGACATTTGACTGCTTTCACTTGGTTAACAACACCTGCCATGCAGCCTTCATTGGAGTATACTATGAAATAAAGTAGATGTATGCTGTTTGCTGGCAAACAGATCATGCATATCCTGTTCTGTTTACATATACCCCTGGTCAAAATCTTATGACCAGATACAAAGGGGTTAAAAAAAAAAATACTGTTACTTTAATAAAAACATATTTGTGAAATATTTACATTTAATTAGAAAATGTAGTTTATCAGCAAACAAGTGAACATTTTAAGCTTTTAATTGATTAATTTAAACAAATATTGAAAAAAGGATTTTTTGGGTTGGTCATAAAGATAAGACCATGTAAATAAAAATAGCAAATACAGAAAAATAAGTCACTATGACAATTTAGTATATCCTCCATTTTTGCGAATTACTTCGAAAGTTTGCTTTGGCATACTCATTATCACCTTCTGCATGAGGGTGCTTGGGATGCCCACCCAGAATACATAAACATTTTCTTCCATTTATCTACATCCTAAGCTTGATAATCCAAAGCAAATTGTAAATGCGAGGTAAATGCAGCCATTTCAAGTTGTTAAACCCTTTCTTATTTAAATGCCGTTGAATTGTTCGAGAGCTGCATTCAGCATCTATATTCGCTTTTATCTGATTTGATGTTAGGCTTGAATCTCACCTAATGCGTCTGTCTAGAGATGGTGAGATTTTATTAGGGCGACCGCTTGATTTTTTTAGAAGCATACGCATCCAGATTTTTAATGGAGTTAGCAACGACAGTTCTGCTACAGCCAATTTCATTTGCAATGGCTCATTGCAAAAGACCATGTCTTTGAAGTTCAACAATCCTGCCCTGTTCGAACTTTGTTAAAATTTTACTTAGCCATTTCAAAATTTTTAAAAATTTAATGCTGGAAATGAGCTACGTAGATGTCTACACACCTGAAGCTATGAGCACACAGTTCTAAAATTTTTGTCCAGTAATTTTTTTTTCACACATGGTCTTATTTTTATGACCAACCCAAAATGTACAAAATGTAGATTGTAAATGGAGATATAATTATAGCAAAGAAAACTGTGAATTACCTTATCAAACCAAGCAACATCATGTTGCATGTATCCTACAATGGAAAATGTGGTGAAAAAGAAAGTTACTTGCTGAAAAAAGGGTACATATTCTGCATGATATGCTGAAGACGGAATATTCAAATTAGAAACAAGTCTGTTGCCATAAAAGTATTTTGATATGCTAATATTGTATATTCTCTCCCAGTTGTCAATGAATGAAAAAAAAATGCTCAGTTGATAAAAGCAGTTGGAGTTGTGGAATTGGGATTGAAAAAGACAAAATTCATGTATTTTGGCTACTGCGTTTGTCGGTGACTGAGTTATTTTTCTGACTGGTTACATGCATTGGGATTTGTGACATAGTACCTTTTGAATCGAGATTTCAGCATTTCTTTCTGCCCCTGATATTCAAATCTGGACTTACAGTGATTTGTTCTCTTCATTGTGGAAATAATCTGTGACAAATATTTCCTTTGTAATCCCAGAACTCTTACAATAATCTATACTAACACTTATGAAATACTTGCTAAAAATAGATACTAAAGAACTTGCAAACAAGCTAGAAACATGTCAAGTAAACATCTTTTATTTTGTAGTTGAATATTTATTAATTCATTTTTATTTAGTCTGTTTGATCCAGATTTGCATGAATTACCTAACAACACTAAAGTTTTCACAATTTTTTTACATTTTTTTTTTTTTTTTCATTATAAATGAGTGTTACTTGCTAGCAATAACTTGATGCACTCATTACCTCAGGGTTATCTTAGTGATGATTTTTATTCCTCTATAAATGGTTAGTACTTATTAAAAGGAATTATAAATTTATATCTATTTTTAAGCTACACTTTCATATTCTTTAAGAGTATGGCCAAATACTGTAGCTATTTTTTATTTGAACAAAAAGCAACAATGTCAGCTTTGAATAACAACAAGCAATTGCATCATGGGAAGAGATAAGAAAAAGTATAACACTCTACTGATAACACTTGAGTATTTTTATATGAAGCCTATAGATTTGTTGGGAGTCAAGAGAATTAAATGTAGACCAGTAATGTTTATTTGCTCATCTACCATTAAGAATGCATTGAACATTTGTTTGCAGTTGTTCAACCAATTTGAAGTGGCTGACTCCAAATTTGGATAGCCTTTGTATATGAACAATTGCCTCTGTCCATAGTTATGCTGTATACTTCCTCTCCCTGATTGATTGGTGAAGAGTGTAAGTTTTAAGGCAGACACAAAACCTGATTGAGATGTTTATTATAGAAGCTTGAAAAGCAAGTGAAGTGATTGGTCATTGTATCTTTTTGGGAAAGTATTATCTATGGTGATCAACAAAGAGATGAACAACATCAATAAAAATAGTAAAGGAATTAATCATCTACACACAAGAAAGGAGATTATCTAATTTTAGTGCAACTTGCTTGTTTAGTGGAAATATGAGCTATGGAAAATAAAAACCATTACTTTCTCTTTATATATATATATATATATATATATATATATATATAATGTGAAAATATATAGAAAATAGGAAGGAACTGGTTAGGTAAATAATCCAAAGTTCCTTAGTATTAGTTCCTTAGAAACATGAGACCTCTTATGTCACGAGTTGGAATCATATTTTTAAATAAATAATATATATATATATATATATATATATATATAATCTCCAAATGAGAGAAAGAACAGATGGAGTAAAATTCCACTGTTTGTAGCATTTACTTTTAAAAAAGTGCTCAATACAAAGTAGAGCAATATATTATTATTTTTATTATAAAATATTATAATAAAAACATGCTGAAATCACTACATAAAATCATGTTTCAATACTTTGATTGTATTTCTTCAGGAGATGGTAAGTAACTGGTGATTAAATGATTTTTAAGGAAATTTCCTAAATCATTTAATCACCAGTTACTAAAAAAAAAAGTTTGTGTCATATATGTAAAAGCTATATGCAGGAGCAACACTGGTTTGCAAAAGTCATCTGTAGGCACTTGGCTGCTCAGTTCAGCAGTGAAAAGATGGCCTTCTGTAAGCATGTGGCAGTTATATATATATATATATATATATATATATATATATATATATATATATATATATATAAAAAGACTGATTAAATTGTAATACCCTGAAGGATGATGCAGATTTTTGACAGTCAGTATTCTGATAAAAAAAAAAAATCTTTGTCCATTTTGTGACCTCATAACACTTGTATAAATATATCGTCTGTATATAAGCATTAGATGGTGACATATGCTACCATAGGGTTCAGTGTGGTGAAAGCTCAAAGGCAAGCAGGTGTCGTGCCATTGAGATGCAAACGTGCTCCTTTTGTTCAACAAGAGCTATTTCAAAGAGGACTTTAAGGAACTGAATGATTATTTCTGAGAATTGCTGTCTCTATTGAATGTGATGCATTAGTAGTGCTTTGATGTTGGCAATAGTAGTTAAATGAACATTCTTATCCTACACATGTAGACCAAGTTTTGGTTGGGTGTATAGTACAGATGCTAGCCATGATCACATTGTGAGAGTAACAGTAACAAACAACACAGTATAGAGCAAATGTAATCCCAGTAGTTAATAACATGGATTATTGGGAATTTTTTTTATTTGTGGTAGGATTAAGAGTATGCATGTCTCTAACTAGACTTCCATTGATGCCACATCACCATCATAGGCATCCATCTTTTTTTTTTTTTTTTTTTTTTTTTTCAGAAGAGGGATCATGTGGTATTCTGTAATATTCACTGGTGTTTGTAGAGGGAACATTGAACAGTGCCATTGGGAATTTTATTCACCTTTTATGCTGTCCTTCCTATAACAAGAAGGTGATGTTCTCTTTCAGCCAAATAATACCTACCCTACAGAAAATACTCTGCAATATGTTTGACATCATTGCTAGTTAGCATGATAGTGCACCAAGAAAAACACAGGAAGAAGTCTGTTTCTGACCCAGCAGTTGGTATTTCTTGCCCCATCTGCAACTATATATTCATTAAATTTTGGTTTCAGAAATCACATGTGTGTCCACAGATATTGATTTCATAACATACTCATCTTCCCTGGAATTTGAGAGACTATCATAAAAATATATATAGTACCCATTAAAATGATGTGATTTTTTTTTATATATACATAAGGGCTTCTGTCTGCAATCAATGTGTTTTTGAAAAAAATTCTCAGGCCTGACAAAGAAACCCTTTAAAAACATACACAATCCTGATATATGTTCATTTGGTGAAAACTTGGGAAGTGGATCAGGCTGAGAACTTTTTTAAAATCTTGTATTTGTATCACACATACTTAGACAGCAAGAATTCATTCAAACAAGTTTTATTAAAAATTAACAATGTCTATCCATTTTTTCATTGCTTTTTTCTAGTTTGTGTAGAAGTTGTTATATATCCAGATCAAATTTATGGAGAAGCAATCCAAAGGGTATAACTTTTTTTTTGCTCCAGTAGATTTGGCCATTTGTACATTAGAGAAAAGTTTTTATTTCTTCCTAGCATTTTTAGGAATGCTACATTTTAAATCTGCATTTATCATATATTAGTGATATATGTGTAGGACAATTTGTAACTAGATGTAAACTGGTATATATTTTAATTTTTAGGAAAAATTACTCTATTAGAGGTTATAAAAATCAATATTTTAAAAAGCATAAAATAGTCCATTATGATGAAAGTTCTTAATGTATGTTATTTTGATTTTTTTTTTTTTTTTTTTTTTTTTTTTTTTTCGGTGTATACTGTATAATATTTTAGTATTCTCATCTAATATTTGTCTGATGTCAAGTCATATTTTGGTGGTTTGTTATGCTCAAAATAAGCATTAACTTTTGATAAGTGGCAAGTTCAGCTGCAAGAGTATGCAATGGTTGTATGACCAATGTAAGAATTTCATGTTTTGGTTATTAATATTGAACATCTCTCAAGAGGCACAACAATTTATAAAGTGTATTTATTTATTTAATGGGACAAGGATAAGATAATATCAACTTTGTCAGAAGCTCAAACAAAATGTAACTGCTTAAAGTATCCTTATCATTTCATGTCATCAGTTTGATAACTGATTCATGTTGACTCATATCAATTGAATTCTAAGGTTACTAATTTGTTTTACCCTCCCGCCTTTGTTCCCTTAAATATTCTTGATTTACAAAGAAATGATGTTAGTTGATTTTGATAATGAAATTCTAGTAGATAAATTCCTGGCTAATTATTTCACTTGGCATCAAGAAAATTTTATCTTACAGTTGGATTTTATATCAAGTGATGTGATGAACATAAACAAAATAAAATCTTTCATAATGGGAACTCATTTTTTAAACTTAGCTCTTTGATGAACAAAAAGGTAACTTTTTTTTTTTAATTTAAATCTTTCTCACAATTTTTTAAGCATTTTTTTTCTTTTAATAGTGTTTTTTGTTTTAGGCATATTGCTTAGTTAATTGTATAATAGGTCTTATAATTAATAAGATAGGCTAACAGAACACTATACTATTTATATTACTTTGAAATTAACTTTCAAAATGATTTTCTTTTTTGTCTCAAGTCATAGGGTCCCGTGATTTTTACACTCTTTGAATTTCTCCTTCAGATTACATATGGATAAAGTGCCTCTCTTTATTACTGTGTTCAGATTTGTAATAAGAAAAAAAATGGATGTATTTGCTGCATATACATCAATAGACAAGTGAATATTCAGTATTTTATGGCTTGCATTATAAATAAGGTAGAAATTCTAAAGATTATTTACTTGTAATAAGATTATCACTTACATTTTGTGTACAGTTTATGGAGCAATAGTAGTTTTAATAGTTTTATTTTAAAGATAGTATGTTATTCACTTGTATAGAAAGAGAAAATAGCTATTATGTTTAGATAAATTTATAAATTTTCTATGCAAATATACTAGTTCTCCTCTTTCATTGTTCATGTGTATGGAAAGTAATGTAATCACTCTGATTTGGTGCTGCATCCAGTTTGAATATGAAAACTAAAACGATATATTAGTATTATATTATCTTCCACAGTCAGTTTTGGTTTATTAGTCTAGAAATAATAGATATATATTTCACCTATGAATATAGACCCTTTGCATGTTAATTTTTTAAATTTAGCTTTCATCACACTAAACTTTAAAAAAAATCAGTTGTTTCAACAAATGCACAATTGCAGTTTTGAGTATAGCACACATGGGTTTTCTTTTAAGATTTTCAAACTCACAGCAATCAGGACAAAAATATAATTGAAATTAATGGCATTTATTGTAAATTTCAAACAATTTTTACTTAAAATCTTTTTACTATTTGATAAAATTTACATAATTTCTTTTTATTTTTTCAGGAATTTGACACTGTAGAAGAACGAAAACGACGGTAAGCACTGATATTGTAACTGTTCTTGACTAATTTCTATATTATAATGGCAATAAAAAGAGTTTTAGAACTAATTTATTTTGTATCCTTTATTTGTGAATTGATACAACAAAAAGGCTAATCTTCAATAACAAAACTTTAAAAAATTTGTCTATTTTTTTAAGTAAACAACTTCTTAGTTTACATGATTAAATAGTAATGTCAATTATAAACCTGTATGTGAAAAAAAACTTTTTTTTTTTTTGTAATAACCTAATTAAACATATACATTACTTATTTAATTGATAAATGCTTTTAGCCATTATCGTATAATGAAACTATATTATGTTCTAATGCAAATGTATATCTTAGCATATACATGAATATTTAAATTTTACATCAAATAGCTCAAAGTTTTTTAACTTTATGATAAGTAATATTTGTGAAATTGTTTATTACTCAGAAATTGCAGATAAAATCTTGCGATTATACCATGAGCGTTTGCTTACAAACTATCATAATATAGCAGTACCTCTACTAATTCAGTATACATCAGGTTTAAAGTGATTTTAAAAATGAAAAAGCTTTCTTGAAATTTACTATTTTTAGTCAGCAAAATACTGTGGTGTATTTCAAACAAATTATATTGATCGGGATCTTTTTTCTTTTTTTTTCTTTCAGTAAAATCGATAAAAATTGTCCATTTTGACAGATTTGTAAACAAAAGTTAATCCTTGGTTTTAAAAATCTTGCAAAATAAAATATATTTCTGAAATGTTATTTGAGGGGAATTAGCAAATTTAAAGTTAAATTAATCTAATTTCAAACAAATATTACTTATAGCATAGACTGTTGTGTGCAAGCATTTCTTAACCATAGGTTCTTGTTTTTCTGATATGTTAATTGATTTATTGACAGCTAATTGACAGCCAAATATGTTCATAGTTAAGTATAGTAGAGTAGATGATAAGGTTTATAAGTGGGAGGGGCAACCCTTAAAACACCTAACCTTTTAATGATAGAATTATTGGTTTGTACATCCATACATCAGAAATTCTGTATGTATATACACATACAAAAACGAATAAAAATTCTTTTAAAAATATTTGGGCTCATCAAATTGTAATAAGCTTTACAATATATGATTAGTAAATATAGTTTTACTTAATAACAATATTCCTTAAGAGTTATCACATTGAAACAGAATTTTAAAAGATTTAAAAACTTTGTAAATTATTCAATTTAAAATTGTAAAAAATGAAAATAAATCTTGTAAAAATTCATTTTTTTTTTTTTTATTGAAAATATTTTCTTCTTCAGGTAATATTGTCTTTAATATGTATTCATAAAACAATTAAAAGCTTCTCTAAATAATGTCTTAGTTTTATTGTACTTTTTTTCTTTTTTGATTCAGAACAGATATGTGCAACCTCTCCCCTTTTTTTTTTTTTTTTTTTTTTTTTTTTTTTAGATTGATACTGTATTATGCCTTTTTGAAGATGACCTAGAATTTTGTAAATCAAGAGGATTCTGCTTTGAGTTATAATTATTTCTAGTTTAGTTTCTATTCTAAGTATAGAGTATTGATTATCTTTTCTCTTCATATTTTTGCTCATGGTTACCATTCCAGAATGTAGAAATATTTGTTTTATTCCATTAATATTTTTTTTTTTTTTTTTTTTTTTTTTTTTAATCGTTTAATTTTTATCTTCACATGTTACTAATTTCTTGTCTTTAGTGCCTGTTTATCTAACTAGTTGATCAGCTGCCATAGTTTACCTGTAAAGATGTGTGTGTACACATATATATATATTGCTGCTGTTGCAACCATTGTTGTTCATGAGGATTTAACATCCCATGGAATGCAATTAGAGTAGAAAACATAAAGCAGCTATGATTTTTCGGGTTCTGATATGTCATCAGTTCTCTAGCATCAAGCGTCATTTACTTTTCTATTGCCAAGTATATTTAGTAAATAAAATTGCTTTTTGCTTCTTTACAAGCAAGACTAGGATGTATTTGTGTTTGTTGGTGGAAGAGGAGCCATCTAATACTTTTCAGAATGAACAGCATTTAACTGTAGGTTACCTTACTCATCAAGGTATATAAAAGATAGAAATATTTTGCTAAAACAATATCTAGTGAACTGTCATGGTACCTTATTTATTATCAACTCTTGAACAAGGCAAATGTTTTACACTTACAAAACTCTTTAAAAACACAAGATAACTTCAACTGAATCAAACTAATTAGAATGGATTTCTGTAATTAAACTGCTGTAACCAAGACACCCATAAATTATTAAATTTTTTTTTTAGTATAATTTATGGCCATGTATACTGTCAATTGACTGAATTTAATATAATCTGTTAGAAAATACTTCCTAGCTTAGCATCATATTAGAAGTTATAAATTACAGGTGTTATGTTTTACTGATAACAATTGAAACTGTGTTCTTGTATCTCCACACTTGCTTTTTGATTATTAAATAAATGATGCAATTTTATCTTGGATAACAAAAACATCTGATCTCCAATTTGAATTATAAATAAAAATATAGTTTGGGAAGTTCTACTAGTTTGTAGCTACATATGTGCAAAACCCAACTCCAAGGTATTCTTATTTAAAATGCCTATTCTTCTAGGATATAAAAACTGTAAATATTTTCAAGAAACATCTGATGGGAATTTTATAAAATAAAAAACATTAAAATGGTTTCTGTAGATTTTTGTATGGCATAAAAAAAAAAATTAACGTTCTGAAATAAATTTATAAAACTTAACTAAAGCATTAAGAGGTAGCACTTCTTGAAAAGTTTGGCTTAGATTTGTTTTAAGTAGCAGTTGTTCCTACCAAAATGTGATTGACTAACTTAAATGTAATCCTCAAATGTTGTTGTTATTGAAATGAATTTACATTATTTTCAAAGGAAAATGTTGAATAAGTTTTTGATCTTTTAAATTGGAACTTTTTTTGCATACTATTAAATACTTCAGGGAAGGTGATATAGTCAATTTTGCTGATTCATTTCCTTCACCCAAATTCATATTGTCTAGTGGATTTTGTTTTTGTACCTGCCAGAAATGACAGGTTGTGATTTTGTTGGTTTGGGTGATATTTTGATTGTACAGTTTCTTCAACATTGAGCAATCTTGCTGAAAAAAGTGTAAACATGCCAACAAGATATAACGATGTTGAAAAATTATCAATAATTTAATTAAGGATGAAATGTAAAAAATCATACAACAACTCTGATCAATTCTTTTCTACTCTTGAGGCACTGACAGATGTCTGTTAAGAAATGCTTGAGTGCTAATGATTTAGCAATGAATGATTTCTATGGTGGATTTTATCTAATGAGCATGGGCGTGACTGCCGATTTTCTCCACAAATGTTTGACTCTGAGGCACATGCTCTTACGATCTTTGGGTAACTTTAATCTCTGCACATGCATACTTTGTTTATATAAACTTTGTTTCAGAATAGACATGATTGATTAGCTTCTCAAACAAAGAAACCCCTTGTTAAATAACCCAAATAGCTATACCATAAAGTAGTTTCAATTTTGGCCAGGATTTTTAGGTTTCCAAAATTTTCATTGACATCAACATTAATATATATACCTGATAGGATGCTAAACAAACAAACACTAAAGTTACAAAAAATCTTGTGGACTTTTGGCAAATTCATTGGTCATATCATGCCAACTTCCTTGGGGTTATAGAGTTGGGTGTCATTCTGAATCTTACTAAATCTTATTTAATTTGAGTTCAAAATTCTTCCGAGGCTCTCCTTTATAAATATTTTATGGGTTTAAATTAGGTACCTCCACTAAAATCACGATACCTAAGGTTTAAAATGAATTTTTATAAATGAAAAAGCTTTTTTATTTTACCTTTTAATTGAAAGCTAAAGGATTAAATTTACTATTTCCAGTAAGCAAAATACTCTGGTGTATTTTAAAAAGAAGTTATATTGATTGGAATTGATTTTTTTTTTTTTTTTTTAAATAGCTGATTAGCATCCTGTTTTTAGTCATCTTTCATCACAATGTAATTCTCTGTATTAAAAAAAATCTTCCAAAAATAAAATATACTTTTCTGAAACTTTATTTGAGGAATATTAGCTGATTTAAAGTATAATTAATCTGATTTGAAACAAATGTTTTTTACTTTAAGTTGAAAATAATAGAAATGGATTTTTAAAACAAAGTAGTGGTGATTTAGATGCTTTTCATCACCCGTCAATCACTTAACAAACACCAATAAGGTGTTGACAGGTTTATTGTTGTTTTATAAAGAATTTATGAGTTAAAACTTAATTTAAGAAAATGACAGATGAACACTTTATATAATTTTTAAGTATGAGTTATCTTAAAAATGTTGGAAATGATATTGACTTTAAATTTACTATAGTCATGGATCTTCTTTTCTGATAATGCTGTGTATGGTCACCCATACTTTCAAAATGGGCATGTTTATACACAAAAAAAAAAAAAAAATGAAAATTATCTTAAAAATCTTAGTGCATGATAATTTGTATTAAGCTTTTCAATTTTTGCTGAGTATAGTCTTCACTTAATTTCAATAACTGAACGAGATTAAAGTTTTGTAGAATTTTTGAAAGATTTTTGAAACTTTATAATTTAAAAAAATAAAATAAAATGTATTCTTGTAAAAATTCATTACTTATTGAAAAAAATTTTTTTTCTTCAGACTATAATGTCCTTAATATATAATATTTATAAAAGTTTTGTGATGTTGGTCGGCTTTGCTTGTCACTTTTGCTATGCCAAGCAAAAGCTGGTTACCACTTCCAAAAATGCTCATTATATTCGATACTTCGTAGACACTGGTACTAGTGGTAATGTCTTCCAATAATATCCACACTAATAATACTTATTCAAGTAGTAATCGCCGAATAATATAATGATCAGAAGAGAATCATAATCTGTATATTAGTAGAGAGTGAACATATAGCACTAGTGGATAGACAAGAAGTGAACATATAGTCATCACGCTACTTCCTATTTATTCATTTCCTTTATGATCACATGTTCTACTTAATAATGGAATCACCCATATTACTCACTTGCAATCTAATTTCAAACCATGCTGTCTGTTGGCAACGACACTTACTATTATACAACACCTTCCCTTTGAAATAACCTTGCCTGGGGGCTTATATTTTTTTTTAGCTTTGGTTCAATGGTTAGAAACTCTATCAGTCTTCTTTTCCTTTTGCCATAAACTCTTGGTTGCACTATTTCTACTGGCGTAATATGTTGCTTATGCTCCCACTTTTGTCCTTGTATTATGTACGTCATTCTGCCAATATGTTTCCTAACGACACCATCTTGCCAAAATTCCTTCCCGCGTTGATATATCCTGAAAAATACATTTTCTCCAGGTTTGAAATAGGTATTTATGTAGTTACTTTGATGTTCTTGTCTGGCGCTCAGGTAGCAGCTTATTGAAGACAGACTTGATTTTTCTAATGAGCATCAATTCTACTGCTGACATTCCCAACACAGTGTTTGGGTTTGGCGTAATATGGTAAATGCTTAAAAACTGTTGAATCATAATATTGTCTGACTCCTCTCCCGATTTCCTTAAAGCTCTCATAAATGTGTCAACAAAATGTTCTGCTAGTCCATTCAATCTAGGGTTGATACAGGGGAATAATAATGTGTTCAACTGCTAGTGACTTGCAAAAGAATTTGGATTCACTGGACGTGAATTGTGTATCATTGTCCGACACGATTGAGTCAGGAATGCTAAACCTCACAGAAATTTCATGCAAGAAATTAATAGTTACTGTGATAGTCGCCTGCATTTTAGTACTTCTGGCCATTTTGTAAAGCTATCTATAACTACCTGATAGTACGCTCCATTTATTGGCCCAACCAATATGAATTCTAGTCCATGTTCTATCAGTTGTTGGCCAAGGTTGAACTTTTATAGGCAGTGACTTTGCTGCCAGAGCACAACCTCTGCATAATTTTACTACACTTTCTATATCTTTATCTATACTCGGCCAGTAGATGTAGCATCACATTAAAAATTTCATCCTAGAAATCCTCGGATGTCCCCTATGAAATTCTTTCAACATTCATCTTTGTAAAAACGCTGGTATAACTAATCTCTCAGCATACATCAGTACACCATTGTACAATGAAGATGCACTAGTATTTCCAATAGTATTTCTCCTTGTAGATTTTAGTTTATCCTTCATTTTCATTGTGAAATGGTCATTCCTTGTTTTAATTTTTATTTCTTCTAATGTAATTGGTAGCTCTCTCATGGTATTATATAGTACATTGCTTATTTCACTTTCAGCCCTAATTGCCACAATTACTGTCTTCCAGGGGTTCACAACCTCTTGGTACTAATCAAGACAAACCGTCTGCATGGCTTAGCTTAGATGGTAAAAACTCCATCTTGTAATTATAATAGGACCATTACCCAGCGCTACAGTCTATTCGCTGTATGTGTAGGAACACCTTTTTTAGAACAATATATTGATAACAACAGTCAATAGTCCGTTTGAAGAATAAATTCCCATCTATGTAAGAACTTGGAAAATTTCTTCATTGAAAATATAATAGTCGATTCTTCTTCCTTTCTTCTTTCGTAGCTTCTTTCAGCTGCAATTGGTGACCTTAAAGCATGTGCTATTGGCTTTTTGATATGTGGTCATAGTTATGTAATACCACTATTCTGATCCCTGTATCACTTGCATCAGATGCAAGAACAATTTTCATTTTAGGGTCAAAATGAGTTAGTGATAGTTCTGATGTTAATACTTTCTTAAACTGCTCGAATGCACTTTGATACTTTTCTGTCCAGTTCCACTTGACATCCTTCTTCAGTAGATTATTTAATGATGCTCTCAACTCATGCATATTAGGCATGCATGTATAATAATTGCAAAACTTAAGAATGCTTGTAGTTTTGTAATATTAGTTGACATGGGCATAGACTTTATCATGCTTGCTTTTGCAGGATCCAGTCATCTACCGGTCTCATCAATGATCTGCCCTAGATATTTGAGTTTGGACATGAATAACTCACACTTTTCTTCACTTATTTTGAAGCCATAATCTTTGATTCTTTCAAAGACTTTGTTTAAATCTTCAGCATGTTCTTTTTTGGGTTTTGCTTTCTACCAATGTTGTTCAAATATGCCTGAGTGCAATTCAACCCAGCCAGCATGGTATCCATTATTTGTTGGAATATAGTTGGTGCAACCTTTACACCAGAAGTAAGATGGTTGAATTTATATAACCCTCTATGAGAGTTAATAGTAATTTTGAACAGTCTTCGTCCACAAGTATTTGTAAGTATGCATCTGAGAGATCCAACTTTGAGAAAAATTTACCTCCATTCAGTTTTGTAAAAATTTCTTCTGGACTAGATAACAGTTAATTATGCTGTTTCAAACTTTTGTTTAGTCTCATTGAAAAATCAGCACACTCTCATATTCTGTTATTCCGCTTGTTAATGTAGGCTGTCAGTGTTGCCCATTCAGAATAGTCTATTCTCGATATTACTACTAATTTGTCCAATTCATTGTTGATTGGATCTACAGTCACAAATGGTGCACTTCTTTTTGGTTTAAACATAGGTGTTACCTTGTCTTTCAAATTTGTGCATGTCCTGAAACCTTCAGGAAAAAATTCTGAAAAAAATCTTTTTCAGTTCCCTTTTAATTTTTCATTTGCTGTATAAGAACTGGCAACAATATTTACGTTATTACAAAACAAGTTAACAGATCTGTCCCACAGATCAAACAATGTCATCCAATTTGTACCAAACAGATTAGGTGTGTTTTTCAACACAAATACTACTGTTTTTCTGGTCTTCCTGACGAACGAAACATTACAGATGAATTTGCCTAAAAAGTTTAATCTTTTCCCTGAGACTCTATAAGTGATTTTCTCAGAAGTTAATAACCTGGTTTTACCCATTTTCTTCCAAGTATGCTCATTAATAACAGTAATATCCAATCATGTGTCTAATTGCAACTTGATCTTCACATCATTTATTTGCATGAAAACATTTTCTTTTTTGTAAAGTGTAATTAATTTGCCTTTTGGGTTTTTTATTGTTATGCATGTATTAATTCTATTCACTTGTGTTTTATTTCTTCTCCATTTTTTTGATCTTCAACATGCACTCTTGTGTCTTAATTTCTCACACTCATAGCATTTGTTTCTGAAGAAACAATCCTTCTTAAAATTCTTACCACTACAGCCATGGCAAATATTAGGTATTGAGCTGGTTTTATAGTCTTCCTTTATAGTTTTATCAGAAGTTGGAAAATGTCTGTAATTTTTCCTCTTGGTTGGTTGGACACTGTGAACCTGTGAATTTTCTTTTTCTTCAATCCTCGCAGTATCAAGCTTTAAATTCACAATGTGTTGACACTCTTCAGCTATTCTCTGGGGAGTTAATTTTGGATCCATTTCCAGTTTAGAAAGTATCCTAGATCTAATCTCTGTGTCCTTGTTAGATGTTAAACCCTGAATGAATATCAAGCATTTAAACAGATCAGGAGTTCATTCAATTTAAACTTTCCCATTCCTGATTTACGAGTCCTGTATACGTGACAAAATCTTCTTCATTGGATTTCACTAAACTGAGACATTACCAGCGTATATTAAACAACGAACTCCTGTCTCCAAATATTTTTGATAGTGTTAGGACAGTATCATCAAAAGTTATTTCTCCTGGTTTCTTCAGCAAAATATCGTTTACATATTTTTTGTGTTCAGGAGGTGATAATTTCCTAAACAATAATCAAACTTTTTTTCTTATTACTCCAATGCGCACAATCCCTTTTAAAGATTCCTTAATATCTTACATAGTATGATAGGAAAGTTATTCCTTCATCTGGATTGTACAGAAACTCTGTGATTGAATTAGCGACAGCATCAGGAGTAAACGAATCTAAGTTTTTGCTGTTGCAGCATTTGAACCATAAGGTTCTTTAATTCTTCCATTTTTCTGCTGAACTCTGCGTAGATTAATTTTTTTCCATCCATGAAAGTTCAAGGAATCCTTGCGAATACTCCTCACCACTTTTGTGATTCCTTGCAAATCCTCTTCACCACTTTTGAGATGTTGGACAGCTTCACTTGTCACTTTTGCTATGTCAAGCAAAAGCTGGTTATCATTTCCAAAAATGCTCATTATATTTGAGACTTTGTAAATGCCACCACTAGTATTAACACCTTTCAATGGTATCCACACTAATAATACTTGTTTAAGTAGTAATCTCCAAAAAGTATAATGATCAGAAGAGAATTGTAATCTGTATAGTAGTAAAGTAGAGAGAGTGAATAGTGAATGTATAGTCATCATGCTACTTCCTATTTATTCATTTCCTTTATGATCACATGATCTACTTAATAATGGAATTGCCCATGTTAATCACTGGTGATCTAGTTGGCAACAACACATACTCTTATACAACAAAAAGCAATAAAAAAAAAAAAAAAAATCTATCTAATTAAATAATTAGATAGTTTTATTGCAGTTTTT
The DNA here is from genome assembly GCA_903632075.3 of Acanthosepion pharaonis. Classification (NCBI taxonomy): domain Eukaryota; kingdom Metazoa; phylum Mollusca; class Cephalopoda; order Sepiida; family Sepiidae; genus Acanthosepion; species Acanthosepion pharaonis. The sequence goes on from CAHIKZ030002578.1 coordinate 1,034,694, forward strand.
TATTTTACTATTGTGAGCAGATTTTTGAGAAAAGAAAAAAAGGAAGAAAAAGATCACTTACATTCTCCCAGGAGTCCTGCATTTAACTATTAAAACAAATTTTGAGGATGTGATTTAATTTCTACAAATTTAATGAAATTAAGTGTGTGTGTGGGGTGGGGTAAAAGTTGTAAAAAAAAAAAAAGGCTATTTTTAGCAAGATTTTCTAAAAATAATAATTTCAAAAATAAATTCATTCATTTGTGAATAAGTTCTGAAAGTTTCATTAAATTCCGACAATGATTTCTGTGAAAATTTCCAAATCAGTGTGTTATTTTACCAGAAAAAAAAAATTTCCATAGCTCCGTTACACTTTTGATGCATAAAAAAAAAAAAAAGAAAAGATTTTTAACCAAAAATTTCAAACATGTTAGAAAGGAATAAAAAAAAAATTTTTTTTAAAATAAAAAGATACTTTGGCCTTTCCTTTTAATAATAACAAACATTTTGATGATAAAACTTTGTTTTTATTAAGTTTTGTGTCTTTTTTCATCATACTATGCTGTTTTAGCAAAAAAGTGGAGCTACCTAGTTTAAATTAATATTTTTAATCCAAATTTTTTTTCACAGACACCAATCTGCTTAATCGCTTTCCATGTTTTTCTCCTATTTCTACTCCTTTGTTCAGTATTATTAATTCTCTCAGTAACTCAAGTCACTAAGCACTTTCCATGCACTAATCGCTACTTGAAAGAAAAAAACCTTTCCAAGTCTCTGGAAGTTGTTAGATGTATGCTGTTTTCAAGAAGAAACACTCATTCCTATCACAGTATAGACCCATCAACCTCTTCAGTGTCATTAGCAAACTTTTTGAAGCTATATTCAACAAGAATAGTTGATAGACAATTTCTTGAGTGGCAAACAGTACAGATTTCAATTTGCTTGGTCCACTGCTGATATCCTAACTACCATTACTCAAAAAATCGGTGAGGCACTAGACAACAAATACATCTCAAGAACAATCACATTAGATATTTCAAATGCTTTTGACAACATGTAGCATAAAGGATTACTGCACAAACTCTCTAGTTATGGAATCACTGAAAGAGTTTAATAGGTCCCTGAAGGTAGTTGTTAATGGCCATGCCTCTGAGGTCTAAGTGATCAAAACAGGTGTCCTCCAAGGTTTGCTTCTTGGTCAAACCCACTTTCTAATTTATGTAAATGATCACCTGATGAGTATATTCTGATCATTTATGAATACCTATGCTGATGATAAAATGGTATGTGTGCACCTCCAAAAATCTTGATGAGCAGAGCTTGGCAGTTGATCTCGCCTCTGACCTAGCTCTAACAGTTCAGCGGGGGAAAAACTGGTTAGTTACATTCAGTGCTTCAAAAGCCAAATGAGTGAAGTGCAATCTCTACTTTTACAAAAGGCCAGATCAGACTGAAAATACTACTGCCATATATGGGCAGGAGCTGTTCAGTCTTCACTTTCAAGTCTCAGTAGAGTCCCAAAGCTCCTTGTGGATGACACATTATTTTCCACCCTGTAACCCCTTTCCCACAGATGAAATGTCATGAGCCTCTCACTAGTTGCTCTATCACTATTTTCATGGAAAGTGTTCAGGCAAACTATATTCCTTAGTTCCACCAATTCTAACCTTCACAGCTAAGACCTTCCATGTCCAGCACATTGTAATGAACTGCTCGCATTCCTTTGTATTCCATTGGTGAGAGGTAAATTCCATTGAATCAGCTTCCTCCCATGAATCACACATATGTGGAACTGACTGCTATGAGGATGCTTCTCTCCTGATCACTACATACTTAACCTGTTCAAGTCTAGAGTTAACCGTAATCTTCCCCATATACCCCCATAAAATGTGTAACCCTCTACCTCAAGTGGCTCTTGGGACTTGTGACAGTGTGATAATCATGGTTAAAAAAAAAACAAAATAGCAAACAAAAAAACATAACAGACTTTTAGTTTTTTGTGTTTTTGAAATATTCATCCCATCAAGTTATGATAAAAACTATCAACTATCCACTTTCTTTACAGGCCGTGGATTTGAAAAATATATACATACTATTCTCTCTATCTTGTTTCTCTGAAGGTCATATACCTTTATATAATAAACATTATAACACATACAATAAGCATTATAATGCATTTCACTATAGATGAACAATAAAGATTTTGTTCTTTTGGTTCAATTGATAGGCTACTAAAAATATTTTGTAGGCTTGTCATAATACAAAGGTGTTTATGATTGCTATTAATAGAAATGTTGAGGATCAACAGTGACGTTAGAAGAAGCTGTTTCTTTGGTAAAATATTTTAATCTAAAATATTATTTAGATTAAAATATTTTCAAAGAGGTACAAAGTTTTATTAGGACAATAAAAGCAGACATATTAAAAAGAAATTCATTACAAAAAAGAGAGGTAACAAAAAAAATATATTATAAAATGTTAATACCAAAATATAACAATGATTAAAAAGGGCTAAACCAGTTTATCTGTCTTCTCACATCAGAGCGAAAATTGAGGACAAAAAACAAAGAAAAACATCCACAGTCTCTCACACACACACAATGTTGCATGCAAAAAAATGTTAAAACCTAATATTCAAAAAGTTTCAAGTCATAACTGGTTTGGCATGCCGGCCTTCTTTGCAAGCTCCAGGGTTATGGTATTACAGGTCGATTGTTTGACCTAATACAATCATTCCTGTCAAACTGTGAATTGAAGGTCATTCTCAACGGATTCTCCTCCAGTTCCTATCCCACGAACACAGGTGTTCTCCAAGGCTCCATCCTTGGCCCCACTCTATTCCTTATTTTCATCAACGACCTTCCTGACGCCATAGATTCCCAAGTTGGCATCTATGCGGACGTCACTACAATTTACTCCTGCCCCAAAAACAAATCTAATGTCGCTGACAAAACTAACCTGGCCGCTTGTCTTGAAATGGACCTCCAATCAGTTGTTAATTGGGGCAAGAATTGGCTGGTCAACTTTAACGCCTCAAAAAGTACACTACTCTCTATTAATCACCATAGAGATCCTTCCCTGCCCCCCATTAGAATGTCTGATAGTCAACTTCTTGAGAGCAACTCTGTGTCTGCTCGGTCTCATGTTGACTGCTGACCTGAGATGGAACAAATACATTGAGCCAATTGCTTCGTCCACCGTGAGGAAAGTTGGCTCTCTGTGCCGCGCCAGGAAATGTTTCTCCCTGGAATCGATACTTCAAATATACAAATCAACTATTTGCCCTTGCATGGAGTATTGCTGCCATATATGGTCTGGTGCACCTTCTGTTTACCTCGTTGTTCTTGACAAGATCCAGAGACGGATATGTAATATAATTGGCCCTGATCTGGCATCTCGTCTACAGTCACTCTCTCATAGATGCACCATCGCCTCTCTCTGTCTTTTTTTACAAATACTTTCATGGTAATTGCTCCGATGAGCTGCTTTCACTGGTTCCCAGACTTCATGAATTCGAGCGCCCTACGAGGCTGGCATCCCGCTTTCACCCTTTCACTGTAGAAACTTTTAAATGTAGCCGTCTCTTCTACTCCAATAGCTTCATACCTCACACCTCTCACCTGTGGAACACTCTTCCCTATTACTGTTTCCCTGAGAGCTATAATCTCCAACTATTCAAATGTAATGTCAATCGACATCTCCAGTTGTCTTGATCTATCCACTATCCATCTCCTCATCCTTTCTTCTATCACTCCTATCTACTCTCGCTCCAAATCTTCTGCAACCCCCTGCATCCTAGTGGCTTCACACCTTGCTCGGGGTGTAATGCCTAAAAAAAAAAAAAAAAAAAAAATTAGCTTTACTCAGCACTCCATGTTCTGATATCTAAAAACTTATATTTTCCCATTAAGTATTGTGTGAGTAAAGTTCAGAGATTTCACCAACATCTTTGGAAAGATTCAAAATTGCTTCATTTAACAAAAATAGTTATTTATTTTTGGTCTTTATATATCATGTTGATATGCAAATAAGTGTTTTCTTTTCTGTAAGAGGTAAACAAGAATTTGTCAATTCAAAATATTTCATGATGCAATGTAGGTTCTGGCATGACCAAAATAAAAATTAAATTTCATGGTACAGTTTATATTTTTGACCAGATTCTCAAAATTTTTTTAAAAATATTTTGTAATTGAATTAAAATAATAATAACAATAATAGTTTGATTAAATCTGATTGTGCAGAGAAAGTAATGATTACAAGGACAAATTATTGAATGAATTAAATATTTAACTTGGAATGTTCTATTGCTTTCTGGCAGAAAACAAAATTCTTTTGGACATTGAACCAGTTTTTTTAATGTTTTATTTATTTATTTATTTTGCTTCCATCACTCCCAACTTTGCCTCTTTAATTTCAAAGGTACCATGCTCCAATTTTTTTTTTTTTTTTAAATAAAAAATGATTTTTTAAATACAGGGATTTCTATCTGTTTAGTAGAATCACTTCTGCAGCAGTCATATTCTGAAGTGTGTAAAATGAATAAGTCATCTCAGACATATGTTTAACATCATCTATTATATAAGGATAAAAATAAAAAGAACATTTCCTTTCTTAAAATGCAGATTTAAATTTAGATGAATTTTGCCTAGACTTAGGTTTTTGCTCTAATGAAATTTATTAGAATTATTAATTTGATAAATCACTAATTTTGTAGAAACTATAAAGAAACCTGGGGTCCATAAAGTTGTTTACCATGAAGTTGCAATAAAATATACTATGATCAAGATAAAAAAGCCCTTTAAAAAATATAATTGGTCATTACATATCCTTTAATGATTGCAATAAATACTTAAGATCTATTATAAAAAGTTTAAAAACATCTACCTTAATTATTAGCAATAACATGGGCCTTCAAAAATTGCACTTATATAAAAACAATGCTGTTTATGAATTCTCATACCCTTTGGGAAATAGCATATTCAACACTAATACTCAAAAAACATCAAATTCTTACATTGGTCACATTGTCACCATACTCTCTCATAACACTTACCAAAACTTCATACACACATCTATCATCACATCACTAGCAACCAAAATGACTGTTAACATAAGAAAAATATTACAAGATGATATTAAAATACTAAACAGCACCCACTGTAAAGAAAAACTCCAAATGCTCAAAGCTATTGTTATGCAATGGAAATGACCTGCATTAAGCACAATCTTTTACTAAAACAGGTGTCATTTTAAAGTGTTTAAGAAATTTAATATCTTTAATATTTAGTATCTTTGTTATCAGACACTGTCAAATTTTGTGACGCCTAAAGAAACTAATTAGAAAAAATAAAACTTAGACATGACATCATTTGTATATCATACATGTATATTTAAATTAGAAATGTATTGTTTGTAAAATGCCAGGCCAAAGCTAATAAAAAATGTTTTCTGTAACATTAATGTTTCTGATAAGGCCTAGAGAACATCAAAGTACTTAAATAAAAATATGAATTTTGGATATTTTCTTCATAAATTTGATCCACGTGTGTAACAACTTACATGCAAACCAGAAAAATATAAAATCTTAAACTGACAAACTTTGTTGGTTGATTTTTAATAAAACTTGTTTAAATAAAATCTTACTAAGTTATGTGTATATTTTATTTCATTTTCATGGTCTTTCTTTAATGTTATTGCCAAAGTGGTTTTTCCTGAACTTCACATTCTTTGTTCTCTATTCTTTTTTCAGAGCATTAAAATTGAGTATTAGTCTTGTTTTATTTTTGTTCATTTCACTCCCTATTCAGATTGTTTAACATTTGTTGTAATTTGTCTGGTGATTAGTCAAAAAATGTCATAAGTGATGCAAATATTTGTTTACTCCCAGTCCTTTTTCTGTAAGATATTTTCAACTCCTGCAGTAAATAATTTACATGAAATTATATTTCTTTGTCTCACTCTTTTTCCAGTCTTTATTTGCATCTTTTGTGTTATCAAATTATTGCAGTACTATTATCATATATATTCTTTATGTATATAATTTTTCTTTGGACGCTGCTTTCATAGTGAGTTAACAACTGATGAGCATTTGACTGAATCAAACTTTATAATCAGTGAAAACCAACTAAGGTGGTTTGTTATATTGTTTTTCAGTCAGATGGTCTATTGTTGAGTAACTTCTTCTAAAACTTGCCTGTTAAGCATAGTTGATTTTCATCTAAGGTTTGTCTGTTTGTACTTTTGAGAATTGTTTTATATATATATATATATATATATATATATATATATATATATATATATATATATAATCTACTAGCAGTAGAGCCCGGCCTTGCCCAGGGATATAACAGTAAGAGATAGATCAAGTATCCACCATCATAAAGACTGAAAAATAAAATTGACAAAGATTATTTTTTAAGGTTGACGGACACGCATGTCTTAATTAGATTTTTTTTTTGTTTTGTTTTACGAATTGGTCAAACCCAAACTCAAACAAAAACATTGTTTTCAATCGTTATGAGTCTCTACCGATTGAATAGAATTTTATTATAAACAATTGTCTTGTAAATGAAATTTTTAAAGAATTCTGAATGTAAAAATAAAGAAAAAAAGTGTGCAAGACAATAAGAAACACTACATGCCAAAAAAAAAAAGTGAAGTTTTGTTGAAATCAGTTGAAAAATGTAGGTAGCCTTTCTGTAATCTTTTAGTTTTACAATTTATGATTTTTACTTATTGAATACAGTAAAAAAAATTGCATATTTTGCTTGTGGTGATTCATAATTAGAATTCTGATTTGAATATATTTTCCACTCATTGTTTCTAATACAAAAAATATTAACTTTATTTGGGTTTATTAATTATGATCTAACAAATCTTATTCATTTAGTAGCCTTTCTGTAATAATAATCTTTTACAATTTATGATTTTTACTTATTGTATACAGTAAAAAAATTGGACACCATGTGTATTTAAAGTAGTTTCCGGTTATTATTTTTAGTTAGGACTTGTGTATGTTTAGATTTCATTATCTTTCCTTAAAGATAAAGAATTTATCCGATGTTTGTATTCGTACAATCAGTAGAGATCGTTAGATTATTGTTTAAGGTTGACGGACACGCATGTCTTAATTTTTTTTTTTTTTACGAATTGGTCAAACCCAAACTCAAACAAAAACATTGTTTTCAATCGTTATGACTGAGTCTCCCAATTGAATAGAATTTTATTATAAATAATTGTCTTGTAAATGGAATTTTTAAAGCATTCTGAATATTAAAAATAAAGAAAAAAGTTTGCAAGAGAATAAGAAACACTACCTGCCAAAAAAAAAAGTGAAATTTTGTTTTATTGGCTGAAAAATATAGGAAATCCGATCCCATATTTAAAGGAACACACACACGCATACACACAAACAACCCGATGTGAGTTGTCCCCCTTCCATTTTCATGATGTCTCTTAATCGTGTTTTCAAATTGATTTTGTGCAAAAACAATTATATTTTTCCCATTTTTGGCACTGTTAGAACCACCACAAGGTAATTTTATGTAGTCCTGTGAAGTTTTGTTGAAATCGGTTGAAAAATGTAGGAAATCCGATCCAATATATAAACGTTACAGACACACACACATACTCTGTGTTTTATAATAAGTAAGATATATATATATATATATAGAGAGAGAGAGAGTGAGTATGTAATAAGTATGCACTCAACTGCCTCGTGGGTAACAGCTGTAGCTATTTATAGTCTTTGTCACTTCATATGTAAATGGATCACCTCATCTCCCTGTACCGAAAAGGTTTTATCTCTTTATTTTCCATGGCACTTCTGGAGCTTTTGTCTCCTCACCATCTTCCTTCCTTTACCTAAGAAATTGTCTAGATATCAAATACCTTGGCCTTTTTTCTTTTTTCATAGGAATGTTTATTCAGCGATTGTTCTTTTTCATCTTCAGAATTTATATTACTCTTGATTTCACTGTCTAGTCTGTCTTGCTTTGACATAACACTTTTGTCTTCATTACTTTCAGGCTCACTATACATTTCTTCATTGCTATCATGTTGCCCTAATATCCCTTTTCTATTTTTTTCTATTATCATAGTGTTATCTTCACTTTGCATTATGAATCTTGCCTCTTGTAGACTAGATTCTTTATTCTTTTTATACCATAGTTTTTTTTTTTTTTGTTGGTGGCATATGACATGGTTAATGGGGCTCTAATTTGTCTACCTATGAGGGCTGAAAAGGCTTTTCAATCTTCTAGGATGTGGTATTGTCCGATAACTTAGCAACAATCTATGAAGAAATGTTTTCATTGTACACATATTTTTAATTTGTTTTTTTTTTTTTTATATATAGTTTGTACCAATCTTTCTGCTAATCTGTTTGATTGCAGATGGTATTTATATGGTTTGCATCCAATTTTATTCAACCATTCTCTGGAGCGTTGTCAGATACTAGTGTTTTCAGAATTCCATTTCTTGAAAATATGATCCTTAATGCTTGTTTCATGGTCCAACTTTTGTTGGAGACATGTATTACTTTTGGCCATCCTCAATGCAAATCTAACAATATTAATAATAATTCCATTCCATTAACATAGGCATCATCCATGTGTACTCTGTCCCATGGTTGGGACTCTTTAGGCCATTCATGTGTTTTTTGTCTGTCTAAATTTTCTTCTGACATTGCACATTTTTATATATTCTTCTACATCTATAGAATAGCCTGGAAACCATTCCTTCTAGCCATAATCTCCTTTGTGTAGATGTTATTCTGCAATGAACATCGTCATGTATAGCTTTTGTAATTTTGCTCCTTTGCGTTACTGGCAGTGCCATTACATCTCCATTACAAATTACACCCTTTTCTACGGTTAACTTGTGTTTAACCTCTTTAAAATGCCTTTCTGCTCATGAGCAATTATTCCACTTATTATTTTTTTATCCTGAACAATATACAATACAATATGGGATCTTGCTTTGTATCCTCATCTAATTTGTCTATCAACAAAATATCAGTTTCGACCCAGTGTAAGAAAGTATCTTCAAATTTTTCCTCTTCTTTCTCACTTTCAGAAGTAATAAACCTCAAGTAGTCATCACATATATGCAGATTCCCATCCTTCTTTCTTAAAATTACTAACAGAGGAGGCCCATTTGCTCCCTCTTGATGGAACTCATTCCAGTAGATCTTGTTCCAGTAATTTTTTACTTTTTCCACAATTATTGGTAGTAAATGGACTGGCACTTTTCGGGCTTCAAAATATTAGTCTTAACTTTGCTTCATTCTATGGCACAGCAGACATTATTGGCGTTGTTTGCATCAGTGCATGCACAATAATCAAGACAAGTGAAAATCTATTCTGCAGCAAATATATGCAAACAATGCCAATAATGACTGCGATATGAATGAGTTTGAACTTTTGTTGTCAATAACTCCAAAAGGGTAGATTTTATCAAAATTTCTTTGTTATTTTCTCATTAAGCCTGTAAATTTACACGTAAATATAGCTATTGGAGAAATTTTTATTAGATACTTAGCATGGGACTTTAAAAGCAAATTATTAAAACAAACTAGGACCCATCTGATGATCACTTTTTGCTCTCTCTATTGTGAAGAAGATGGCCCAGAAATTGGTAAAATGGTGTGGAATTTCTTTAAAAAAAAAAGTGAGCAATATTGAGGGTACAAGAGCAAAATCTTGTGGTCCGCCACCCACCTGCGATACACCAGGTACCGCAGTAAACTGGTTCGCCTAACAGCGGTGATTACTGTAATGGCCTTAGAACCAGCAGTTGCCAACAAGAGGTCTGTTATTTGGTTTTCTCCTCCAATTGATTTTGAATCCTTTAGCTTTAGCTGCTAGTATTCTAAGCCATATTTGTGCATATTCATAATTACGAAGTGATAATTGTTCATTTGGCTTGTTAGATCTTGGTGGTACCATTTTTGTGTAGTGTTACCTACTTGTGTAAGTAGTATACACTCAACTGCCTCATGGGTAATAGCTGTAGCTATTTATAGTATTTGTGACTTCATATATAAATGTGTCACCTCAGTTACATACACTGCCAAAATGCCAGATTGCTAATTCTCCTTTGCACTTTATCAAGGATCTGTAGATAGATAGCAGGAGCACTGGACCACATGTGGCAGTAATATTCTACACATGGATGAATGGTAGATTTATAGATATGTAAGACACTCTGAAGAGAAAAAACATATAGCATGATACAGTGAACCAACTTTCCTAGAAGCTGACCTAGCAATGGATTCAATATAGTCTTTTCACTTCATGTCAGCTGAGAACGTTAGCCCAAGAAGGTACAGAAAGGCAATTTAGTTTTGGAAGTGTTAAAATTACCAAGTCATTCTTTGCTCCAGTTAACAACAGATTGAAGGTTGTTTGGATATCTAGGGCCCCCAATTTTTTGTTTCAAATTTTCCACTTTTGGTAAATTCTTTTTTTTTTTTTTTTTTTTTTTTCATTTTAATGCGTAAATTGCAATACAATATGCTATAATTACTATTAATACTGAAAACAAAAACATAATTCAAATTTTTATTGCATATAAAGAAATAGTAAATATCTACAGATCTTTTTTTTAAATGTTAAAATCCAAGTCCAAAAATAAATTATTTGTAAAAAAAATTAAAAAAAAGTAAAATGATTACACAATGAAAAAAAAATGGGATGTTACAGTGCATAATAATCTTTGAGTTAGAACTTTTAATCAGAGCTTCTTTCATTAAGAAAATATTGAAATAGTTGTTTTTTTTTTTGTTTTTTTTAAGTAAAAGTATTTAGATTGATTTATAATTATTGATTCATAATATAAAAATCACATTTAAAGTATCAACAGCAAATAACTTAAATTTAAATAAAACAACTTATTGTTGAAATACTGCTCAAATTTAAAATTACTAATTTTTTAATTTGGGAAATATATAATCTTATCTCTTCTCTAAATCTCCATTGTAATACAACCTTGTGAGTTTTTTGGTGTTCTTGGTTGTTTATTGAGTAAATATTTATACTGAGAAAATGAACATTCAGCATCTATGCTGGTAACAGGCATCCATATGACCTTATTGACAATCTGTTCTAGAAGAGGACATCTGGTCTTATTTGCATTCCAAAATTTAAATTTCTTTTACAATGGTGAAGCACTGAAAATAATGCAATTATTAATCAGGGAGAATCACTATGTGATGGTAAGCTTCAGCCCAGACAAGCCAGTCCAGTATAGAATGGTGTTTTGGGATAAAAAATTTTCTTTAATTCTAAATTGTATGGTAGGCATGTGGTAGCATTTACTTTTTGTTTCATAATCATAACACAAGGTTACAAGTTGTTTAGAATCTTAAATTGTGTGAGGCCTTAAAGTAAATGAATTTGTTAAACTTATTGGTTTGATCTTCGTTTCTTTCTCCTTCCAATTTTGATATTAACTAGCATCTATCTTTCCCATTTCCACTTTAGCAATGTATCTTTGTGGTCACAACCGAGTCATGACCTTCCGACTTTCATCTTTTCTAGAGTTTCTTACAAAAGTTTTAAAATGTTTAAAAATAGATCAGCCAACATTTTCTCAGAAAATTGACAAACCAGTTTTTTTTTTGTTTTTTTTAATGTAAAGATTTTTGTTAATTCTTTTTCGGGCCATAAAAGGAAAAATAACTACAAATATTTGTATAAACAAATTTTAAGGAAATGACTGTTATATTATTGTTATATTTATGAAAATGTTTAAGAAAATTGGAGAGACAGTTAAGTTTTGAAAGAATTAAAAAAAATTAAAACAAAAGTCAATTAATTTGTTATTTATTATTGAAAATTACATTAAAAACCCAGATTCCATTTAAGATTAACGATTCCATCCACAATTCCATGATTCCGGAAAACTTGTCGCTATAGATATCACCTGCCATTTTAACCTTATCAAACTGATTAAACTTATTATTGAGATAGGAGTCAATGGTTGTCATAAGCACAGATAACAAGTTGAAAGCTGATGTCATCAGGAAGGTCATTAATGAAAATCAAAAACTAAGACCAAGGATGGAGCCCTGGGGTGACACCTGCATTAGTATGAAAGTAAGTGGAAGAGTGGCCATTCAGGATTACTTTCATTTCATGATTTGATTAGAAAGATTAGATCAGTTCAAAAATTTGTCCAGAGACACCATAACTTTTCAGCTTGTGGAGAAGACCTGCATGCCAAACCCTGTTAAAAGCTTTCAAGATGTCAAAATCTACAACTCTGGTGTCACCATTCTTATCTAGTTTGATAGACTCTTTCTGCAATTATCGTCAGTATGTCAGCAGTTGACCTGGAGAAACAAAAGCCATATTGCTTGTTTGAAAAAAAGGCCCTGCGATGTGAGATGTTTAACCAATTCAGCATTGATTAGGGCCTCTAGGAGTTTCCCAAAAAGAGGTAGGAGGCTAATAGGCTGATAATTGGAAGGGTTGGGCAGTTCACCAGAGTTCTTATATCACGCTGGAGGCGAAAAATATTGCCAAAGAATTCTCTCCCTTTGCACTATTTAGTCACATCCTAACACTTCCAGAGGGTTGCACACTTTTCAATTGTTATTTCCAGTATTTTAGGCTGGAAACAGCCTACTACCACTTTGGAACACAGCTAAACTTCTGTTTTCTGACACCATTTTGAATTCTTCTACACTCTACATGAGGGGTAACATTGATTAAACCCGTGTTAAATTTTTTGAAATTTGTTTTTGTAAACAAAAATGACCACCTCAGCTTTTATTGTGGTCGAAGTTTAGGAAAGCGATGATGACCATTAGTTGCTGAGCGGCTACTATCATACATGGCTGACTAATTTTATGGAAGCTACTGGCTCCATGGATGTACCTGATAGCCTTTCTGAAGGTGAATTATTTTGTCTATTTATAAACAAAATAATAACTTTATTTGTCAACAAGTCAAATATGCTAGTTAGGTGAAAGAAAGAGTAAACAAATGCTGGTGGTTACTCATTTGTGAACACGTGGAAGAACCACTTTTAATGAAATGAAAGCCTTCTTAGCCAGTTTACTTCTTATTGTATCCCAGAACTCCACAAGGAGTAATAAAAGTTAAAGTATATTAAATTGTTAATGTATTTATTTTTTATTTTTTGTTTTAATTTTTTGTTTTCAATCTTGAAATATGCATGCAAAACATAATGCATTACATCAAAATGTTACTCATCCATTATTTTATTAGTGTACAAAAAATAAAATCAATACACATAATACAAAGAAAGTTATAACAATTTTAAAACAGTAGGTGCCCATGTTTTTGCACCCTGAAAAAAAAAATTAAGTGACAGCAGGAACAAATCCAGAAAGAATTTAGTGGGGTAAAGGTTAAAAACTGGAACAACAGATGAGGACTTCCAACAGGCACAAAAGCAAGAGGCAGTGAAGCACTTGTTATATGGTTTAGAGAGAACAGGTGCCAGTTCAAGGGCACACTTTTAATGACTATTACAGGGATAACATCAGGTCCACATCCTTTGTAGGGATTCAGATAATTTTATGTTCATTTTAAACTTTCATAATAAAAAGTGATAGCACCCTGGAAACAAATGAAGCATTATTATTATTTGATTTCTGTTGTATACTCATTTCTTTCTGGTTCCCAACCAGAGGCATAAAGTCAGAAATGGCATCATGACCTTTTTTTCCCTTAACATTTTTGCAAAAGGGAAAGGAAATAACCTAAAATTGCACACATTTTACATAGATAAAGGTGTGAACTTGAGAACAACTTTTTGTATTTGTTTAAGGCATGAGCTATCAGGGAGCACTTCAGTGAATTTATTAAACCCTTTTCCAATCAAACCACAACTGGAATTATTGATGTCCTCATGGGCCATATTTTTGAGATTTCCACTTCAACACCCTTGTATTTTGATAAAATTTTTGAAGATCTTCAAAAATACATTACAGTTGGCATGTATTGGCATATCAATAAGAAAGCAACTTCTGTTTTTGTGGTTTTTGATCACTTTGTCTAAGGGATTAGCTTTGATTGTTCTATGTAGTGTAAAGACCCATAAAATTGTTACAAGTTTTGTGTCTATAACTGGGCCTGAGTGGTGTTCATACCAACTTCTTTCCTTGTAAAAGTTTCAGATTTTCCAATGCATATATTTGCCCACTCTGTCATGCCGTGTTTCATGTTCAGTGGATGTTAATACCATGCAACCTGATACAAGATAGTCAATTGTTTCTGGATATATATCACAGTCTGCATTTCTGGTTAATACAATTTTTCAGTATGCTTGCTTTTTAATTTCTAGTTAACAAGCATTGATCCTGTGCAGCAAGAATAAAACCTTCAGTTTTTAATCATGTACTATGTAACCACTGATGGATACAGGATTTGTCTACATCAGCTTGTTTGGCACAGGCAGAGTATTGACCATGAAGCGGCTTATCTTGCCATTGTTTCTGCATTTGGTCCATTTGCTTTCTTTTTTAAGGTCTTTGCCACTGCAGTAGGTATATATTATAGTTTATTTGCACTTCTTCATCCACTTGAAACTAAATTTTGAATTTATTGGCATCCTTTATTACTAAATAAAGTTTCTTAATTCTTGATAGAAATTGAGCTACTCCTCTGCCTCTTTTTGATCTGCACATATACAGATGATCAACACTGGTCTTAGGATGATTCATGCCCTGACAAGTGAGAAGCTTTCTCGTTTTGACATCTGTTCATTTTATGTCAACTATGGTCTAGTTAAGGATGTTGAAACTGTATTGCACCACAAGACCAGCCAATGAGTTTAAGGCTGAAATTTTGTTTTGTGAATTCAACTTGATATTTAACATCAGATGCACACACCTGTAATATTCTTTTCTTACCATCTCCTTCATTTGGTTATGCTGTATTCCATCTCCTTCACTGACTTCTAGGTATTTATAAGCAGCTTCTTGTTCCAACTCGCTAATCTTTGTGACAAAATCAAGAGCTATTGCGTGTGTTTCTATAATTCTCCCTTTATTGAATATTACTTTTGCACATTTATGTAATCTGAAATCCATATGGATGTCATCACTGAAACATTTTACAGTATTGAGAAAACCTTTCAACTCATTGTTGTCTTTTAGTAAAAGTTTGTGATCATCCATGTAGAATAAGTGATTAAATACTTCTTGATTATTTTGTATCCATAGTTAGTACTGTTTAGTTCAAGCGAAAGGGGGATTAAGGACAGACAGGACAGAAAGGGTGGCAGGGAATCTCCTTGAAAGATTCCTCATTGGATATTAAAGCCTTTGGTGTGATTTAAGTATAATGTGGTTTTCCACGGATCCATGCTATATTTAAAGAACCATATGCAACTTGGAATCCATTCTGTTCCAGGGTAAAAATGTTGTTGTCATAGAAAAAAGAGTAAGTATAATTAGTCAATATAGATGTGATTAATTTATGTGGTGGACAGGCATGTTACTGGCCTATAATGTTTTATATCATCTATTTCATTCATTTTATTGGTCATCAGTAATCCATTCTGCAATTTCCTTATTAATTAGCATTGATGAAGTTTCCACAAGGGTTTTACGGATTGGTGATATTCAGAAGTTGGGTACCTGGGGATTTGCATTTTGGAGATTTTGTTAGAGCTTGTCTTACATTATCTTTGGTTATATTTTGTCCATTCTTGTACAGGTTTATCCTTCATTCTTGCTTGCTCTTGTTTGATCCTATCTGCATTATGATTATATTCCTTTGGTCTGCACCAAATATTTTTCCACAGTTTTTGCACTTCTTCAATAGGTGGTGGTGTTTTGTTTTTACAACTTCTTTTTCAATTTCCTTGTAAAACTTCTTGAAATAAGTTTGAAATATCTTATTTTTGTCGATAGAACCTATACTGCTTTTCATATCGTCTTGTTCTCTGTGCCTTTGATTGTAGTCTCTGTATAAGCATTTCCTTGATTGGTGGAATTTCATTTACTACTTTAATTCTATATTTTCGCTTGATCTTTCTGCTTTTCCATTTTGAATCTCTTGAAATCTCATCTATTATCGATAATTCACATCTAATTTCCTCAATTTTTTGCTTGAATTTTGCCTTCTAAGCAGGTTCTTTTTGTCCGTTTAATCTTTGTCTTGACATTAGGTTTTCCAGTAGCTGCTAAATTTACTGTATATATGACATTTACTTCTGTGATGTTTTTCAATGGTCTGTCTGTTAACAAGGTTTGCAATGCAGTGTTATATTTGCACAGCATGTTTATTGAACTTTTGTCATATGAATTTTTGGAAGCTGGTCTGTTTCTGACATTTGTGTGCAAGTTACTTTGCTAATTATTTGAATGATGTGTTTTTTTTTTTTCTTCATTGATTTCAACTTGTTCAAATTGTTTTCAAGGAATTCGGCTCTAATTTCATTTGATTCATATTCATCAGTGCAATTGTCTGTCACAGCTACATTCTTCTGTTTCCTTTCCTGAGGGATCATTATTTCATATCTCATTTATTTTAGTTTGTACCTCATCCCCTGCCATTATTCATCTTCATTTTTTGCATCATTTTTGTTTGAGATTAATTTTTGTATTTTGTCTTGTATTTAGTTTTGTCTCATCTATTTCTTCATTTGAGTCTTTTATTTTGCATGATGTTTCCACAGACATTGGCATGCATATTTGGGTTGAAGTAGGGTCTTATTCCAGTTTGTAACATATCTCTCCATATTTGCTATGTCTGAACCATTATGTTTATTATTATTATCTTTATATGCATGATCTTGAATTAAAAGCAGTTATGATTATATATATTTATCATATCTTTTATATTGTAATATAATCTTTAAAAATAACCTTTGTCAGTATTGTTTTCATATAATAAAGTTTGATATTGATTTTCTTTTCAAACTGTTGATTATGTCAGTTGCCTTCTTAGACTGAAATGTCTATTTTTGACATTTGCATAAACATTAAACCCCCATCTCCTTGACTACTATGTCATATTGAAATGCAAGGTAGATATTATTTGGTAATAATCAATTCTTTATGGTTTGAAAATGTTTTATCTATAAATTCTCATTTAATTAAAAAGTATACTTTTATGACTTTTTCTTCATATGAATTTAAATTTAAAATTTTTTTTTTTTACACTAAACATTCTGTGTCAGTGATGCAAAACATCCTAAAAACTTAATTTTTGTATTGTCAAGTTTTTTCTTTATAATTTTGTCAATTTATTTTGTCATGTACTTGTTAAGAAATATATACAATATCAAGTTTCTTATTCTTAAAAAGCACTCTTCTTGGAGAAGCTAGATACATGCAAAGCTTTTAAGACATTTCTCCAGAGTTTAGCTATTTTAGAAGTACATAATAATCACATTTATTTAGCAAATTTATCAAGCTGTTTGGTGCAAAGTACTTTTGTAGGGTAGAAGCACTATCAGTTAATGGTGGAATACACTGATTGAAGAAATTTATTCTGTTTTTTCTATTTGTAATATTGAAGTAATGAAATTTTTCAATGAAGGTAGAAATGTTATAATTATGCAGATTCTGGAAAGAAAAGTCTTTAAGTTTGCATTATGGGAACTGATGATAAGAGACCTTTCCTTAAAAATATTTGTCAATATAAATTGATGTGACAAATATAAAAATTTAATGTGCCAATTCTCCTTTCAAATGTTTACATTCATTTGTTAATTTTTTATTTACTTTTTTGTTTGAATGACAAGTCTATAAAAACACTGATCTAGGTTAAAATTTGCTTTCATAGTTTTCAGATTTAAAAACACTTGTCTTTTGGCTGCTAGTATGTTTCTTCTTTTTTTATCAAAAATTTATTTGCATTATTTTGAGTTGAATGTAAAATTTGAAACCATCTTTTCTCTAATATCAATATTTGAGTTATAAGTGATCTGTTAAAGTCCTTTTGCATTTAGCAATATTTATTTTTCTTAAATTCATCTCAAGTAGATTAGGATTACATTCATCTGTTTTGATTGATGAAAACATATTAGCTATATATTTATCATCATAAAAAAATGCTTCATATTACATAAGAATAGGTACCTCCACTTTTTGGTGGAAAATGGCATAGCATAACGAAAAAGACCACAAATGTAATAAAGTTTTGTTAAAATGTTTGATATTATTAAGATGAAATCCTTTTTAACACGTACAAAATTTTGGTTCAAATCTTCTTTTGTTTAAGTCATCGGGGTGGCATAATAATTACTTTGATTTTTTTGCACTTTTTTTTTCCGTTGAAAACACATTGATTTGGAAATTCTTGTAAAAATCAAATAATTGACCAATTTTAATGAAATTCCAAGGACTTAATCACAAATGAATGAAATTATCTTTGAATATTTTTTTTTTTTTTTATACATATGTTACCTCCCACTTACTTAACTTCATGAAATTTCACAAAAAACGTTTCTATTTCCTGAGTGTTTTTTTTTTTTTTTTTTTTTATATTTAAGAGTAGGAATCCTTGGAGAATGTAAATCACCTAATCCCAAAAAAAAAAAAAAAAAAAAACTTGCACTATTCTCACTGAAAATCTGCTCTGAATTGAAAAATAATGAATGCAATAAAGCTATGACATTATTTAATTAGAAAAGTGTTTAATTGCTTTTGTAAATAAGTTATATTAAGAACATTATTGTGTGAAGAAATCAAATTTTTCTGATGAATAATGAATTTTTACAAGAATTTTTTTCATTTCTTAAAAATTTTAATTATAATAATTTATAATTGTTTAAAATTGTGTAAAATTCTGTATTGGGCTATTTCCTGGATGTGATATAACAATTAAGTGGAAAGTAAATTTATGAATCCAAGATCGAAAAGTTTAATAAACTTAGTTACACTATTCTATTTTTAAATAATTTTTTATTTTTTTACTTAATTTGTTCCCCTTTTCATCTATGAAAGGCTAAACGCAACATTATTATGAAAAGGTCACATGATCTAAGAGTTTTCTCTCTTTACAGAGAAATTAATTTAAGAAAATTTTATAGTATTTTAAATTTTTGCATAAAGCATCTTCGAAAAGTAAATAAGTCAAATTATTAGATAATTGTGGAAAATATGTTCATTTGTAAAAATTGCTAGGTAGTTAAAAACCAAAAAAATGCGTTCAGTTAGATTTTGTAAATTTTATGTCAATTCTAGTCAGCCATACTGTCATCACTTCCTCACTCAATTGTTCATAAATCATTGCTTCAGACAAACAGGGCCGACCAATAAAAAATGGATGTATATTACTTTTTTATGCTATAAGTAATATTTATTTCAAATCAGATTAATTTAACTTTGAATTTTCTAATTTTACTTAATGTGTCAGAAATTTTGGACGAATTTTAAAATCAATAAATTTGTTTTTGCAAATTTTTTAAAATTAAGAAAATGGCTACTTTTAAGAAAATTTTAATAAATCAAAATTAAATTTGACATTCCAATCTATATAATTTCTATTTGAAAAACACCCGAATATTTTACTTACTGAAATAATAATTTAATCCGTTAGCTTTCAATTAAAGCTATTTCATTTTTAAAAATTTATCCTAAACCAAAGGTATGAAAAATTTATGCCGAAAAAGTGGAGGTACCTACATAAGAACCAATAAATCATAAAATTCATATAAAACTACAATTATCTTCTTCAAAATACATATACCCTGTCATAGAAAATTCATAGTAGTTGATGCAGAGAGCTGGTCAACAATGAATGTCTATATTTTATCATATGCTGTGCACCATAATTCACATTTTTTTTTTTACTTACTGATGAATAAATCTTCAAATGAAGGTTAAAGATGTCACCTCCCTACCATCTGAAAATTACTGATGTTTTTTCTATCAAAATGAAAAACACCTTTAAACCAAGATAACCAGGTTAATTATATAATTAAATACAAGTAATCTTTTTATTAGGGATTTTATTTTAATGTCAGTATTTGTTAGGATTAGGTCAGTTTAAATAATTGACCACAAGTGGGAAAGTTTTCTTTTTTTGGTTGTTTTCTTTTTTAAATTAAGGAATAAAATTTTACATTGAATGTGAAACTTAGATTTTGTTTAAAATTTATTGGCATTTTAAATGTACATGAATGCAACCATTTTCAGAAAAATGCATAATCTAGAGATTCTGTCATTATTAATGAAACCGTTCATATATATATACACACACAATTTAATAAAGAATTTTTTTTTTCTTTTATTTTGAAATTAGACTTGCAGCATAACTGCTTGATTCTGGAAATTTCAATAATTAGAGATACTGATTTTTATATTGTTACGAACTTGTAGCATATAGATGAACCATGGGTTCTAAAAAAAAAAAGGAAAACGTGGTTTCTTTTCTCGGTCTTCACTCAGAAATGGAAGCGGCACAAGGGAATCAACAAAGAACAGACACAAGACGATGGATTTCAAAATAAAACATTTATTTATAAATATATATAACGGAGTAAAGAAAGAAAAAAAAGAACATTCATTTAACAAAGGGGGAGGACATCATTAAAGAATAGAAGGCGCGAGCGAATACATACATATATGAAAACAGATCAAGCCAAACGAACCAACTTCTCTTGCAGTCGGGTTGGTATCTTCACATAAAGTTTTGATTCACCGAAGCAAGAGTTCTGATGATAAAACAGTATCTTGGCCGGCCGACAATGCTCCTGGATTCTTCTTCTTTTCGCAAGTGTTCGAGGGTCCCCAGCATTTCATACAGGCATTTGGTTGGGTCGACCAGTTCCCTAGCAGTCCTTCCACCACTCACTAGTCGACAGACTTTGCTGTCTTCCTCATCTCAGTGGGCGGTCTGACGATTTTTGCCCAGCGACGTTCAACTGCCGCTGGTCAGAGGGAAACTGAAAAATCCTTTTTGGTTTTCGCTGTCCCCAAAGACAGTCACGTGGGTTCCCTTCGTCCTTGACCGGTGCGCGGAGGAGGATAGGCGCAAAAATCACGCAGTGCTTGTGTGATGGCCAAAAGTTCAACACATGCTCCGTACGTCCCGGTCACGTGAATCGCAGCAGGAGACCCTGATGGTGCCTGGAATTCACTCATGGTCAAACGCGAAATCTTGGATCCAGGTCATTCTCGCGTTGGGTCACTTCGAAGTTCACGGGCCCTTGGCTTGTGGGTGGAAGAGAGGATAAGGAGAGAAAGAATTTGTGAAGAGAAGAGGGGGTGTATGGCTGATCATAGAATATATTCACTCGCGAGTCAGAAGCATTGGATTAAATTTCTGTTTTTATTTATTTATTTATCTTTCTTTTATATCTAACTAGTTTTCTCTTTATTTAAGATTTTACTTTAGCCTAACGCCTATATGGTTAATGAAATCGTGGCTACGTGACACAATATATATATATATATATATATATATATATATATAATATATATATATAGTGTAACCCGGATATAAGAGTTGTCGGGACCGGAGAAGAAGTCTCTTATATCCGGGTTTGGTCTATTTATATATATTAACACAGGCTCTAATTTGGGACCAGAGAAAATCTCTCTTATATTATATCACTAATATATATATATATATATATATATATATATATATATATATATAATGCATGTTCCTTAAATGCTATTACTTTTTTACAGGATAAAATGCTAATTTACTAAGCTTTTCATTAAATATCAGAATTTTTTAAAAAGATGTTTTTTTTTTATTAATGTATTTCTCTAATCGGAACCTGCATTTACACAACAACCATTTTATTGTGGATCTGTTCCATCCTTTGCCTATAAATAGCTCTGACATCTGACTGTTTCATATTATAATTTTACCTGAAAGATAAGATCAATCTTCAATGAATATCAAAAAGTAGTTTTTAAATTAATTTTTTTAATGTAATGTCATCGAACACACAAGCTGTAGGAATGAGGTCATGTGTGTGCATTCCCTCAACCCTCACCGCCTCAGTTCTTCAAGTTTGAAAATTAATTACATACATTAAATAAGTGAAATATTTAAGAGAATGTACCTCCAAATTAATCTTAATTCTGGGATTTAAAAAAATCCTTCACTGCTTTAACAACTTAAATTTCATACAAACAACAAATGCATATTTATTTTCAGAAGTGAACTCAAAAATTATGCATTTTAGAAAGATTTAACTTTTCAGAGTTAATTATCCAAACTAGGGTACAAAATGATTTGAATTCCTTTGACTAATCATCCTATTTCAAAATAAACTTTTTGTACAGGCAACCTATGGAGGGTCAGCTCTGTAAATATACAAATGTGATGAAAGGTTGGCAATACCGATGGTTCTCCCTTGATCCTGACTCAGGATCATTAGAATACTTTGAGGTAAGAATACACTTGTCCTTTTCTATATTGTTGCTTTCATATAGTTTACGCATATATTCTACTCTGATTTTTAAAATGAGTTTTTATATGTTGCATTAATCCTCAAATACCACAGCCAAGTTTTCATTTGTTGAAACCTGAATTTTGAGTTTCTTTAAAATACAATATGAAATAAAATGAATTGTATATTATAATTATTTTTGTTTAATTTACTCTCCTCTCTTAACACTAAGACTATTTACATTATAATTAATGAATCTTATGTTTTACTGTAGCTGGAAACAAAACAGTTTGTAATTAAAGTATTAAAAAAATCTTGCTGTCAAAAGTAGAAATTGCAAATGTTTCAAGTATTTTAAAATGCAACCATTGACATACCATTCTTTATATCATACTATATGAAACTTTACATACATTTACTAATTAATATCATGTCAAAATAAGTCTAAGGGATTTCAATTTCAGACAAGTATTCTCTCAAGTAGGGAGAGTTACATTGAAGTTGCAATAATCTTCACTTCTATAAAATCTATAATATTTTTAATAATTTAAACAAATTTACATATTCCTTTTATTTTCCTGTTCTCTTAAATGTATATATTTTCCCAAATTTTTCAGAAAGAAGAACACAAGAAACAGAGGCCAAGGGGTGCCTTACATTTAGCTGTTAGTACATTGTCTTTTTAATGATCTTTTTTATTGTTCATTTTTTTTTGTTCTCTAGTGAATTTACTTTAAATATTCCTTTTCTATTGATATTTGATTTCTATAATCTTTCATTTGAAATATTTAAAAAAGAAATCATTTTAAGAAACCTATATTGTCTTGTAAATGGAATCAAAATAAAGTTTGTTAAAAACAATAACAAAAGTATTTTACTGTATCAGCACTGATATTGCAAATTGGTTATTATTTATGGAGTGATATTGTTCACTTATCAAGCTTACAAAAGCCAAGAAAAGTGACATTCAAAGCTTAATTATTTTCTGTTAAATATTCTGTTAAAAATAGGTTAAACACTGTTAAATGCAAGCACACTTTTTTTTTTCTTTCCCTAAATCCTATGAAATTGACACAGCTATATTAATTTATTTTTTTTACAGGAAATGTAATGCTTATGTTGGCAGATTACAATATTGCTTGCTTTTTTTTAGGTGGATTGTATAAATATTGTCTTGATATTAATATCATCTTGGAAGAATGAAATGCCCAATGATGATAATACTGTCTTTACAACACTGAACAAAACTTATGAGTTATTTAAAGTCCAGATAAGTTATTTATAAAAATTCAAATCTCAATGCTTTGGCTTATGTTTACAAATCTCTTAATGTAAACATCATATTTGTATAAATGCCTTTTGGAAAAGCATGAGTCTATTTCTTCTCCACCTCATTGCTATGTTTAAATAGCAGGATAGACTGGCCTTTCTAATCTTAGGTAGAAACCAGAAGTCATGGCAATTTACAGATATTAAATAAAATAATCTATGGAGAGCCATGTTCAGCCATATGTTAAAGCACATTTAAAAGAGAAGAAAATATAAACATTTATATAAAAATAAGTTTAACAGTTTATATAAAATATAGAAATTGTAAAAATGTTCTGGTGGTTTTATATCTGCCCAAAAGCACTGTTATCTTCTTCGGAAACCCTTAACAGGTATTAGATTACCTAAAAAATGCTATTTGGCTATAATCGTTTGATTCTTTTAATTTATTTTTGGTGATTGGACAGGGTGCAGTCATTAGTCCCTCTGATGAAGACTCTCAAACATTCACTGTACATGCTGCTAATGGAGAATTGTATCGATTGAGAGGTAAATTTAAAATCTAAAAATTTCTTTTCCTTCATTCTCTTTACTATAAGGTTAAGTTAAAAATTGAGTTTGCAATTACGCAAATAAAAGAATGTAATTTTTTTTCCTTTTACCTGTTCATGAAATGGTGTTATATGCCTCACATGATACAAGAAAATTTTAAAGCTACAATGTGTTCATTTGTGACTAAGATTTTAAAATAAATTACTCCTAATGTCATACAGTCCCTCATTTTGTAATTATCCACTAAAAACAATTGTTTTCAGTTTATTGATTTTTTTTTTATTAGCGATAAACAAGTTTAATGAAAAAATTATGCCTTGACATTGTATGTAGATTTATTTTATTATGCATGATCTTGTTGAAAAGAGAAATTTACATAGCAACCAGCTGGTAAATTTGTTAAATCTGATCTATCATTAAATACCTCCTGTAATTGTTATGTTGTCAGAAGATGCCAGCAAGAAAACATTTTGTCTTAAATTCATAAAGTTTGAGAATTGTTATTTGCATGAAAATAATTTGCTAACTCTAGTATGAAACTGCCAAATAAGATTTAATTTTTGGCTTCCAAAATTGAAAATACTGTTATTGATTAAGATAACACTACATTTTACTAGATCAAAAAAAAAAATTTTCACCTTGTATAAAAACAAAGATGGAATTATTTCTTGGGTAACATTGCTCATCATTTATATCTTGATCTCTTCAATGACTATTTGATGCGATTTTTCTTTATGCAGCTGCAGATGCACGTGGACGTCAACACTGGGTAGATAAGTTACGAGCTACAGCCGAGTACCACACCGCCAACTTAGCTCAAGTGAGACTTTTTTGTAGATAAAAAGAATTGGTTGTGTTTTAACAAAGTTGCTAACAGAAATTATTAAAATAAAATTTTATTTATTTATTTATTTTTTTTTTTCATTTGAAGATTTTCTAGTAGTGAAAACTAAAAATACTGAACTCTAACCTTGTTCAGCCTTTCACAGAGATTTTTTTACTATTTTAAATTGAATGTAGAATATCAGATTTTCAGACTCATAGAATTAAAGAAGTTGAAAATTAAGGAACAGCTGAAAATTTTCATTCTTGTGACTAAATTTTGTTCTGTTAGAAAATTATTTGAATAGTTAGATGTAATAAAAAAAAAACAAAAGTCAATTATTTACATTTGTATCAGCACTTTTTCCTAAGCTCAGAATATCTGTGTGGTTTGCTCAGAATCAATGTCATTCCCAGGTCCTTTGTTGAGGATCAGTGTATTTGTGTGCTCTTAACTTTGTAAGTTAATTTTACTGTGATGTTCAAACAACAATTGATATTTTACTTACCTGCTTACTTCTACATCAGGATTTATTTTATTTTTATTTACTTTAGCATGACAAAAGCAACAAACAGGAACACACAGAAAAAATTACTGTTCATTAACATATAGATGCAATATTAAAAAATCACTTTTATTTAATTGATATCTGCAAATGAATTCACAAAATATACTATATAAGTTTCAAAATGATATTATTAAAAATATTCTGTTAGGCACTTAGCAGGAAACTTAGCTCAGAAATCTTTGTATAAAAGTATTCAGTTATAATATGGAGCAAAGTATTGAAATTCTTAAAAGTTTGATTACTGAACTTTATAAAATACTTAACATTATATACATGCAGACTATTGTCCTTGTTTTTTGTTTTATCAGAATGTTTTGGTCGAACACTAGAATAAGGACAATAGTTCTTATGTAAATAACGCTTCATTCCAGAAAATTCAGATAGAAATTTATAAACTGCATCTAAAACAATTGAGAAGCAGCTATGCTTCATGTATTTAATTTTATTTTAACAGACATTATGTATTTTTTACAAATCAAATGCTTTTCATTTGTTTGAAATATATTATCCACAATACTGCCTGCATAAATTCATTGAAAGAATAAAATTTAAGGCTGATTATAAAGTCGTCTACAAAGTCAGCTTTGATCATATCCACCTCTTTGTAAAAAACCCACCATTTATTTTTAAATTGTTTAGTTAATTTCAAAACCTAAAGTAAAAAAAATTAAATGATTAATTTTTAACAAAAAGAAAAACTGATTTTAATGAAAGAAAATGAATTTGATCTGCATGTATAATTTTAAAAATTGACCAGCAATTTTAAATTTTCTCAAAATACAGCTCTGCTTATTTACAAGACTATAGAAAGCATAATCAATTAGTGGAAGATTAGAAAGCACAATGATACTTGAGTTTAATTAGGCTTTCATTGAAAATAAAGAAAAGTCTGCTTAAATGACTCCCAAAAGGAAACCTGATTCAACAGGTTTAGATGCAACGTCACTGATGATAGTTTCCGTTTCAATAAACTTCAGTGCACATCCTGCTCACTCTGCTGCTGTTGTTGTAGATTATCTCAAGTAAATGACATTTTAATCTCTCGGCTGGTCAACTGGCTCAGTTTATCATAGTTATATTAATCTGGTGTGAGTGGGGAAGTAGATGACATAGCTTATTTAGTTAAAATGTTAGTACTGTTATTTTTGTTTTTAAAGCTCTCCCCCTCCCTCCCTCCCTACACACACACACACACCTCTCCATTTTTGTGGGGTTGGTTGTCACTGGTGATTGACTGTCTGCATCAAAATCAGTTCTTTTACATGTGAAGTTTTAATTCCAAAGTGTATAAATATCTAAATTTATCTGGCTTGAACCACTCAATTTTTTTTTCTTGTATGGTGAAATACATGCCTTCAATTCAGTACCAATCTTCAGATTAGCTTAATCTGGTCAATAACACCTGTCTGGGTTAATCCTCTCAGTTCTAAGATATTATCATTGATATGTGTAAAATAGATTCCAAAGCATTGGCTGATATAGCCTTAATAACATGTGCACAAATTACCTAGACATTGAAACAACAGTTTAATTCTGTATACATATATATATATATATTTGGATGCTTAGAAGCTTGGAGAGGCTGTACATGTGTTGTAGCAGGTGACAGTGTTTTAGCTTCATACTTGATGATGGTTTCAATGTAAAAACGCTTGAAATATAAAGTCAGAATTTAAGAAACTTATTCTTTTTTTTTCCAATCTCTGTTTTTCTGAATGTTATGTGGATGTTTATGTTGTCCATCACAGAATGCACCTGCCGTACAAACAAGGCATGCCGAACTTATATCTTCAGCTATCAGCAATGACCATGTGCCATCAATAAGGAAGTCTTCTGGGGATTTATCAGCCAACAACAGGAGACTTACTAATTCTACAGAATCATTACCAACCATAGTAACAATGAGGTTAGTATACAGGATTTTATTTTTCAGTTCAACACATGGTTTGTCTGTTTTATTCTGCTAATGTTTTACTGTTTTTAAATTAATTGTTCTACTGGTGATGTTAGATAAGGAAATGTTTATATATGCAGCTCTGAAAAATAGATTAATTAAAAATATCTGTATATTATTGAAATTGTTCTTTTTTTTTTTCTCTCTCTCTCCCTAGATCACAATATAAAGTTCCTGTGGCTCAAACAGTTACTGTGGATCCATTCAAAGAAGTTAAGGAGTACTTATTCCAGGCTAGTGAATACTCCAACAACTTAAAAGATAAAATAGGTGTAAGTACCATCATTTTTCTGTAAACACATGGGGATCTTAAAGTCTTAGCAAAAAAAAAAAAAAAAAGAAAATAATTATTCTTTTTCTTTTTTAAAATGTTAAAATTAGGTACTTGAAGCTTTGTACATTTTTGAACAGTATTCCAACCTGGGTCAGTATTGGTTATGTGCTATTCCTGTCTTGCAGGAGAATTTTGTGAGAAGCTATGACAATCCAAAGGGCACTACACAATTGGTGTAGACTTAAAGCATCTGCAACAAAAAGTGTAATGTCAGTGACTTTCCCACTGCTGTGACATGACTTTCCTCTGATTTTTCTATAAATATTTTCATGGCAGTTGTTATAATGAGCTCTCCTCCTTGGTACCTCAACCACGTGAATTTAAGTGTACTACTTAAATTGGCAACTAGGTCTCATCATTTTACTGTTGAAATAGAAAAAGATGTAATCACATGTTCTATTCTAATAATTTCTTTTCTTGAACTTCTCACCTGTGGAATTCTCTTCCTGTTTCTTGCTTCCCTGCCACCTACAATCTTAGGAAATTTAAATGCAATGTCAATTGCCATTTTCTATCTTTCTGAATCTTGTTCTTTTATTGTCCTTTCTCCTTGTTAAAGCCTTATTCTCTTCCACCCCTAGTAATCCCCTTGCATCTTAGTGGCATTAATGCCTTGCTTGGGGTGAAATGATATTTTTTTAAAAAAACTGAAAATTCTAGGTCCCTTATATGGCTAGCATATTCATCTGCAAACTTGGCCACAAAGGGTGGAACATATCAATTAAATTCATTAAACACATTTTTTGAATCTCATCTGTGGTCACTAGGAGGGACTTGTATAGTGAGTACATCATACCCAAATTGCTGTTAAAAATGATGAGCTCATTATTTTTACTGATCACCTTACTGATTCCAGTTTTTGCCAAATCTGAACATCTTTCTGGTGTCAGCAGCTGCCACTGCTCTCTCTATTTCTGAGATTTTAGTTTGACATCTCCCAATTATGCTGAGTTCTATAATAGTTATCACATGAGTTTGTTTTTTTTTTTTTTTTGTACTTTTAACAGGGATTCTATCATTCTCATTCGATATTTACTGTTTGCTCATTTTGATGCTGGTCCCATGTGTTTGAGCACTTCCTACTATTGTAATATTCAGGGATGCCCAAAATGCTTCAAGGTCAATAGTTTTTGAAGCTTTTTTTTGTTTTTTTACTAATCTCAATAAAAATTAGCAGTTGTACTCACAAACAAGTTTTTTTTTTTTTTTTTTTTTAAACCATGAACTAGGAGGAGGAGTTCCTAAACAGACTTAAGTATTGTGAGCTATAACTATGGCATGTGAATAATACCATTTTGTTGCTTGAATCTGCAAATTATTTGAAACATTGTTGGCAAAAGTGAGAGTATTAACCAAAAAGAATTCTGTTCAAATCACCTGGATGTAATATGTATCTAAGGCTGGCTGGGTTGAAATGTGGTGATCAAACAAAAAAGATAAGGATACTAGTTTGAATAATTCATGAAATTATGATAATACTTTTTCGAACTTTAGGACATATTTTCTTTGTACCATGTGCTCAAATATAAGATGTTTGGAAATTTAATGCTCAATCATATAATTGTAGAGTCAAGTGTATCAATTATCACCTTGAAAGTTTGAGAATACAATTATAATTCTCCTTTATGTAGTTACATTTGGGGCTTAGTATTATTCCAATTTCAGTATTTGTCTTTGCATAGTCATTCCCTGTTGATTGCTGTTCACTTGCTCCAATCATCTGAAACTATCTGAAATCTTAAACTTTCCCAGGACTTTAACATTTGTGTTTTTGCATTCACCTCCTTTGGTAATAATGAAATTGTTGAACAAAATACTTCTCAAATTTCTAGGAAGCCACTTCAAAAGGTGGTAGTCTGAAGGGGCTAAATCAGGAAAATATGGTGGGTGTGGTAAAACTTCCCAAAAAAGCTCTTTCTTTGTATCTACAAGTAGCCTGATGTCAAGTGAGTAAACTGATGACAATGGATGAACATTGTAGTTTGTTTCTCTTGGTCAATGTGTGTGGCACCCATGCACCATGTTTCTGGACCTTATCCATTGAGTGAAGATGATGAGTGACAGTAACATGAGAGCTTGTCATTTTCTGAGTGAATTTCTTAGTGGTCTGGTGTGGTTCTTGTCTTAATAATTCATATTTTTAAGTTAATTTGGAAGTTTTTGCTTTAAAACAAAAAGAACCAATTTGTATCTTGTACTGAATTGGAATGAGTTGTGAATGTCTTTGAATGTTTTGTTTGAACTTAAATGAAATTATTTGTATTGTTTCTTGTTTTTCCGATGGCTATTTTTATATATTCATTAAACTTCCTTCAGGTGTATTAGGTTAGCCAAAAAGATCAATCACTTTTTATCATTAGATAACAATAGGATAATTTAGTTTTAACTACCTTCTGTCGTTAAGATAGATTTTGATTGTGGCAGTTGGATTCTAATTTTTAAATTATCAAAAATGGGATTTTTTTTTTTTTTTTGATTCTAACATTGAAAATGGAAAAATCTTTTGGCATCTTAGGCATTTTTTGTTATGTAAGTTGAAGATAACTTTAAAAAAAAAAAAAGAAACAAACTTGTATAGTTTATTAAAATGATACTGTGAATAATCACACATGTTAAGTGGAAAATTCTCACTGTAAAATATTTTCTAGACTAATTGAAGTTGATGGCAGTCAAGATATTACTTGAGAATGTATGACACAGAAGATAGCCAACATTCTCAAAATATCCAAATGAAGCACTGAAAATTATTTTAAACAGCTTGGTTATGTTAGTTGCTTTGATGTGTGGTTTCCACTGCAATGTCATTTAAATATAAGGAAAATGTTTTTAAATTATGACGGGTGATGCAAAGTAGATATACTTGAATAGCATAAAATACAAGATATTGTAAGAGAAGCAAAATCTAATACCACTAACTATTCCAAAGGCAGATTTTCACCCAAAGAAAGGATGCTATATGGTGGGATTGGAAAATATTCTCCAACTATAAGCTTCTTCCACAGAACCGAATGATTGATTTTAAACAAATACTGTTCTCATTTAGACAAGCTAAAGGCAACGATCAATGAAAAGTATCCAAAATTAAGAGAAAAGGCATTGCTACGACTTGGCTGGAAAGTTTTTATCACTATTTCACTGTATTCAACAGATTTTGCATTTTTAGATTACCATTAATTCCAGTTTTTATTATACTTGCTTAATACAAAAAATATTCTGTTCCTTAGAAGACTACAAAATGTATGTGAAAAAGTTCTTTGATGAGAAAGATAAGTTCTGGGATCATGGAATTATAGATCTGCCTGGAAGTTGGCAGAAGACCATGGAACAAAGTAGTAAATATTTTGTTCAATAAGATTAATATAAAATTGAAAGAAAAAATTAATTATTTTTCAGTTATCGAATATATTCAATCTAGTGAATTTTAGAAGTCTCTTAGTACTTTTTTTCATCTTTACTTGACACATGTTTATTACAATGTATGAGAGAATGATCTGTAAGTAATTCCTCCTATTTATTTTCACAAAAACAACAAAGTAGAATAACACTGTTGGATAGAGCCTGGAGCTATGATAAAAAGTTTACAAGAGGAAGAAAGCTACTCATGAATTTTCAAAATAAGCGAATGTATATTTTAATGCTAATGGAAACTGCTGCTTGTGCTGAAGTAATCACTTAATACATTAACTTGTTTGACAACAATGTGTAGCAGTAGGTGTTATTTGAAGTTTATGAAAGAACATCAATTTTGTAATTATTTGTTCATTTGTATATTACATTAGAAATATATAAAAAGTATATGAAGCAATTTGCATGTCTTTATGATAATTGCTATCTTAAATATTATCACTAAATGAAAAGGAGGACAATTTGATTCAATATGCAAATCTTGTTCTGCTTTCAGAAGTAAATGTTCTAGATTCATTGATCTTGGTTATGATCTTAGCATAAGGAGATCTTGTTTGTACTTGTATTAAGTCTTTGCTCTTTAATAATGATAAATTGGCCAAAGGAAATAAGCATCATCATATGTTGTTTACTTCAGAAAAGTATCATCTGTCTTTTGGATATTCTAAAACTTTTGAACTGATATCTTTATTGGGATTAAATCTAAAATCTGAATCTAAAAAGGCCATTGATGATATACCATACAAAATTGATTCTACCCTATTATAATATTTTAGTTTTTTTTAATTCAGTATCTAAGAGTCTGAAAGTTTGTGAACACATAATTATTGCTTTTTCCAAACTAAAAAAGAACTTTAGAATTGTTTGTTTTGTATGAATACAATGTACCAAAGAAATTAACTGAGACATTATTTTGACTTTAAAATTTTGGGTTGCTTTAATTTATTTTTTTTACATGACAGGAACTTCCCCAATCTGGTCAGTATATCAATGGAATTGATAAGGTAGGTGATACTTATGTTCTTCATTTATTCATTGTTTATGTGTTGAACTTTATTTGATTTTGTTGGAACTTCATATGTGTACATTGTATTTTCAGATAATAATTTTGTATGATAAAGAAATAACAACTTTTTTATAATTGAAATGTTATTCATATCAGTTTTAAAGGGATAGTTTTTTTTTACTCTATGAAAAATATTTGGTGTTTGATTAGTTAATTTGTTAAACAAGACATAGCATTTCAGTTTATTCTCAATTGGATTTTCATATTCAGAGACTTATCACAATCTGAAAATTTTCATTTTCTAGGATCTTTTTTGGGTGGCAAATATGCCAGTTGCTTATCTACAGGAAATTAACAATAGAAAGTTACAGTACAGTAATAAGAAAATGTACTTAATTTTGTTACAACTTACAAAAAATTACTATTAACTTATTTATATTTGAAAAAATTTGAATGGCTTTTAGCATACAACCTGTCTGAAGTCATTATGCAAATCACATAAATTTCTTTTTTCTTTGTGCCATGTCTTCTCGTAGGCGACTATGGCTCTCCACAATTTCCTGTCCTTTGCAGCTCTTAATAAATCTTTTTATTTTAGTTATTTCTCCTAAACCCTGTTCTGCCATCCATTTACTTAAGTTCACTAAGTATATTATGCGTTGTTTTCCTCTGTCCCTCTTGCTTTCAGTATGTCATGTGAGTATCAGATTTTACAAGTCCTCTTTTCTCATTATTTGCCCTAGAAATTTCAACTGTCTGCTAATTTTAAGTTTAAGTTACTTTTTTGTTCCCATTTTCTCTAAAAGTCTTCTCATCTTTGAGTAGATTGTTCCACATTCAGGAGGAGGACAGATATTACATAACAGTTCACTACTCTTTTCTTTGTTTCTAACAAAGATTTTCTGTTTCTTAATACTCTGCTTAGCTTTTGGAATGCATCTTTGGCTATCCCTATGCAATTTCAGATTTCAGTATCACACTTTCCATCTGCTGTTAAAACACTTCCCAGATATTTAAATTTTTGTACTTTTTTGATTTTAGTATCTCCAATTTTTAATTTGCCTTTTGGGTTCTTCCTTTTGCTAATAACCATACATTCTGCTTTTTTGCAGTTCATGTTTAATCTTTTCTTCTTGCTTTCCTTCAATACCTTCTGTGGGAGACCCTTGTGACACTATTTAGCGGTTGCATGAAAATTAAAAGCGAGAAGAAGCTATCACGAAAGACATACTGAGCGATGTTATTTTTTTTAACAAAGAAAAGTGGATCTGTCGAAATTAATTTATGCTATGACGCAGCGAATTAAAGATAGCAATCTGCCCATGGCAATAATAAAAATTTCAAATTGGTCAAGTGGCCTACAAAACAATGCTAAAAGATAATCAGATTTAGGTCAAGCACCGACCAAGAAAGGCCTCAGCTGATACCACCCCAAAGAGAAAAAGGGAAAGAATAAACCATTAACTATCTTTTGGAGATATCATTTGGTTTTGGGAAAAGACACCTGTTTTATGTCCAGACCTGGACATGATAAAAGTTTGTTACCTGAACAGACTTGTGGCGACAGAAGTACGAAGGCGTTAAGGATATATGGCGGTTCTGTGGATAATCATTTGATGAAAATCTCGTTGATAAATTCCAGATGACATTCGGTTAAGATAGAGATTAAGGACCACACTACGAGTCGTAAGGGGCTGGTTGAGGAAAAGAAAGAAAAGAAAAAAGAAGGTAATTTTTTTTCTTTGAGCGATAATTGTAAACTGAGGCCAGGCTAGCCACACCCACGCTGCCGGGCGTCATTGGCTGAGTGGTGTCATGAGCGGTGGGCGAAGGTAAACATATGAGAAGGAGGGGAGGCCTGTTGGCGCCTCTGAGGGGATTGGTGTGAGATACCACTATGAGAAAGAAGGAAAACCTGTTGACGCCCCCTGAGGGGATTGGTGTGAGATACCAATATGAGAAAGGAAGAATTTGGGAGGATGATTCCCTTAAGAAAGCAGAAAGTAGTGGACTTCCAAAAATGGAAAGAGATAAATTTTCCTGTTCGAAAACAAAGAAAATCCTTATTGTGGATTTGGAATTATCGAGGAACCCAAACCACGACAGGCCCACACCGGGTTTTGGTCGGCATCCATATAAACGGAGTAGACAGTGGCAGTTGGGCAGGGCAGACGCGGACAGTAGAGTGACAGAGCAGACAGAGTTGAGCTGTGAGCTCGGAGACTGAAAGATCCCACGCATTCCGACTCAGACTTCTAACCAAAAACAATTTATTTTTGAAGAACGACTTAGACTCACACCACCAAAACAAGTTTTACGAATATCGCCTGAAGATACCAAAAAACCAGTTATTAAAAAAACAACTTAAGATATTAAGACTCACCTAACAAACACAAAGTGTCACGTATCCATAGAAGTGGTTTGGGAGAAAGTGCAGTCCTGTATTCAGCAACCAGATATAAAAATATTTGTTATTCTTTTCTTAACACA
Organism: Acanthosepion pharaonis; assembly: GCA_903632075.3. Classification (NCBI taxonomy): domain Eukaryota; kingdom Metazoa; phylum Mollusca; class Cephalopoda; order Sepiida; family Sepiidae; genus Acanthosepion; species Acanthosepion pharaonis. The sequence goes on from CAHIKZ030002578.1 coordinate 1,069,412, forward strand.
TTTGAACCTTTCGGGTTGTTACTTTATTTTCTTCTACATATACTTGTGCAATGTCACCTTTGCTCGAATTCGGCTTGCATTGCGGCCCGGCGACTGATTGATTTCGTCTACTTAAGATCAAATCACAACGTGAGTAGGTTAGACTAGAAATCAAAGCAGTTACTTCGGTAACCAGACGTTGGGGGCGAGCTGATACCGAATCTAGCCAGATTCCAATCCAAATCAGCCAAGGGTTAGAACGTCACATTTGGCGCTGCGACCAATACCAAGTCACATTGGTCGTCACAGGATAGCACGGGGGCAGAGAGGCCGAGGTGACGTCACACCCTGTAGTTACCTTTCTGTGTCTGATATCAACACTGTGTCATCTGCATATCTTATGTTGCTAAGATTGTGGCTGCCAATAATGAATCCTGGCAGGACTTCTAATTCTCTGAGAATCACTTCACTGTATAGGTTGAATAAGTTTGGTGAAAAGACACAACCTTGTCTTACAGCCTTTCTAATTTTGTATATATGCTGAATTCATTTTCTATCTGTATGCAGGTGATTTACTGGCTGTATAGGTTTTTGATTATTCTAATATCCTTCTAAAATACATCAAAGTTGCTGAGCATTTCCAAGAGATCTTTTTGGTGTACTTTATTGAACACCTTTGCATATTCTATAAAATATAGGTACATGTCCTTCTGCATCTGTATTGCTCTTTGATAACATTCTGAGCATAAATATTGCATTCATTGTTCCAGTGTCTTTGATGAACCAGCACTGTTCTTGTCCTATTTCTGGTCTGAAATTCAGATTTGCTTAGAAAAAACTTTGTCTAATTTTAAATGGTCAATTTAGTTGTCAGAGAGCCCAAGTGAAATTTTTAAGTAAAGGCTATTGTTTGAAGTTATTGTGTAAAGTCAGAGAATCCCTTTTTTCTTCAATAAAATGGTAACAATCATTTGCAACTGACAAACATGAACAATAGAACAAAGAATACATATAACAAATATTTGGAGCATGTAGTGAGCCTTCTCCTCAATCATCTTATTGATTTTAAGTTCTTGTGCCACATCTAAGCTACTCTTGGAAAATCACTATATACACACTTCACTTTGAAATTATGAGACTAGGACTTGTACCATCCAAATAAATTTTTGTCAAAAGTCTGCACTAAAAAATAGCTGTTAAAAGTGGCTAAAAATTTAGAGATTTTGTCAAGGATGAGAATGGACTAGTTTAAATTTGACAAAGATTGGTTCAAACCTTGAGTTTTTGATTTGCTTAATAACTTCAGACAGTTTGTGTATAAAACATGAAAAAAAAAAGATACACACACTATTTTTTTGTTTGTCAGGAATGTATTTTCTATGAGTAATACTGAAATATTATTTTGAATGAATAACTGTAAAAGTTTTAAAAGAAAATTGAAATGTTTGTAACAACAGCTTAACTAATAAGATGGTTTAATGAATTAGACCATCTTATGTTTGGTTGGTATTTTTTTAAGCAAGTCGTGATGGCATCTGAAAATAGGTAGGATCACAGGAGTTTGCCTAAAAACCTCATCTTTATGCTATCAAATATTGTGCTCTATTAAAAATTTAAGTGCTTATTTTAAAGCTAACAGATTGTGATAGTTTTGTAAAATAAAATTTTGATGCAACATTAATACAAAAATATAGCTTCTTTTTTTCTCAGATCTTAGTGTCTATAAAGATTATTTAGCTCTGTATTGTTTATGTGCATGTGTGTGCCTCCTCTTGAAGAATTGTGAACAACTAATTTCATTTTGATGAATATCATGGCTAAAGTACACATTTAACATTGTTTCCACTTTGGGGAAAAAGTTCAGCTGAAGCTAAACAAGTTATCAATGAAACTTATACTGCTGCTATCAGTACAAGAAAATTTTTGGAATGGTTTGAGAAAATAGACATGGAGCAGTCAACTGTAAGATGTTATAAACCTTAGGGAAAATTTAGGTTCCACATGAAGTTAGGGGAACAAACAGCTGTCAGTGTTTGTATGTGTATTTGTCTTCCACATAGAAAAAGTCTTTTTTGGACAAGGTAGTCACAGAGAGACAAATTGTTTAGTTTTTGTTAAATTATGTTACTCTGGCTTTGACACTTGTTTTAAGTGATCAATTTATGATTTACTATAAAAGCATGTCAAATTGGAAGAACATAATCATGCTTGTAAATATTCAGAATGAATGAATGAATGAATGATCAATTTGATTTAAAGTAACAGACATTATATGATGTTTTTTAGTGCTACATTATAAAGATTAAATTGTAACTGTAATAAAAGGTATTTACTTGTTTGATCTTATTTTGATTGGCACTATCAGCAACAGTGTTGAAAACAAATATTTTTACCCTAAATCTTTTCTTCAGTGAGTATAGGAGTGATTTTTTTTTTTCTTTTGTTTTTTTTTAAACTGATTTGTTTATATTCATAGGCTTTTTTTTTATCTCATTGCTTGATTTATTGTTCATATTTTAAGAACAAATTCTTGATTTGATTTTAAAATTTCAATATTTATTGCAACACCATCATTTCTTGGGAGATTTATATTAATGTTTTTACAGTTAAGATGCAGTCCTAAAATCAATAGTTAAGATTTAACTGATTTTAAAAGAAGAATAATCTGAATTTGCTTAATTTCTTGCATTAATAATGTAGCTTATAGTTTCTTTTAAATAGTGAAATCAACATGATTTTCAAATTTTGGGTATTTTTTTTCTTCTCTGTACCAAAAGTATTAGCAGTTACTGAATATACCCACATGTATGGCATTGTTAAGGTTTATTTGGTAAAGGTTCTGATTCTTTAATTTTCAAAATAAGTTTGAATCTTTGAGTAGGCTTTTGATATTGATGTATCATATACTATAACATTTATAATTCTTTATATTAATACCAGATGATAGTTATCTGCCCAGACAGTAAATAATACTAGATTATATTCATATTAAGTCATCACAAGAGCCAACATCTTAGCAGTAGGCAAACCTTAAAGAAACAACAACTGTTTGTTGTGGCTAGTCTTGTGACACTTAGTGGTATTAATTTCTCATTATAGATTTGAACCATAAATAAAGCCAGGAGTTAGAGCAATGTTCATTCATTACTGGACATAGTGTTATGTGGCATAATCAATTCTGCTGTTTTTAAAGCCATATATTTTAAAGCTGGCAACAGCTGTTAATGACAGATATCTGATCAGCCTGTAGAAGAGGCTGGTGGGGATGGAACAGTTCAGGTGTTATGCAGAAGAAATCTTGTGTGTTTAACTATAATAACTGTGGCTGTCAGCATAGCTAAAACTCTGGACCTGATTTTACGGAGCTGAATGTAAGATTGGCTTTTTCTTAATGTTGTGCTTGTGAAAGGCTTTGGTTGGATTGATTAATCACTTTGATGACATTAAAATGCTGCAATAACGTGAGTAGAATAGAAATTTGTTAAAATCTGTTAGTTTTAATGTTCTATTTTATAATTTAAAATGTCTTCTTTTGTAGGACCTACTACTTCTCAAAGCCACGTCTACTTCAACTGTATATTGTCTTCAAGATTGCCTTAATATTCTTCAGATGCGGCAGGTAAAGCTCACTGTTTATAAATTTTACAAGCCGGGAGAAGGTGGGGGGGTGCAGCTACTTTCCAAAATCAGCATTTCAAAAAGCAAAGATCAAAATGATGATTTTTCTGGAAGTGGGTTGGACCTTCAGCATCTTGTATTTATCTTTTGGTTATTCTTAATTTTTCAGCTGTTCATATATTTTTCTTAAGTGAATGAATTTTTAATTTCAGAATCATTCGAAGTAAGCTTGCATTGAAACAATTTATATGAAATTTTTCTTTTTAACAAAACCTTATGTCCTGAAGTTTATTGATGTGCAAAAAAAAGGTGTTCATTTTTAGGTTGCAGTTTGTTGGATTTATTCATTTTGTTTACTTTAACTTTACATCAGATATACAAATGGATTTTAGAAATAAAGATAATTTGAAATCTGCCAATAAACCTGGATTTGGATCAAGTGACTTTTGAAAGTATAAATACTAACACATTTAAATGATTCCAAATAACATTGGCTTTTTACAGATATATATACAAGAAACCAGTGATGAAATTCTTTTGAAATGTTTTTGTACTTTATATAAGTTAATTGACAGTATCAGCTCTTTATAGAATAACTTAAAAACAATGCTACATGTTTAATGTATAATGAAATGCCAATAAAATATGAGATGTATAGTCAAACTATAGCTATCTTACCTCAGCTTATCCATGCCATAAATGTTGTACTTTACCAATTTTGACTTGCTGACCAACCCATTTGTAGTTCACAACTAAAAGTACTTTCTATTTTGATGACTTGATAGTTTTAATTTTGAGTTAAAATGCAGGCTATTTGTAATAGTTGATTTCTCTCATAACATTTCAATCTATTTTACCGTTGATATGTGCTATGACACTACAGTTTTTCAGTTAGCAATCTCACATTAATCATTAAAATCGATTATTAATATTTGTTCTCTTTTAAATCTTGGAATTCTTTTCATTATTCAGTAACAGCTTGAGTATTATAATAATCAAATAACTTGTCTATGATAGCCATTTTTTTTCTTAATATAGAGTGAAACTGATTCACTTAGGGGTTCCTTTCTCAAGCAAATTGAAAGTTTACATATTCTGAGGTGCAGATAACACACTGAATAAAAGTTGTCTGAAAACTGGAATACTTGTATATTGATCATATTTAAAGAACAGATATTTTAAATGATTAAAGAGACCAATAGGTATTTGTGTGGTTCATATGGAATTTTGCAATTTATTGAAATTGATGTTTAGACAAATGTAACATTTTACACAATTCTCCCCCACCCCTTTGTGAATGAATAACAATTAAATGAGTTCTGATTAGAGAGTACATCATACTTTACTCTCATTGAGATAAACTTAAAACTATAAATTCTTTTTTATTATACTTTGGAGATTGAGTTTATAGTTCTGAATAACTTATATATATGGAAAAGAAAGCAGAAATGTTTCTTTGGTTGTTTTTTTTTTATTATTTATTTTATTTTTCTGAAAATATACAAATAGAATTGCACTTCTATTGTCATTGATCATTTTAGCTTATTCTTGAATTTTCTTCAAACAAAAATTTATTTACTTATAATATTTGTTTAAAGTATAAGTAGATGCAGCCTTTAATTATAGATACAGCATTACCAAACTAATTGTTTAATATTGGATATTGATATTTGGATCAATATTGGCATACCTAATAAGCAGCAGCTGCTATCTGACACATCAATGATAGGCAGTAAATTAGTATTTTATTGATAAATGCATGTGGTAAGATATTAATAAAATCAGTATAGTTTAATTCCACAAATTCAATTTTGAGTTACCCTCCTACATTTTAATTTGTTCCTTTTGTTGCTGTTCTTTTTGCAAATCTGTAGCTTGTGCTTTTAGTAATAACTTGTAAACTTGCTTAACCTTTTTGTGATTAAGACTGGCTTTTTTCCTATTCCCTCTTTAAATTCAAGTTTTTTATTTTTTTTAAATTCAGTTCAACTCATGTCTAAATTCTTTTAACTCTTATGTAATTGATGTTGGTCAGTATATTTTATCATATTGAAATTTTTAAAAGATAAATGAATAAACTGCTGTGCTTGAATCGCTCACCAGTTCATTTGTTTATCTTTAAAATGTACCTATGGATAATTAGCATAATTTTATTTCTCTTTATGCATATTTGTATTGCTTAAAAATTATATTTATATTACAAACACATTTAAAGGTTGTGTTGCTAAGGTCCCAGCAATTTTTTTCATGTAAAGAATAAAGGAACTTGACCAAATGTCAAAACTTTACTTGTGTATTTTCACTTTATTCATATATTTTGTGCGGATGCATAAAACAGCATTAAACAATTGGCTATTTTAAAAAAATCAAAGTTTAAATCAACATAGATTGATATCTTGTTTTACAAGGATTATTGTTAGAATATAAACATTAGTTATTGTATGTGATTGTACAAATAATGATGTAAACTTGGGTGTGAGGTGCAGCCCTCTATATGTGCATTAACTGTTAATCTTGAAATTATTCACACCTCTGCAAAATTGTAATTTTACTTTTTAAAATATTTATTAAATGAATGCTTTTTTTCTTTGTCTAAATTGATATTTGAAGAAAGAAGAGTGAAAGAAACCATATATGAGAAATATGGAGAAAAAGTATTTTCAGTTTGATTACAAAAGACATATTCCAAATTATTAATATTCATATCTTATAAAACAGAAGTGAACAGTATAGAAAGTAATTTGAGTTTACTTCCTTTCAAATAAATGTACAAAAGGTTAGTACAGAAATGTAGTATCTTGCATTTCTAGACAAGAATTGAAGGGTAGCATTTACAATCATCATTTCTTATCAGAAGGAAATCGGTTGCCATTGTTAAGATGATAGAACTTGGTGAGGACTTCAGGAGATTAAAGATTATGACCATCCATAATGAGGGAAGAAGTTACAAAATCATATCCAAGCAATTTCAAGTGCCAGTTCCAACACTTTTAAAACATTATCAAGAAATTTGATAATCTCCACATCATAAAAAACCTTGGATTACTTGATGTGATAAGAAAAATCTTCAGATTTTAAGTATAATCTGAAGATCATCACCAAAGATATTTTGGTTCATTTAAATAATAATATCAAAATACTTTGGCAGATACTCAGTGAAACTTGTATAAAGATGACCTCCATGGAAAATAACTAAGGAAAACTACAGTACTCCAAGCATTGGTTAGCAATTCTTTGGTCAGACGAAACAAAAACTAAGTTTCATGGACATAGGAATGTTTTTATTTGGTGACAAGAGAGAAATTTTCACCCCAAAGAAAATTGGCTTAACAGACAAGGATAGCGGTAGCAGCATTATGTTATGTTAATGTTTTTAAACCCAATTAAAGTGGATGGGATCATGCAGAAAAAAAAACACAGTATGTTCAGGTTTTGAACCAAAACCTCAGTCTGCTGAAAATTTGGGCTGTAATATCAATGCTAATACCCAAAATGTATATTAGAGTTTGCCAAGAAATGTTCTATGACTAATAATTATTTTAGAGTCCAGATCTGGACCCAGTTAAGAATTTGTGTAGAAATCTGAAGATACAAGTAATATTGAGTGAGTCTTTCAGCCCAAGGACCTGAAAACTAACAAAGACAATTGAGCCAGCTTCCCCGTTGAGAGATATATATATATATATATATATATATATATATAATTAAGTTATGAAAGACTTGGTAATCCGTATGGGTAATCCCAAGGAGGATGAAATCCTGAGAGTTCAATGTAAATCTAGAGCTAATATTTTAAAGAAAAACAGACCACTTTAAGGTTCCATTATAATAATTTATTTCACCAGAGCCCTTTTAAAGGACTTTGGATCATCAGAAAGCATTTCCAAAAATGAAACAAAAAATGAAATGAAAATTGATGGGTAGTGTAAGTTTTTGTAATTTAACAGAGTGTAATAGGGGTAGTTAGAGAGACATGGTAAAGTTTAGGGAGGGTTTAATTTAATATCTCTCTCAATATTTATTGGGGGAGGAGGAGTGAGCAGACCATGACCTATTTAAACAGCTTAACGGAAGTGATATATTGAAATGGGAGTGGAAAAAGAAAGAAGAGGGAGAGGGAAGTAAAGAGAAAGAGGCTGTAAATGGGTTTTAATATTGAGGAGATGGTTGGTAAGTTTTAGCAATTTATGTAAAAAATAGATTTTAATGTTTGATTAGTAATTTCGATGTCAAAAAAAAAAAAACCCAAAGAAATTAATTTGATGCTTGCTAGCAATTTAAATATTTAACTTTTTTACAAATAATTTAGGGATTTAATATAAGTTAAATACTGTATTTATTAACACATTCATAGAGAACATATTAAAAAAATTTTAGACTATAACAGTTTGTTTTTATATATATATATATATATATATATAGTCATCCACAGACAGTTTCACAGTTTCATCAGTGTGGCTAGACACCTGATCGCTTCAAGGCTGGACCAAAATCTGACCGATTTAGCATCACTTGGAGATTCTAACCCATAGGCTATCATCACCCAGCAGAGAGAAAGGTGAGAGAGAAAGAGATAGCAATAACAAAGATATTGTAGAGCCAGAAATGCTGTCAGCGGAAGTCTGAAAGAAACAGTCTTTGCAATAAAATGCCCTTATCAGTGTTAGAGTATTAATGATTAATACAAATAAAATTTGTTACTTTGCTGATAGATGTTATATTCGGCACCTTGACTCCAGAGTTGATGTGTTGAATATAACCTCTATCGGCTAAGTGACAAATTTTATTTATATTAATCCTGTTTCTGTTTCTCTGTCTATCTAGCTTTCTCCTTTGCTATATATATATATATATATATATATATATATATATATATATATAGATTAAGATGTCTTAATATCTCTTAAATGGTAAAATTTGAACTTCCTCTGTTGTCTTTGATAATTTTACAGTCAAAATTTGGTCACAAGTTCTTTTGATATTTCCCTTTGTTTTTGGTTACTTTCATCTAAGTTTTAAAACGAGGCTTTAGAATGTAACATTAGAATGCTGACCATTATAATAAACATAAGGGTTATGGAATTTTTGGGGTTTTCTTTTTACACTTTGCTGTTAACAATTTCAGTGTACTTAAATCCTTTTAGATTTGATACCTAATTTATAAAAACTTATTATAAAACCTGAATGTTACCCAAGTTTCAATGTGCATTTGTTCATACAAAAACGTTATGCTCTCCACTACCTCTGATCATGTGTCCATTTATAGCAGTCATGATAACATACTTGTAACTGCCATGTTTTCTTCATGTAGGTTCTCTCACATGGAAAATATGTGGAACCAGGACTGTTCATGCTGGTATGCATATCTGCTTAGACAATTTTTTTTTAACCTATCAAAATATCAACCTTGGACCTGTTTGTGTGTATCACCATTTCTTTCCCCACCAAAGAAAAATTAAGATAATTTTATTTCCTCTGCTTATACTGTTCACTTTTTATTTTACTACCAATTTATGCATCTTACTGTTTATTTAGTAAACAAAAAAAAAAACAAAAAAAACTTTTATTTAAATTCTGCATGGAATAATTTCTTCTCAAGAGCACACTGATCTTGGAGTTCACTTTCAACATTCAGAATGAAGTTAGAAGAATGTCTTTAGCTTATGATTTTTTTTTTTCTCTCATCATAAATATGAATGTTAGTTTTAGAAAACCAATTATTTTTCAAATGCTTTATCTATGGATTTCCTTTTTAAATTCAGTAGATAACAGAATTGTATAATGTGAATTTTTTTTTATTTTTTTTTTTTTTTTTTTTTTTTTTTTTTTTTTTACAAATTTAATCATTGGCAACTTTTTGTGATTAAATTTAATAACAGATTTGAAATATATGTCTTTAAACAAGAATCAGTTCTTTTTTCTTTTCAAAATAATGATAATACAAAAATGAAATATTTGAGCAGCAAGATACTGAATATGATTAGAATCTGAGCTGTCTTGTAAAAATAATTTTCTGTTTGGATTTTAAATAACAAAAAAAAGTCTCCTTCAATTCTATTATGTGAAGTAAATATTTATAGTATAAAAGAACTAGAATTTTTAAAAATTTTACTGTTAACAAAGAAAATAATATAAATGTTGAGCCCGACAAGTCCAACCAGATATGCTTCTGGGATTTGTACATTTTCTTATAGGATTTTATTTCATTTAGTACCCTTGATGCATGTACTGCTTGTGAGGGCTGTTATATTAGCATTTTATATACAATTGCTGTTTTTCAAATGTTAACTACACTTGCTTTGTTGGGTTTCATATATAGGATTGTTTAATTCCTTATTTTTGTTGTCAAATTTTTGTAGTCAAATTTTTGTAATACTTTTTTTATACTGATGACAATGTTGTTGTTATGGACCCAAACTGATACTGAAATTGTAACAACATTAATTCAGTTATTTTGTGATTAATTCAGATGACAATGAATTGTTTAAATATTGAAGATTTAACTTGTTTTACTCAGTAATTTTTAAGCTTAAAATCTTATGAAAAAAAAGTCTCATTTTATCATACATAGAAAGTTACTAGACAAATCTCACTGTTTTGCTTAATACCTGTTTTTAATGATTTAGTAAAGATGCAAGTGATTAATGATTATGAGTAGATAGTATTTTGTATATATCATTTTACTTAAGTAATTCTTTTTCATTTCATATAGTATTTTAAAAGCACTAACTTTATATTTTTTCATGTACTGAAAAAAAAAAATTAACATTTTAATGATTACCAATTTTTTTTAATGAGTCATGAAATTTCACAACTGTTAAAAAATATGTTGCTGGGAATATATTTCATTTCATTTTAAATTGCTTTCAATTTTTCATTGTAATATTAATATTTTTAATTTTTTTATATATTTAAAAAAAATCCCAGTTGAATTGTCTTGCTGCCTTGTGCTGTTTTTGTGCTACTAGTGTTGCTTTTTTGTTTTTTTTTTTTTTTGTCATATTCTTTTGAATGGTGTATTCAGACTGTGCACTCATATATTTTGTTCAGTATCTTAATGACACTTCTCTAACCATTATAAGTGGTAAGCTGTAATTCTATTGGAAGTTATTTATAATATGAATATGGTACAGACACACAATGTGTGAGCGCACATTTGCGCTTCTGCCAGTGAACAGTATGTAGTATTTCTGCATTCTAAAAGGTACTATATACATACATGTTTTTGCACATATACAGTTTTATATATGTTGCTGTTCACCTCCATTTTTTGTGTATCACCTGCTGATCAAAACACTGAACTTGTAGTAACACAAACATGAGTGTAACAACTGAATAACCAAACTCCTTTATGCTCAAAAACCGTTTTCATCCCCATCATTGGTTGTCTTGTACCGTTTCTGGTACTGCAGTTTGTTTTTTTTTGTTTTTTCTTTCAATGCTGCTTTTATGACTGCTTCGTCTTTTCTCACCAAAATAGATAAGTATATACACAGTGTTGAATTACAAATATAATACTATAAATGTATACAAAATTTCCAATGTATTAGTTATTGAAATCCTCATTTGAACTAATGATTTAAATATCTTGTATTAATGGAATTTTTCTATACAGAACAAAAGTTTATAATGTCACTTTGAATAATTAAATACAAAGACCAATATTTCATTTATTAAGCCAATAACTGATTTTTATAAATCCACTTATTTAAAGGAAATTCAGTGCAAAAAGGATTTGTCTGGTGCTATCAAATTCCTATTTGTGTGAAAGAAATTTAAAAAAGGTTTCATTATGAATGTAAGGAATTTTTTTTTTTTTTTTTTGTTAAGTCATATATAAGGGAAACATGGTCTTTCTGATAACTTAAAAATATTAGTCATTTAATCTAGCATTTGTCAGAAATATCAAATTTTTGCTTGTGTAATTCTATATTAATGACAACTTTTTTTTTTCTTTGTGGCAAAAAAATCCTTTCACTATTTTGGTTTAGAACTAAACCACACAAATATAATCTGCTTTCTAGGCCTTTCTAGGTTTGTAACTCTGAGGCTGAAAACTAGAAGGTATATTTAGTTTTCAAAATTGGATACTTAAAGCTTGTTACCTGTTCCCAAGAAAGAAATGACTTAAAAAAAAAACAACTGCTTCAGAATTGCTGTAGAAATAGGGAGATTTATTTGGAAAATGTATGATTTTGATTACCTAGCAAAAAAAAGAAAAAAACTAACTTGATCATTCTTTAGTAGATTTATGAGCTAGCAGGCTTGAGGTTTTATCATTAATGTGAAGGAAATCTTTCTCTCTCTAGCACTAAGAATCTTATTTGTAAAATCAATACCACTTGTTTAAATTTATATCAACTTACAGTAGAAACAATAAATGATGTAAGTATAGACTCATCAACCACTGACAAAAATGTCACTTAAGGAGTTGATTTTACATAGGTATATCAATAAGTTCATAGCATAATGACAAAACATAATTTTACTTACAAAAGGTATTTCAATGTGATCTCCTTCCACTTCCCACTTCAATGCACTTCACATTTCACATAGATTGAATATTATAAAGTAAAAATTTCATATCCTAATTCAGCTAATAACTATATGCTAATCCTCTTCTATGTTTTAATTTCAGGCAAAATAAGTTCAAATTTTGGTTAAGATTGTTTGACTCTTCTGTTTTTGGCAACTATGAATTTCACATCTTTTTGCTCTGTCCACTTTCCCAGATATTTCGATAAAATATCTTGTTACAGGCATGTCTTGATGGGGAAGAGCATAGGTGTGTAAGCACTGGAAAAACCACTCCTCCATTAGTACCTTATTTCCTAGGCCTCAGTAACTGTAAAGAGGGTGGGAGCTGCTTCACCCATTGTCAATTTTGATGGGCCAGTTTACATGATCTATATAGCTGTTATTTATCTATACTGCAAAAATCTGAACAGGCTTGAAATAGATTAGAAGGAATTAAATATGCTAGGCATTGGGGCTTTATATTCTTTATTTGAGTTTAACAAGCAATACTATTTAGCCAATGTCAGTGGCTTTTGCAAATGCCTTACAAAATTTCTTTACTCTCAAACCACTTAAACTGCCTGTTTTTTTTTATTTTAGAATGCCTTGAGTCGTAGTGCACCAAATGCTTCATCTTCATCATCAACTTGGTATGACCAACAGCATCCACAGCCATTGTAAGTATTTAATGTGTGTGAGATAAATAAGTGTGTGTATATATATATATATATATATATATATATATATATATATATATATATATATATGGTATGATGGATAAATTGTCATCTAATTTATGCTAAATGAAAAATAACACAGACCTCTCCTTTTAACAGATATATTTGCAAAATTACACAAAAAATATCTTTACTTTTTTATTCAATAAAATCACCTTCAACCATGGTGTCCAAACAACTTCAGAACCTTTTGCAACTCTTTTAGATGGTCTCTTTGTTTAATATCTGTCTATATCTTTGAGATGAGGTATTATCATTATTTGGATTGTTATCCACATCTTCATTGCCATATTCACAATGTTTCAGCTGTTGTATGCTCTGGCCTCTTTCAAGTAATTGGAATTTTGAACCAAACCCTTTATTTTGTCCACCAGGTAGATTGTTCTAGTTCCATGTGCCATGCCTCTTCTGGCTGTCTCAGTTATTTCCCTTTAACTCAACTCTCCAAGTTTTTTGGTTCACCCCTGCTGGGCTGATATAATTTGATATATACAGCTTTGAGAACTGTAAGGTGGTGGGTAGAGTGAGCTCTATGTAAAACAGAAGAAAAATGTGTTATCATATTCATTGGCACAGTCTGGGTTGATCAGTAAGTGTTGCACTCAACACCCTCCCGCCCGTTCCTTCAGGACATTAGTAGTAACATCCATTTCTAAGTTTATCCAATCTCTCATTATGCCATATCTCTTCAGACCCTCCACAGTTTCCTCTCTTGTATTATTCTCAGTGATACTTTCTCCTTTATCACCTTTCTTTTTCTTTGTGCTGCTTGTTCTTTTAGCCATTTGCACAAATTTATAAAGTAGGTTACTAAATGTTTTCCTTTTGCTTATCTTGCTTTTGATATGCCATGTGCGAGTTAAAGCCACCTTTTTTCATTATATGTCCAAAAAGTAGTTAACTATTACTAATATTCTTAACTCCATCATTATGACCTAAGTTTTTTTCAGTTGAGACAAAATTGTCCAGCTTTCATTGTCATACAAGATAGTAAAGAATATTCTAGTTCAGCAATCTAAATATTGTTACTTCTGAAATTAATGAACCTTCTTTGTTATACTTTCCATCTTTTATTACACAAAAGATTTTTCACATTTGTTCACCTATATGATTTAATAGTAATTTTTACTCTTTTTTCCTCTTTTAAATACTTAAAATTATATTTGAAGGGTTAACCAACCTTCACTATAATAAATGATTAAGGCACTTCTAATGACTTAACAATTTGTTGACTGTGACTATTTTGTAGCTTATCTCTCTCATATGGATTTTAATTTGTCATTCATTGTTGATTACAGTTTTGTAAGTGCTAATTTGCGATAAAGTCAAATTTCCTTCTTGGATATGATTTATTAGTTTCATTAACCAGAAATTGAAATGTTGATAATTCACTAATGCTATTAATCTGAAATATGAATAAAATCTAGAATTGGGGCACTGGATAAATGTAACTTGTGAATGAAAGATTGAAAATTTAACCCTGTACTGAGAAAAATGTGTTTAATACAGAAAAAGATTACTGAGATTTATTTTTGAAGTCAATGTGAATGCTTAAGCCCGTATTATTAAAAAAAAAAAAAAAAAATGAATCCTTTTAGAGTTTAAGATATTCCTTGTTAAATATCACTATTTTTTTGTTTGTACATTATACAAATCTTGTTATAAAAGCTTTTCTGTAGAAAAGTTTTTGCTATGAATGTAACCAGATGGTTACTTAATACTTAAATGATTTGTAAATTATAGTTTATAAATATAGATAAATTTTTACATACATATGTGAATATTTTCATTTTAACAATAAAAGTACTCATGGTTTGCTGTTAGAAATTAATAAATGGGACCTGGGACCTGCTAGTTCTTAAAAACTGGAAGTTATGAGCAGATAATAGTGGTTAATCCAGATAGTAGTGATGATTTTATTTGATAAAAACATGAATGTTGATAGAATAATCTTGTAATGATATAGCTATTCTTTATCATTATTGTGCTCAATTTTTCCATTTATTAATAATCAAATGTACAGATTAAGACTTTCAGCACTTTTTAAATAATTCAGGTATTCCCAACTTTTCTTTTAACTCATGCACTCTTTTTTACCATATTTCAAAATGTTATTTCACCCTTCCAAGATTCAAATAGTACTTTATAGAATTATAGTTTGTACAAAGATTAATATTCTAATAATTTGTATTTGCCACTTTGTAACTTCAGCCCCCTGGTGTAACCCTAAATATTGCTCCTATTTGAGAACCAGTGACATAATTCATTAATGGCTAATCTAACATATCAAACAAATAAAACTTCAAACTCTGGCTTGGTTGATATTCTTTAAAGTATATCATTTAAATAACTCTTCAAGTCCAAATTTGAAGACTTCTATTCAGGAGGGTCTATTCAACCTCGCCTCCCGAATCAAGCCATAATATCTATATTATTACCTTTGTTAGGTAAAAATATTTTATGTTCTATTAATAACCTTATCTGAACAAGAAACCTGTTCTTTTTTATATTGTCATATAATGTTAATATTTGCAATGTACATTATTCAATGAATAATTATATTGTCTCTTTATTTAAATTAGTCATGATTAAACCTCACAGATGAAGTTTAAACTGAAACTTACACTGAGTTTGGTAAATACAAACTATTAAATTCAGTTTCACAGCTTATTTAATATATATATATTTAATGTTTGGAAATTAATACCTAAAACACTAACTTTATTTGCTATTTTTTGTTTTAATTCAAAGTTTGTTTTTTTTTTTTTTGTTTTTTTGTCGTTGATGTTACAGACATTTTTGTGCTATCATTTGAGTTATTTACATAAAAAAAAACCCAAAACACTCTGACTCATAAAAGATCAGAACAAAATAAAAACAAATTTTTGGTCAGTTTATTTAATTAAATTAATCCCTTGTATCCAAAGTTGTAATTTTCTTTCCATTTTTTTAATGTATGTTATCATCCAAAAATTGATTGATTACTATTTATCTTATATTGCATTGTCACTATCAGTACTAGGTTAGAACATATCTTGTAAAACAAACAATATGGACATAGAAATTAACACTTGCATGATGACTAGCAATTTCAATCTTTAAACAATTTGGTAATCCTCTTTTTGTTGGCTTCTTTATGAGAATAGGAAGAATAAGGAAACCATTTTTTGTTTAGGACTAATGTTTTACATTATTTGTAGTCCTGACCTTGAGTTTATTTTATGTTTTATTTTTTATTTTTATTTTTTTTATTATTCTTCACTTTTTTTATTCTTTTTTGGTTTATTTAATTTTATTTTTTATATATATCCTTTTGTTTTAAAGTTTAGTAATTGCTTTTAAAGAAAGTCTATTAGCTTTAGGTTATGGCTTATTAACTGTTTAGTCTTTATAGTCTTGATGTGCTTGTAAGTTGTGTAATAAGAATTTGCTTTTATCTCTGCATTTGTAAATGAGCTCTGGTCTTTTGTTTAGGAAATTTTTTTAATCAGAAAAGGTTATTATTGTTATTTTCTTCTTTTGGCAAAAGTTGTATTGTTTTGAGGTGTTATTGCAAGCTTTATTTTCTATGTAATTTTAGGCCTTTTTTGTTAAATGATATTTGTGTGTGTGTGTAATTGCTAATAAACCCCTGACGAGTGGGTAGAGTGACTGCTGGAGGGTCTGTCTACAAAACTCGGGATGCTGAAGCTAGCACCAATCAGCTAAGTGGCAAATTATATATTTATATTAATTCTTATATATATTCCTTTGCATCTTAGAATAGGTTGGGATGTGACTTTGACTTGTAGACGGTTACTATTTTATGACCATTCAAGCTTTGTTCTGCAGTTATAGGTCGGGGTAGTGGTTTTTTGTGTACTGGAAATTTTTCTGTTTTTATGATTTGTAACATATTTCCATTGCTGATCTAGCTGTTTAAGAATGTCTCTGTTGAATATTTTCATCTATTTTGGGGACTGATAAGTTTGAATATTTTACCT
Organism: Acanthosepion pharaonis; assembly: GCA_903632075.3. Classification (NCBI taxonomy): domain Eukaryota; kingdom Metazoa; phylum Mollusca; class Cephalopoda; order Sepiida; family Sepiidae; genus Acanthosepion; species Acanthosepion pharaonis. The sequence goes on from CAHIKZ030002578.1 coordinate 1,086,246, forward strand.
ATATTCATTTTTATCATGGTGGATTGAACCATATGATTTTTTTATGTTGTATTTTTTTTCTATTTGATTTTACTGAAAACCAATTATTATTTTTAGTGCTGTTTCCTAGTAATTTTTGGTTTTATTGAAAATCCTTTTGTCAGATGAGCTGTAGGATAATCTTTTTGATGGATTGAGAAATTGCTTTAGGTGGAAGGAAGTGTAGTTTCTCATTACAGTTTTCTAAATGATTTGGAAGTTAAGTTACATTGCTGATGGGTGGATAAAAATCTTAAATATCAAGTTGGGTGAATGCACAATTATTTTTGGTTTAAGTTACAGGACTAGATTATTACTGTATTGTGTGTGTTTTTCATTGGTTTAGTCCTAATGTTATTCCTATTTCAAAGTTAATTTATTCTAGTATATTTACTTATTTTTCCTTGTTCACATCTTGTTGCCTTTATTGGTCTATATAGGGAATCTCTGAAGACTTTTGTGATCTTTTAATGTGATCAATGCAAGTCAATTTATGTAGTCATTTAGGTTGAGTTTGTATGATTTTTTTGGTTTCTAGATTAATTTCATGTTTTGGTTGCTTTTCTGTATTTTATTTTCCTTAAGTAACTTGTGTTTTTGGGGTTTTAGGTTTACATGTTTTTAGATTTATTGCTAGTAATATAAAAAAAACATTAGAATGTTTAGGAAATAAATGAAAAAAAAAAATAATTTTAAAAACAATAAATACAAAAGTTGATAAGGTACATTTTAGTCTGAACATTCATCTTGAATAATTTTGCACAAATGTTTTTATTAATTTTCATGTGAAAAGTAACTTTTATCATACTTGAAGAATTGTTCTGTATGCATTCATTTTCTATATAAAGAATATTAGTGCATAATAATTCACAAACAGAAAGTTTTTAAAGTCTTTATCAGAACATTCTTTTATAGTTATAAGCCCATATCATAACTAAATTTTCTATGTTTATCATTTTTTAAATTCTCCTTTGTATTATCAATTTAGAGTATGAGAAGCAGAAAACATAACACAAATGTTTGTTCATTCAAGTTTTTAAACTCAAAAATTGAAAGAAAATGACAGTTTTTACTTTGTTTATGAAAGTAAAATTAGTTCTTACAATTAGAAATTACCTAAATTCCTTCAACATTCATTTTTTATTTACCAATTTAAAAAGAAGCACTTAAGTTTTATTTACTTTTTGTTTGTTTGTTTGTGATGCATTCATTAAAAGCTTGTCACTACTGGGGAGAAGTAACATCTTTTTATTTTAAGAAATTAGTTGCTTTTACAATAAATATAATAGAATTAATAAAAACCTAACCAGTCGTCCTAAACTAATGTTCTTTTGTCTCCAGAGCCTACACAAAGAGGTGTACCAGTGTTCACACTGTTAATCTCTGCACATGTTTTATCTGATATTGAGAAGAGCTCTTCCCTTAAAATATTGCAAATTTTCAAATAAAACTAGAAATTGAGTGATGTTTTTCTTATTCTCTACTCTATTCAAATGAACATGGAAAACTAGCTATGCTTCTACTCACAAATATACAAATTTTCTTTAATTTGTATATTTGTAAAACTGGTAAAACTTGAGACTTACTAATAATAAATTTTAATTTGCATCCATTAAAGATTAGATAGGTCACTTCTATGTGCCATGTACCTTTAGGATGTTGGCGATCATGGTTCTCTTTGTCCTTTGTAGCCCTTAATAAATTTCTATCTTTTGTTATTTCTCCTAAGCCTTGTTCCCTCATCCATTTACTTAAGTTTACTATTAGGTTATGAGTTGTTTGCCTCTGTCAACTCTAGCCTTTATTCTGTCCTGGGATTATCAAATTTTCCAAGCACTCTTTCCCCATGTACCCTTGAAATTTCAGTTTGTCTCTTCTCAATGTTAAGTGTCCTTTTTGTTTCTATTTTCTCTAAAATTTTGTTATTGCTCACTTGTTTGGTCTATAATATTCTCAGCATCTTTCTGTAGAACCACATTTCTGTTGCTTCAAGTCTCTTCATCTGTGAGGAGTGTCCAGCATTCACTGTCATATAGGAAAAACAATATAGCATAACAGTTCACTACTTTTTTATTTGTTTCTAATGACATTTTTCTGTTTCTTAATACTTTTAGCTTTTGGAAGGCATCTTTAGCTATGCCAGTGTATTTTCAGATTTCAGTGTTGCACTTTCCATTCCCTGTTAAAATGCTTCCCAGATATTTAAATTTTTGTACCTGTTTGATTTTGGTAACTCCAATTTTTAATTTGCATGTTGGACTCTTCCTTTTACTAACAACCATGCATTCTATCTTCTTACAGTTGATGTTTAGTCACTTTCCTTCACTACCATTTATAGGATTTCTTGTAGTTTCATTTCTGTGTCTGCTATCAATACTGTGTCATCTGCATATCTTATGTTATTAAGATTGTGTCCATCAATAATGAATCCTGGTAGGACTTTTCATTTTTTCAGAATTATCTCACTATCAAGGTTGAATAAGTTCAGTGAGAAGACACATCCTTGTCTTACATTGTTTCTATTTTTGTATATTTGCTGAATTCATTTTCTATCTATATGCAGGCTGTTTGTTGCCAGTATAGATTCTTGATTATTCTAATGTCCTTCCTAAATATGTTCTTACCTAGCAGTTCCAACAATTCTTTGTGATGTACTTTGTCAAACACTTTTGGGTAATATATAAAACACAGGTACACATTCTGTATTTCTATTGGTCTTTCTGGCATTATTCTGAGCATAAATATCTCATTCCTTGTTCTAGTGTCTTTAACGAAACAACAGTTCTTGTCCTATTGCCGGTCTAATTCTGCTGCATACTCTATTCATCAGAATCTGGATAAGTTTTGTTATATGGCTTATTGGGCTGATTGTCCGATAGTTCACATTCGTTTGCACCTGGCTTTTTAGGCACTGCTATGAAAATAGATCTACTTAGGTGGTAGTGTAGCTTAGATGTGGCAGAAGGCCAAAAGAACGGAGCACTCAGTGATGATTGAACTAGCTATTCCATCATAATTGATCTAGGGAGACAAGCTTACTAACTATTACACCACATTGAAGTGCCCAAACTATTTATTATGTTTATAATCTTTTCAATGCTGAAATCATCTAAGGCTGCCATTATCTCTATTACAATTCCATCAGTTCCTGTTCAGTTTGGCCAGTAGAGATTTCTCTTCAGATTTTAATATTTCTGATCTTTTGATATTTCTCTCTATTGTTGATTGTTTTTTACATTGTGGAAGAGTTCTCCAATGTATTCATTCCATTTCTAAAGTAATTTTATTTATTTCTCTAATATTAGTGTCCCAACATTGGATTTTATGTATCCCATAGTTAGTGTTTTTTTTTTTTTGCATATCTGTGAAACTCATTTAATTTTGTTGACCTGTTCTTTTTGATATTTGCTTAATTTCTTTGTGCAGTGTCCTATATTCTGTGCTATTGCATTGTTTCTTTCCTTTTTCATGTCAAAGAATTTCATCTATCATCCAACCTTTTTTTTTTTCTTTAGGATTCTTTGCTGATGTTACTAAAGCTTCCCTTGATGTGTTCCACTTCGAATTTCCATTCCCATTTTGTTCATTGTATCTGCTTTTAAAATTCATTCCATTCAGGTGTTCATAAAGTAACTTTGGCCCTTTTCAATTTCCATAGTTTCACTCCATGTTTACATATAACTGGAAGGTGGTCATTCTTGCAATCAGTGCTTGAATATGTTTTGCACTGTAAAACTACATTCTTAAATCTCTTGATAGTTATAGTTGATTTGGGTTTTTGTTTCTCTATCTGGGCTTCTCTATAGCCATAACAGTGTTTGAAACCAAGTGTTGATGATCATTCAAACCATTGGAATTTAAAAAGCTAAAAATTTTTCAATCTCCTTGTTTACTTTTTTTTTAAGTCTCTCATGACAATTGTAATTTCTTGCATTTGCATTGAACCATGGCCTATGGGATAAAACTTTTTAAGTAATTTGTTCTGCCAATGGCATATCAACATGTTGGTAATAAATCACTTCCAAGCAAAATACAATTCTAAACAATATATATTTTAATTCAAAGTAATGTCCTTATCTTGTAGAAATCACTAATTTTTTACCAGAGCAAAAAGTTTCATAGCTAATAATCAGAAACTTGAATTTAAAAATAAAAATTTATACTTTTTTTTTTTTTTTTTAAATCCTAAACCTATGGGCCTATGGGATAAAGGTAGAGGTTGGCATATCAACAAATGCACTTTAAAAAAAAAATAAATAAATAAAACTTGTCTGTTATAAGATAGACTAACAACTATTAAGGATGCTATTCTATTAAACTTGAAATTTGCCTGGTAAGTGGATGAGCAAGTTCATTAAAAGGAGATTCTTTTATTTTATTGGCATTTTCATTTTGTTAGATTTAAATTAAGCTTCACGCTTTTTATACATGCCAAATATTTATCAATTGAAGATTTTGGCAGCACACTTGGTATAAAGGTTTTGTTAATATTCTTCTTTTAAAAGATATTTTTTGCACATATTTAATATTGTGCAAATTAAATGCTTAGAACTGAATCAATACATGTTTTTAATGTCTGCTAGAAATTTTTGATGTTAATTTTTTTCAGCATGTTTTTTGTTTGTTTGTTTTATTTTTTTTTACATCACTATATAACTATTATTACTGTTTACATACATCTCTTGCCAGACATCCATCAGTGGGTAAACAGTCTTCCACAGAGCAGCAGCAACAACAAAGAGAAGTAAATTCCGAACCATCAACAGAACAACAGACACTTTCAGAACCAGAACAACAGCAACAAGCAGAAGTGCAAGAAGAACAGCAGCCAACATCAACCCACATCAATCCTCACTCTGACTCATTAACAGCAGATGAACCATCACCATGTGAAAGTTATACATCTACAACATCCCTGCCTTATCCCAATCCTGCTACTGCTGGTATCATGGACAAATGTGATGGTTTGTATTATTGTGTACAGGCATTCAACTTTGAATCAAGTTCTTCATGAACATGATGTCAGTGATCAAATTACTTTAAAGTGGTTGTTTGGTTCCTTTCACATCTATAACTAACATTCTTAATATTCTGCATCTTTTCTATTTGTTGGCAACACCAGCTTCTTCAACTATTTTCTTGTTAGTCATTCCACTCTTTTTGCCCTTTTAATTTTTCTTAAATCACTTTTTGTGACAGACAATTTTTCGTAGTAGTTTCAATTTCCTTTTTATTTGTTCTATGATCTGTTTATCTGTTTATAATTTAATAATGTTGTGTTCCTATCATTTGATAACTTTACAATATCTTGTTTAAGGTCATATCTTATGTAACCATTACAATTTTTTTATATCTGAAATTTAAAAATTAGAATTCAATTATATGTATTTATTTAAAATATATTGAACAATCCTCAAGTTATATATGTTGAGTGCAATCTAACTGACATTTCTGCTGATGCTAACCTGGCATTGTCTCTTCTGGATGCCTGCTACTTACTGGCTGATAAGTGAATATTTTAATCTGATACTTATTGTACAAATATGGCACAAGGCCAAAAATGGGTCATGAAGAAGGCTGATCTCTAAATGTCTTATACTTAAACTTAGCAAACCACAATCACTGACTCAAACATACCACAATATTGCTTGCACCAAAAGAACACATTCTTACTTACCATTCTTACTACAGCCACCATAATACTGTTTTTTTTGTTTTGTTTTTTTATAGAGCCCATTGATCATTCCAAAGATGTTGAAGATGAAGAGGAATACAAAGACACAGAACTTGGTGCAGTTGATGAGCACAAAAGTATCATATTGCATTTGTTGTCCCAACTCAAGTTGGGAATGGACTTAACAAAGGTAAACATTATCATCTTTGGATTGTCCAAAAAGATTAATTCTCCCATATCTTGTCTGTAAATTTTGAAAGGATTACTGAAAGATGGCCTTTGCTCAAATTATTTATGCACATTATTTGTTAGGAATTTACCAATGCTTTGATAATCATTATCATTGCCAACCTCTTTTTATTGAATAGTTTACTTTTTATATTTTTAATATTGTTTGCATATTTAAAGAAATGAGTAAAAGTATATTCATGCTTTGTTCAAATGTAGAAACAAAATATAAAATGTATCAAATTTGTTTAAAATTTACTGCAGACCATATAGCTATTTATTATTGTGTTAAATATTTGAGTATTTTTTTTTTTTTATTTACGTCTTTATCCTATAAAACACGTATATATTTATCTCAACAAGTCTTATTATTAGGTTGGCCAGAAAGTCCTGACTCACTTAGGAAGTGGGAAAAAAACAACAAAATTTTATGGAGCAATGCCAACATTTATTCTTCAAAATAAAGTCTGTCATTCATGACTATCTGCCAGCATCTGAATCTGTCCCAGATACCAGTCCACTGACTTTGAATCAAAAAACTGTAATCAAGCTTCCTTCACTTCATCAAAATTGTTGACTTGCTGGTTGCGGAGGAAGTATGCCATTGAGCAGAGCAGACCAGACCATAGTCACTCTGAGAAGCATCGGGACTGAATGGTAGATGTGGACGAATCTCGACATCGTCGATCTGTTTGAACTTCTTAGTCAACCTGGCAGTGTGTGGCCTCACATTGTCTTGCTGAAACAAAGCCCAACATCGATTGACAAAAGCAGATACTCTTAATTTTTTGTACACTCAGTCTAGCTGCTAGCAATACAGTTTAGTGTTGATGGCATGACTGTGGTAAAAGATCAAAATACAGTTCTCCTTGGAAATTCCACCAGACAGAAATCAAGATTTGTTGTTTTCTTTCCAGAGTGAGTTTGGATTTTCTGGTCAACCTAATAAATTCAACTGATAGTTTATCTTTAACTTTTATTGTATTTTTCCAAATTTTGAGCAAGTTTTTGTTCATCTGTATCAAAATTGTGGATAAACTGTTCAAAGTTCATGTTCTATTTGTACTCTTGACTGCATTAGTCAGTATCAAGAAATAAATGTTGTTACTATTTTAGGCAAGTTTTGTTAGTTACAACCTGAGGTTTTTTGTCTTTTTTTATTTTTGTGTGTGGAATGTTACACTTCAAATTTGATTATATCATATAAGTTGTGTGTAGAATGATTTTACATAGCTTGACAGCACCAGAAAACAAATATAGCAAATTTTAAGCAATAAGTGTGTATGTGTGTATACGCGCACACACACATACACACACATATATATATATATATATATATATATATATATATATATATCAAGTTAACCAAATTTATTGATAATATCCTAAATATTAGCTCTGTAACTTTTTAAAAGTCAGAGCATCATGAAATTTCACTGTAGTTTTTGCTTTTTGCTAAATTTTTCAGTGAACTTTTAGCATTCATAATTCCATGGATATTGTATGTAGAAATTTGAAATGTTTCATTAGTGAATGTTTACTGTAGATTATAAAAATATAAACAGCTTAAGTGTGTCTTATGTATTTTTATTTTTTATAAGGACTTGAAAATGGTCAGAATGAAAAGCACTTATCAAACTTGTTATTGCACTCCTTTAACAAGTTGGCAGCCATCATATATAAAAGAACTTTGATTTTTAGTATTAAAGGAAATTATTTTGTAGGGGGAAGAAGGTATGTGTTACCCCCTTACTCCCTATGCATTTATATTATCACAAAAGAATAATAATATTCAAACAAGAGTTTTTTGCACAACAATGATTAAAATATTTATATAACAATAAGGTACAAACATTTGTTGAATAGTTAGCTTAAATTATTCAAATGTCTTTGTACGTTTGAATTTAAGTATTAACTAAGTTTTGGTTAGAAAGATTTTATGTTGTTGAAATATGTGTACGAAAATGAGGAAGTATATTACAATATTACGGTGTTTATGTCAAATTTAAACAGTTCGAGTATGAAATATTGTGTAATGTTTATGACTTATTTCGTCTTTACTGAGTTGTCTTTCTTTGATTAGTTATTTATCTCTTGGTTTGCTTGTTAAAGTAGTTTGCTTGAGTTGAAAAATATATTAACAGACTGGGTTTGATGTTAAAAGATTTTTTAACGTTTAGTCTAATTGGAATTTGCTCACCTCAACTCTCTGGTTGTTGGTTAAAGTGTCATTTATATACAAAACATGCTTCAGATTCGTTGGCATAATAGTGTTTTTGTTCAGGTCACAAACTAGGTTAGTACAATCCGTACATTGATGAAAACATGTAATTTATATTTTTTTATATTTTCTAGCCAATCAGAATGTGTTGTTGCATGATTTAGTTTGGAGACTGTTTTAATGCTGGTTTTACAAACACTGTAGGATCAAGATCCTACAGTTTACTGTCAACAAAATTGGTGTCAGTGTCAGAATATCATATTTTTAGCCTTAATTTTTTAACTAATCCAAAAGAAATCATTACTAAATGCCCTTATTGATCTGACCTTCTTTTTTATTTTATAAACCACCTCATCAATTTAACAATGAGTACTCTTAGACAAGTCATATATGTGACCCTATTAAATCAATAGTTTGTTTCCTATTTATGACATTTAAGTGATGACACAGGTGTTATAGAGATTGTAAGAATAAATGTGTAAGGTCATAATAGAAGTTTTATATTAAACTATCTACTTTATGTATTAGTATGCATGTTGTCGTAAGTATTTTTTTTTTTTAATACTCTCTTTGCCCCAAAATGGGTTTAGACAAAACTCTACAGCATTTAATTAGTCACTCTTTCTGGTGATGCACATATCTTTTTTCAAAGTAGATTAAAAAACATAAGTGATTCTAGATTTTATTTTCATTATAGTAGATAATATTATATAATTTTCCCTGTTCTACAATGTACTTTTTTCATACAGAACATTTTCCTATAAAATCATTGTAAAAAATTAAAATATTTTTATTGCAACACTATCAAAGTTTATTATGCAAATCGGTATTTTCACAATAAAATTGGTATTAACCAATTGATATTGGGGGAAAAAAAAATTAAGAAATATTACTATCATCCATATATTGTGTGATTTTCAGCTTGTCTCTATCGTCATTAAAAATATTGATGATAATTTGTTTGGGAATTGTCAAGTTATATTCTACAAAGTACAATATAATTTTTTTATTTATAACGAAACCAAAAATATATTGGTTAAAGAAGCATTTGAATAACAGAATATCCCATTTGTCTGAATAAATGTTATTTTATATGTCAATATGAGCTCTATGATATTCTATAGCTTTCATCAGTCTTTTGTTCATTAATTTTGTGAACTTTCCTACTGTTGCAACATTAACATGTAGCAGTTTTTATTGCTTTCCAGAGATCTTTGCTTGACTATTGTTTTCCATTCTTTTTTACATCTTTTTATAATGATAGATCACACATTTTCTATTGGATTAATATCTGCAGAGGCAGGATGATTCAATTAATGAAACCCTTTTTTGATAAGATGTACAATAGCTTGTCAAATGTAAAGGATGTAATGTCTTGCATGAAAATCTTACCTGAAGTATTTTTGTTTTTAGCCTGTAACACTAAAAAAACATTGTTAAAAACTTAGAATAATTCTCTGCATTTATCTTGAACCTTCATCATTTTTAGAGAGATTTGTAATTTTGCTGCTTACAATATTAATCACAAAAAATTATTCTATCTCAGTCATGCCAGTTGAAAAAAAAAAACACTTAAACCTAGCCATAAAATCTATGCAATGTAGTTCTAAATTTATCACTACATTTACTGTTGTGAAAATGGTTTTCATGTACTTTGTCCAACTTTTGTTTCCCTTTGTGATTTTTCTTTAAAATTGATAGGTTTGTTCAGAAAATATTCTTAGTATTTTGTATCTATTCGCTGTTTATATTTGCAATGCCAGCTTCAACATTGATTCTTATCTTTGAATAACTTCTTAAAAGCAAATTAATTTCATACTTACTAATTTTTAAATTCCGAATATTCATTACAGGTGGTTTTACCCACTTTTATTTTGGAAAAGCGTTCATTGTTGGAAATGTTTGCTGACTGTATGGCACATCCACTGCTGTTTTTGTCGTAAGTACATGATCCTGTTGTAACATTTAAATGACACTGCATTCAAAATTTGAGATTGACTTATGTGTCTACTTGACAATATCCCATCACTGTGCTTTGATATAGTTGGCCCTGATTGGCTCACTTGCATTAGCAATGTTAATACCTGACTCCACAATTCTGAATTTTTGAAGGCCTCTCAAATCTTTAAAACCATATTGTATTTTGTGGGTGGGGCGAGAGAAGGACATTTTTGTATGGGAAGTGTCTGGGATACTTGAATGTGTAAGGGTGAAAAGACACAGTATGAATTAGATATTTGTTCCATTTTTGGTGAAGCAATAGCATCAGTGTTTATAAAAGTGGTAATAATTTTGTGTTTATGGAAGACTGGCAACTAATGGCAGTTGCAGTTTCCACTGTTCTTTTTTTACTTTTCTTTGGTAGCAATATTTTCTCTTGGTTTTTCCTTTACTGGAATGGTAAAAACTGACACTGCATTTGACCACTGATGCATATAACTTTGGGAACTACTGACTGGATCTTTCTGCCACCATTTCTCACCACTTTCCAATCTTCATCAGACTTCTCTGAAAATGCTACTGCCTCTTTTGTTGAAGAAAACTGGGAAAAGATGGGAATACTGTTTTGGCAAGTTAGGTAACATCTCTTTGTTCAAAAAGCAATTTCTTGGTCAGCCCTTCTTCCCCAGGCAGACTTCAGACAAGTAACTAGTCTACAATGCCAAGCCCTATCAGCATGGCGACAGAATATGCCAACTGCACCTCTGCAGGGAGTAAAAGTCCCCCAAGGAGGCCACCTGTAATGCTTGAGTACGGAATCCTGGTGGTTGAGGGTTTTGAGCTATAGATATACTTCTAAACACTCTACTTTGGCCCTTACTTGAGCTAGATGGGTGGTTGGAGAGGCTAGATCCAATCAATTGCCTGGTCATGTCAAGCCCGAAATCAAACTAACAAACAAAATGCACTCAAATTTACCATATCAAATGTTAAACTGACTTAGTAAGTAAGCATTGGCTATAGGGTCAATCAGACTGAAGACAAAGGAATCTGACATGGCTGTTTCAATTTCTGAGGAAAGCCCATACTTGGGTGGACAATCCTGGATATAACAGGTGCTTGGAACCCTCCCCACGTTTGATTATACCAGACATGTAGCTCTGGAGGAATGTTGTGAATGGGATTTCTCTCCGCCTCATTTTCTTCCCTACATGGGGCACCAAGGTGGGTGGGGAGCATGGCTGGATAATAATAATAAACAAAATATGAGCACAAAAAGAGATTACACATTGATACAGACACAGAAAGGGACACAGAAAAACAATCAAAGAAAAACTTTTTGAAATAGAACCAACAGAAGACAAACTAATAATGAAGTTGTCACCTTTTGTAATAGAAAAAAATCTCTAACTCCAAAAACAGATAAAAAAAAAAAAAATAGAAATAATACACTACTGATAGAAGTAAAAAAAAAAAAAAATGATGCTGAAACTCTACTAAGGATGATCAAATTCCTTGATATAAGGATAAGTCTACCCACATTGCAGAACCTGAAAAAAAGAAAGACATTTTTTAAATTAAACATACCAAAAAAAAAAATTACTTTTCTGACGGCTCTAAAAATACAAAAAGAACAGGTAGTGCAGCAGTACTCGACAAAAATCTTATCAAAAAACGATTACCAAATGAAGCATCTATTTTTCAGTGCACTAGATATATTCAAGAGTGACCAAAAATTTATCATTCTTGGACTCCTTATCAGTCTTAGTCTCCTAAAAAAGAGAAAAAAAACTAAAAAATTCATTGGTCATAAAACTGCTAAATAGGATCAACACCTTGGAAAAAACAAAACCCATAATATTCTGCTGGATACCCAGTCACATTGAAATTGAAGGAGCCAACAGAGCTGACTCACAGCTCACATCCTTAGAAATGACCATCGATAAATTCAAAGTACACATCACTAGACAAACTCCAAAGAAGTTGTTGTTAAGAGCGGCAACTTGCATTCAGACAGGCATGACTATATATCAACAGGTGATTTTTTTTCTCTTTCCATCACTAAAATTTGCTGTCATTGTATGTGTGATGAATAAAAGTTTTGATATCATTTTCTTAATAAATCTTATCCATGGTACCACATGTTACATGAAGAGTTTTAAAGTAGTTTGTATATTATTGGTTCATGACTTCATCATCAATTTATAATTATTATTTTTATTATTATTATTATTATTATTCAGAATACCTGAGCTTGAAACTCCAGAACAAAGAATGCTGGCAGTTGTTGAATGGTATCTAACATCTTTCCATGCAGGGAGGCAGGTAAGTCATTTGATTTTGGTGGTATTCCTAATCATACCACTTGAACATAAATGATTTTACCAATACAAGACTGATAAAGCTGTATTTTGTCTTTGTTTTCCAAGTCTCCATTTTCCACTTTAATTTACATTATACTGATCCAATTTGTCTTTTACCATAACATAGCAAAAATGGCACATTGTAGCAAAATCTATGTTAGGGCAATATGCTTAAAATGCTATAAATTGAAGAATAAAGTGATTTGCAGCTTAATAGTGAGGGTGTCTGTGTTCATGCTCACCCCTGATAATGATCTAATTTTTGTTTGTCCCAGAAACAGAAAAAAATCCATTATCTTTGAAAGAAAAAATAAATGTAAAAAAATGCTGCATGAAATAATGTCTTTATAGTGCCATTATTTTGTAGCCTATTTTAAATGCAGAAATATTTTACTTCACACACACACACACACACACACACACACACACACACACACACACACACAAAATCAGTAATTTTTTTTTTTTTGTCAAAAAAATTTCTACACTTTATTACAAAAAAAAAAATTTTTTTATAATTGTAAGTATGACATTCAACATCTGTTTAGTAGCACAAGCAAGGCTAATTACAGAGTAGTTTCCATTATTCAGTTATTTATTTACAAATAATGAAAATATAAATTCTCTCAATAGGAAGTTAATTGACATCAAGCTTAACTAGCTTTTGATAACGTTTAAGCAGATAATCCTGATACAAGTCCAACTGTGGATATAGAATACAGCATCTTGTATGTAGTTTGCTCTAATTGTTGCTCATAAATATCTATATTTAGAATTGGCACTGTACAAGTACAACGTTCAGTTTCATTCATAATAGTATGGAAGCAAAAATATAAAAAAAAAACAAAAGCAGCATTAATATGCTACGTTCTATAAGTGTACACAAAATTTTCAATACTTTGAGAATTATTAACATTGTAACCAACCTTAAAATTTACATGTTTATTGTCTTCATTTAATGCAGGGATCTGTGGCTAAAAAGCCTTACAATCCTATCAGAGGAGAAGCTTTCCACTGTTCCTGGCGTATACCCAGACAAGAGACATACCCTCCATCACCAGAACACCCCAAAACAGAAAATGGTGCAAATGGTTGTACAGATGACAACTGTTTGCTAACTTATTGTGCTGAACAAGTTTCCCATCATCCACCAAGTAAGTTTTTATGTTTACATATTTGCCTATATTAGTAATTCATATCACAAAATTACCTGGATACTTTTGCTTTAAATCTTGCACTATTCAGATGTTATTGGAAAAAAGAGACATTAAAAGCTTAAATGTTTGAATATATTGGTTTTATGCAGTAAAGTAATTCATAGACTTAATAGTAAATTCCAATGTACACTTACTTAAATTGGTGCTGTTATATACAAGGTGAATCTCAGATTATTGAAAAGAAATTATAATGTAAAGAAAAATATTCAATAGAAAAATCATATTTTCAAAAACATTTGTACACATGTGTAATTTAGAAAAATAAAAATACTTTTTGAATAAGTCTGCTCTCAACTTGGAAAATTGCCTTGGAAACAACTACATGTCCAGGTGGTTCTCATTCATATTGGTCATCATATCCACAATAGCAGCCTTTTCCAAGTCCTTGGTATTATGGAGACACTGCTTAGTCACCCTCTCTGTGACACACCAAATATAATAGTCTAGGTAATTCAAATCAGAAGAGTTAGGCTACATTTTGAAAGTAACATGATTGTGAAAAGCTTCAGCCAGTCACTCCTGGGTGACATGGGCCATGTAGAAAGGAGCAGTGTCCAACAGAAATATGTCTGCCCCTAATCCCTCAATTCATGACTTGACCACCATATTCATCACCTTGATTTAAGTGGTACCATTGACCACAAGGGCATACAGGAAGAAGTAACATGACATAGCCCTTATTGCTCACAATCCCCAGGAGAATTTACAGACAATTTAAATGGTGTTGTGGAGTGAATAGCCATGGTTAATTGTAAAAATCTCATCAGTGAAACTCAAATAAATCCAACACTAATTCATAAAGCCACCACTCAAAAAACCCACCCTAGTTAATGAAACACCCTACGATACAGCTAAACTTTACTAAATACCCTACTAACTTATTTGATTACATGGAAGAAATCCATAATGTTCTACAAGCACACCCAAACTATAAACACACATATACCAATGGCTTTAAAATCTTGGACAGAGTTGGATGCTCTGCTATCCTTAACAACATAACAATGCAGAATAGATTGCCTGACAAAGCCTCAATCTTCAGTGCAGAAGCCAAAGCCATACACTTGGCTTTAGATATTATAGAATCCAGTGGGTCAGATAGATTCATCATCATCTCAGATTCACTAACTCTGAAGAATAAAAACCAGGGAAAGCCCTTAATAAATAAATTATTAAATAGGATTGATACTATTTATAAGAAAAAAGTTGTTGTAATAGGCCTATGCTGGATACCGAACCATGTTGCCATAAATGGGAAAGCTGGTAAAATGGTAAAGAAATCACTGAATGTGGCTCTCTAAAATATAAATGTTCCACACACTAACTTCCAACCCACTATAAACAGAACCATTAAAGAAAAATGGCAGCAATAATGGAACAACTGCCAAAACAACACATTACTCAACATCCAACCAATCATTAGTGGAAGACAGCCAAGTTACAGAAAGATAAAAGAGAGAGAGGAGGTGGTACTAGCCAGACACTATAGGACACATACATAACCCACCAACATCTACTAAAACATGAGAAACTGCTTGCATGTGTCCCATTCCAGGAACCATATACTGTTAAACACATACTACTAAATTCCTATAAATTTCAGCAAACCTGAAACAAATACTACAAATTGGATAACCTAAAGGACCTATTTGAAAATATGGATCCAAGTAACAACATAGATTTCATTAAAAAAAAAAAAATTCGGTTCTACAGAAAAATATAAAAAAATAACAAGAAAACTCTTTACCAAACCTGATTACCGACATTGTTTTGCAACCAGTTTTATACAATCTACAATTTCTCCCTACCTGACAAAGAACTTTTCCCCCTATATAATTCTCTGCTCCCAAAAGAAAACAACTCTAATTATTTACCTGAAACTTTCTTTGGCATTAAGTGATCCACCTGTGTTGTGCCATAAAACTAACAAATTAATCAATCAATCAAAACTA
The DNA here is from genome assembly GCA_903632075.3 of Acanthosepion pharaonis. Lineage (NCBI taxonomy): Eukaryota > Metazoa > Mollusca > Cephalopoda > Sepiida > Sepiidae > Acanthosepion > Acanthosepion pharaonis. Next base: position 1,101,860 of record CAHIKZ030002578.1, read on the forward strand.
GATAAACTGTCGAAAGTTTATTTTTGAGTACTCTTGACCATCTTGGTCATTATCAGGAACTAAATGTATCATAAACATATTTTATTAGCTTACATCCTGGCAGATAACCAGATGAAACATATAAGAAGAAAAAAAAAAAGCCATTAAGAATATAATTCACTGGTAAATATCACTTGGTGATTACAATAAATACCTTAAACATTGTATAGCTCTTTATCACGTTTTTATTAACTCCCATCCAATACTGTGGACAAGACTACTCTGAACCATTCTTAGTAAACTTGGATGTACACCTGAATTTGTCATATTTAAATAACTTCATCATGATGTGAAATCTCATTTAATTTCAGTAACTCACTGTGAACCAATAGCGATTTCCAACACTTTAAAGTTTTTGATCTGAGATGTTTTAATGCAAAATTAAACATCTTTCAGACCCTTGTTCAGGATCTTCTCTATGCTGATGATGTAGTCCTTATTGCTCATATTAAGGAAGACATGCATGTAGATATGGATCTGTTTGCTAGAGCCTGCTCTACATTTGGGTTTACCATCAATGTTACAAATATACCTCTTCCAGGTCACCCCTATATTGAACCCAATATTTTTGTTCAATCAAAAATTTAGTTATTGTCACTACATTCATCCATTTTGACAGCACAATCTCCAGGGATGGTCCTCACAGTACCAAAATGCATATAAGGATTGCAAAAACTAGAGAAATGAACCTGTTCAGATAGACATAATGATCAGTACCAAGCGCAGCATGTATGAAATGTTTGTGTGTGATCCAAAACTTTGTACTCATTTGATACTTGAACGACATATTGCCATCACATTAAAGTTTTGAAGAGATTCTATTGAAAGTGTTTTCAGAGGATCTTGAACATTCTGGCAGTCCTTTACACCTAACAGCATTGTTCTTCAGCAGGATAATATATTTAGTTTCAAAAAGTTCCTCATCTATAACCAAATTATATGGGCAGGACACCTTACTAGAATGAAAGATGACAGATTACCAAAGCAGTTATTTTACAAAGTTACTACATGGTAAATATCCAAAACACAAACCAATAAAATATTTAAAGGATATTGTTAAAATCAATCTTTAAATTCTTGATATTGATGCTGAAGACTGAGGGGGTGGGGTTCAGTTTGTGTGGAGGAAAATGGTAAATAATGGTTGTAAGGCATTTGAGGTAAGAAAACAGAATATGATCTCAACCCCAGATACTCTTCAGTCTGAGCAATATCTATATGATAGTGTAATGAAGCTTTTAAAAGCTTTTCTGGTTTCAAGCACATTGCAGCAAGCAGGCAATGCAACAGATAATATTGCAATCTAGTAGAGAACTCACATGTGATACATCTAATATGGAAGCAGTAGCTTAAAAAATAGTTTGCATTCTCTATGTGTAGTTTATGTTCAGATATTTTTAGCATTCAAATTGAATGGTATATTTTATAATCTATCAAAGATACATTTGATTGAGGAAAGATTACTTAAAACATTCATTGCACTCTGGCACTTTATTAAAGAGGGACAATGAGTAAATAAGATTTGAAAGTACAATATTTCCTTTCTGATATTTACATGATTTTTTCCTTATTTTGAAATGCAGAAAAATGTTGACCGCATTTTAATCCAAGCCAATTTCATTCATAACCATATAAACTGTTAATCTCTTATATTTTAAAACCTTGTGATTGTATATTATTTACAATACTAAGGTTTTTATTTACATTAATGTTTGTAATTGTTCAATGGTAACATTTATTTTACAAACTTTGACCTTGTTGCTTTGGTTGATCATCTGTTTAATTTATTTACTGTGAGCCTTATTAAAGCTCTTTTTTTCTAGTTTCAGCCTTTTATTTTGAATGCCCTGAAAAAGACATTTATATGAATGCATCAATATGGACCAAATCCAAATTTATGGGCATGTCAATTGGTGTTGTGATGGTTGGTAAAAGTGAGTTGATTTTTTTTTTATGCTAGATTTGTCTAATCAAATTGATAGCAAAAATAAATATGCCATATTTAAAAATTTTAGCATAAAAAATATTACATACATTTATTACTTTGGTGTCACATTTTTTTTTTTTTTTTTTTTTTTTTTAATAAACTTTTTTGTTTAAGAGATTTAGAAAAACCTGAATATTATGTGAATACTGGTAGTAATTTCTCTTGTCTGGTATCAAATTTGTCTTGACTTTTGGGATTTACCTTTCAAGAATAATTTATGAAGAATATTTTAAAGATTCATTGCAGATAATGCTTAAATCTATTCTGTACAATTCCTGGCTCCTTCTTCCATTCCCTTCCTTCCTTCCTTAATTCTTTGTAAAATTTTTTTTCTTGAATGTTGATTCTTTTGCTCATCATTCATTTTCTGGAATTGTGTGTGGGTGTTTAAGCAATAAAATTTATATTCTATCACATTTTTCACTATTCTTGAATGCAATGTCAACCAAATGCTATCTCTCAATATTAATATAGAATAAAGGCAAAGAGGAACAAAGTACAATTGCATAATTAGGACTTTGTGATGGAAGATTTTACAAGTATCAACCTAACCTACCATTATTATTTCATATTGCTGCGGCTTTGTCTTATCTTTGGCATTTTTGATAATGTTGATAAAATAGGTAGTAACAGCTAGAAAAATTGGGTTAAATCAAAATAAACTTTAAATGCTCTTTGATTAAAGAATAAATAGAGTATTTTGTTGAAGAGTAAATTAATATATACTTACTTAAGATGGGATATGTTAAGGTTTCATTGATCAAGTTGGTTTTTACATGAGCAGAAAACCTTGGAGAATCTTTTCTCAAAGGCAAACTGAGTTGATAACCTGAACAGTTAGTGAAGTGAGTCAAATTGTGCCAAAGTTGAAAGTTACTGCATCATGGTAAAACATCTACTTTGGAAACCTGAAAAGTAATTTAATCTGGACAACCATCTTGGAATAATTTATTGATGGCAATTAATAACAATTCTGAGTGTTTATCTTCTTTTTCTGGAAATCCCAAGATTAGATAATAATTTGACAAATAGACTTTTTATTTTTTTTTTATTTACCTCATGTACTTTTCCCCAAAGACATTTTGCTTTCTCTAACCTACACAAGAAAGAACAGTTGTCTTTGTTTTGGTCATAATACATTTTTCACTGACTTTGGTTTCACCCAAACTCAATATTCTTTAGTGTAAATCAAAACACAGCCCAAGTCAGATGTGTAAAAAAAACATTTGTCAAGATCCTCAGAGGACTCTGAAGTTGCCTTTTACTTATGGATTTTACTAGAGTGTAATGATTAACTTTTAATGGTTAATTTCTGGTTTAAATCTTTGGCTTTCTGAAACTTTAGCTTTTATTTCTTGAAGCCAAGAATATTTATAGCAATTTAAACAGTTTATTCACTATGAAAATGGCTTTTAAAATATAGATATCATTTATTTTATAATGTGATAAGACTTTCTAAAACGAATTTGCTATATACCAACCCTTTTAAATTAATAAATTGTAAGGCCATCATTTCTGCTAATGACTTAGGTGTCCTTTCATACTTTAAGATGAGACGTCTAAACAATATATATAGTCTTCTTTCACATACACACCTATTTTCTTTCTAATGTGTGAAATATTAGATTAATAAATATGTCCACTTTTTTTTATTTTATTTTGATCATATGTGAAATGTTTGGATGTGTAAAATTAATTCTTAGCTGGTTGAAGGCAAACATTCACTTAAAAAATTATTTCATTTATTATCTGTATTGCAGAATTTTTCAAAGTAGATTAAATAACTAATCTTTTCTTTTATTTGATAAAGTACATCACAAAGTTGCTACATAACCATGGCATATTTTGGAAGAATATTATAATAATCCAGAACTTCTACTGGGAGCAAACAGCCTTTATATGGATAGAAAATGAATTCAGTAAATACAAGATATAGTAAATAGAAAATGGCATAAGCCAAGGATGTCTTCTCACTAAACTTATTCAGCCTTCCTTTACAGTGAAGCAATCCTAAGAGAATTAGAAGTCCTACAAGGATTTATTATTGATGGCCGCAATCTTAACAACATTAGATATGCAGATGACACAGTATTGATAGCAGACAGAAAGGAAACTACAGGAACTCATACAGAAAGTAGTAAAGGAAAGTGAGGAGAAAGGATTAAACATCAATTGTAAGAAGACAGAATGTGTGGTTATCAGCAAAAGGAACAGCCTAACATAAGAAATACAAATTGGAGTGAACAAAATCAAGCAAGTACAAAATTTTAAGTATCTAGGAAGTAATTTAACAAAGGACAGAAAATTTGACACAAAAATCTGAAGGCACATTGGGATAACAAAAGTGCCTTCCAAAAGCTAAGCAAAGTAATAACAGAAAATTTTGTTAGAAATAAAGTACTGAACTGTTATGCAATATTGATCCTCCTATATGGCAGTGAAGGCTGGACAATCTCGTCACAGATGAAGAAGAGACTTGGGACAACAGAAATGTGGTTCTACAGAAAGATCCTGAGAATACCATGGACTGAACATATGAGCAACGACGAAATTTCAGAAAAAATGGAAATAAATGGAGCACTTAGCATCAATTGAAATTTCTAGGGTGCATAATGTGAGGAAAGAGGGCTTAGAAAATTTGACACTACAAAACATATTGAAGTCAGGAGTGATAACGGAAAGCAACGAATAATATATCTAATGAGCTTGTATGAATGGTTAGTAGAACAGGAATTAGGAGAGATAGCAAAAAATAAAAATAAACTTTACTAAGAGTTACAAAAGGCAGGAAATTGTAGAGAGCTATGATCGCTCATATCCTGAAGAGACATGGCACACAGAATAATCTTCTCTTTAGCATTATCAGGAAATGAATTTGAGAATTTTACAAGCTTAAATATTAGTTTAATTTCAGGGCAAGTTTGTATATAAAATATTTTGTAAACAATGTTTCACTTGTATTTCAGTTAGTTTAAATTTGCTGAAGCATGATGAAGAATATGTATTTGGTTTACCGAGTGCCTATGCTAGATCCATCCTTACAGTCCCCTGGGTGGAGCTGGGTGACAAGATCTATATTACCTGCCAAAAGTCTGGCTATTCTGCTGCTATAACATTCCACACAAAGGTATTTATGTTCATTGTGCCTCAAAAATCTTCAGTCATAATCAGGTTTACTTTGTATCAATCATTATATCAAGAAATATTTTCTCTTATTATTTATTTGCATTGTATGTATAAAATCTCTGAATATGCTAGGATAAAACTATGTTGTGTACATTTCATTTTTTTTTTATCAAGATCTACAAGCTTGGATGCTACTATAAAAAACTTTTTTAAGCTTTAAAAATCTGTTAGATAATTTAATATTATAAAAACTAATGTTTTTCTCCTAAAATGCAAATTCTGTACTGGCCAAATGGATATGGATACTACCATTTTGCCATAAAGGTGAAGTTTTGTGTCAGCTTTGTCAATGCAAAACAAATGATTTTTGAAACTATATTACCATTGACTTGATAATTATTCCTCTATTCAAAGTTACTCAAATAAAATAACTTGATAAAATAAGATATTTTTCCTTTGAATATGGATTCATTTTTTCTCTATCATAACAACATTCAATATTAAAAGAAAAAAAAAAGGTATGTTTGTTAGCCTATTTTTATTATTTGCAATTATTTTCTCCAGCCTTTCTATGGTGGTAAGTTGCATCGGGTAACAGCTGAGGTGAAAAATAACAACACAGCCAATATTATATGCAAAGTACAAGGAGAATGGAATAGTTTCTTTGAGTTCACATATGAAAATGTAAGTAATATACACACTTTTATTTATATTTCTTTTCATTAACATTCTGAACTTTGATTAGTCTCAAATTTTCTATATTTGTCTCTCAGAATCACTCTATGTAAGCATGTCTGCAAAGATGTGCAAATATTTATTAAAATTTATTAGAATTATTCATGTCTAATGTGTATTATCATGCCAAAATTTTTCCAACATTTTTATATTGTCTGTCCTGGGTATGATGATAAACTGCATCCAGCAGTAAGGCCTCTGATCAGGAGGTTTTGAGGAGTGTGGAACTGCCTCTTAGTTACTTTTGTTCCCGGGTCCACCCTGACCTGGGGTGGTAGCACCTGTTACGGTCCCAGCTATGGGTAAATAGTTTCCTGCCTCCCTTGATCTGGAGTTGGAATACTTGGAAAGTGTAAGAAGGGTTTTTTTTTTTTTGTAATAATAATACCATCAACACAAATTGCAGTATATAAAGTGCACATTTACAAAACCTGATTTCAAAAAACTAAAATTTCCCCTAAATGGGGTCACCCATTTGCTGTAGGTGGCAACCCGTGATGCCTGGGGATGGAGTCCTGGTGACGGAGTGACTTCTGATCTGGTATAAAATGACCAGGAGTTTCCACAACACGTCACTTCGGTCCCTACCTGGGATAGATAGGTGGATGGAATAGCCCAATCCATTCCAATCAGCTAGTCATATAGTGGCAAGGGCTAGTTGAGATGATAGATAATAGATCCAACAGGACCACAAAACCTTACATCATACTATATTTGGGTAGATATGGTGGGGGAATGTGGGTGATCGTATCCACTCTCATCACAACTATACTGTCTGTGTAGCCCTGGTGGATTAGGGCAAATGGGATTAGTCCCCCCTGATAGCGTCCCTTAAGAAAAAGGTGGGTGGGGAGCACAGACAGCGAATACAAAAATTAAAATTATATGGCTTCTCTTATAAGCGAACCAAGATACAATATGAGGCTTCTGAAAGCAAAGATGAAATAGAAAAAAATCAATTTCCAACTTTATTGTAGAATCAGTAAAGGGTGATATATCAAAAGTGTCTCCTTTCGTGTTGCAAAGGGTTATTTCAAACTACAATCTGTTAAAGAAAAATAAAAAAAAATAATACTCTATTAATTCAAGTGATATCCAAAAAAGACAGAGAAATTACTAATAATCAAGCAAATTGACAACAATAAAGTCAAGGCCTACCCCCATCAATTTCTTAATTGATCAAAAGGAGTAATAAAATGCCCAAAACTGTCACTTTGTCCATCAGAAGAAATTGAAAATGACGACACCCTAAAAAAAAGCGAGGAGTAACAGATGTTAAAAGAATGCAAGTAAAAAGAAATGACACAGTAATCAACACATACATTTTGATATTCGACAAACCGACTCTACCAAAAGAAATAAAGATAGGTTACACAGTAGCCAAGGTAGAGCTATACATTCCTAATCCCCATAGATGTCATAAATGTCAAAAATTTGGTCATCTTCAAAATGTTTGTATGAGAACATCAGTCTGTCGAAGATGTGGGGAACTGGAGACTGAGCATGATGAGTCACCTTGTGAAAGGCCTCCTTTATGTCCAAACTGTAAAGAAAAACATCCAGAAGACATCAAAGAGTGTAGCATTTGGAAAAGGAAATAATTAAAAGAAAATACACACAAAATATCTCATTTGAAGAAGCCAGGAAAGAAGTTGAATCTAATTCACTTCATCATATGCAAATATCACTGAAGTATCAAATCAACAAAAAGATATCCAAGAAAACAATGCATTAAGAAGCTAAGATCTTATAATTCTTATTAATGAATTAAAAAGTTTAATAGAACTACTAAAATGTAGTATATCGCACATAAATCAAACGTCCATAGACAAAAAAATCCTGTCCTGTCAACCTCAAACAAAAAAAGTCTCTACATGTATAATTAAATCCGAAAATTCCAAACCAAAGTACAAAAATCCAAGAAATAGAAACCTCTAAACATTCTCAACAGAATCAAAAGGTACATAAAAAAATATAACACAACTTTTAGCAAAGAATCAAGAGAAATGGACATAGAGGAACAAAACTTTAGCCCATCAGAAACAAGGGAACGGTCCTCATCTATACAAAGATCATTAAAAGAACCCAATGAAAAAACTAAGGGAACAAAGTTAAACAAACAAGCAGAAACGAAAGTTCAAAGATCAAAACTTAAGAAACAAAATGCTAATAGGCTGGAGAGCATAGAAAGTATTGACACTTCCCCCATGTAATATTATATATTTCATTAAAGAAATTGGGCTGTACAGAAAAAAAAAAATAGTTTACTAAATCTGCTTTCTTGTTTTCCTGAACTAGTTTGAAAAAAAAAAAAATTTATTTCCAACAATACATTTTTGGTTACCAGCAATACTTTTATGAAGGAAAAATTATTAACAGCTATTCATTGTTGAGGAGAAATTATTACCAGCAATGTATTTTTGAAGGAAAGTTATTAACAGCAGTATGTTTTTGAAGAAAGAATTATCAGCAATATAGTTTTGAAGAAAAAATTGTTATTGGAGATAATAATATAATTTCTCCTTCAATTTTGAAGGAAATATCGTACTATCAGCAGTATAGTTTCATAAAGGAATATTACCAGCAATGTGTTTTTGGAAAAGCATTGCCGGCAGTACTTTTTTTTTTTTTTTTGAAAAGCATTGCCGGCAGTACATTTTTTTTGGAAAAGCATTGCCGGCAATAAATTTTAAAAGGAAGGATATTGCTAGAAATAGTTTTTTAAAGAAAAATATTACCAGCAATAAAAAATTTTGTTGGCATTAAATAACCAATCAAGGTTGATTGCTGTAAAACTCACCAATCAATTTTATATTGTAACTTAAGTTTTCAGATTTTAAATGGTAAGCTGAAAATGACAAGCTGATTTTTCCTCTTAAGTGTTTTTTAACTGACAAAAAGAGAATTTTAAGTTTGATGTTTAGAATTCTAAGTAGGATATAAAATATTTTTGTTGGTAATATGAATAATAGAATGACCATCTTTTCATAATTTTATGCTTTTCTTTATTGCCTTTGTTTTTATACATGAGACTAATGAACTTTTCCTATTTTGACAATTTTTGTCAACATAAAAATCTTTTTTCTTTTTTTCTTTTCTTTTTTTTCTTACTATTATAAAAATAATTTGTAGATATTTTTTACTCTCGGATTTTATTAAAAATCTTTATAATTTTCTATGCTTTTCCAGGGTGAAACAAAAGTTATTGATGTGAGCAACCTTGAAATAATGCGTAAATCTGTCCGCCCAATTTCTTCACAAGGAGAATTTGAATCTAGGAAACTGTGGCGTCATGTCACTAATGCTCTTAGGTTAGGAGATGTGAATATTGCCACAGAACATAAGAAATTTGTAAGTAACTCTAATGATGGAAAATGATTGTTTAACCAGAATTCTTCAAAGATTCTTCTCAAAACTGCTTTGTTTATTTTTAGTAAACTTTTATCCAAAAGTTATTTAGATTTATATTATTATATTTGTTGATTTCATTGTTCCTTTTTCTCTCAATCCTTTTTGGCTAAACTCTTGAAAAAAAAAAATCAAACTGCTTATAAGAATTACTGGCACTCAGATTTTGTTCGATTTATCAAAGGAACCTTTTCATATTGGATAAATTATTTACCTGAAAAAGAAAACTTTTTAAATTTATTACCATTGTCATTTTAAAATATTTTAATGTCTCATTTGGAAATACTTTAAAAAGTAATAAATTCTTGCATTATCTAACAGTAGAAAGAATGTTTATTAAATGCTATAAAACCAATGTTGGTATCCTATGCCAAAACTTTGTGCATTAATTTATTATCACTTCTTTATTTTCATCAAATAAAGTGTTTTTTCAATTTTCTAAAAGCTATTTGACAATTTGTAAGTTGAAGCCATTGTTTGTTTATTTTCTTTAATAGCGAATTATGCCATTCTATAATAAATGCTGCAATAAGACAGATTTTTGCTTCTAGAGTTAGTTTTTGTGCAACTTCAACTGTTAGTATAATTGTTTGTTTTCTAGTTGGAAGATCGCCAAAGAGAAGGTGAACGACTGAGAAAGGAAACCAATACAGCATTTCCTACAAAAGTAAAAAATGTTTTTTTCCTCCCCTTTCTATCAATACATGTGTTAAATCGAGACAAAAACCTAATGACTTTCAATTGTTCATTGCAAACTTGCTGTAAACAATTATTCATAATGTCTTTGAAGTAAATGGTTTCTTTACATCCTTTCAAGATCTCACTTAAATGATCAAATAAAGATGGCCATTGTTTTTCTTTAAGATTATGAATATGAAATGAATTTGTTGTGCCCTCCAATAACTGATACATAACATTTTAAATGCTATCAAATGAGATAATCTGAATAAATGATGATAGAATCTTGTTGATTCTTTCCATTTCAGAAAAGCTGCAGTTAAACTACTAACTGGAGCATTTTTGCTACTTAATTTGCCATAGAAATTATTTTCTCATTTCTTTATGCATCAAAACTAGCATAATTGTATGCAATTTTAAAAAAAATTGTTACAAATTTTTAATATCCATTTTACTAAGCTGAAAAAAAATACCTCAAGGGATATATTTTTTCTTGTCTTCTTACAATTTTTCCAGCATTATTTAAATTGTGAAGTGATTTTAACTTTGGTTCAAGTTAAATGCTCCCTTACCTTAAATGTCTAAATACTATTTGAACCCCTAAGAATATTAATTGTGATGCTTGCATTTTATTTTTTCTACATTCATTTTTGCAGTTTTTTCACCAAGATGGTGAGGACTGGGTGTACAACAAGATCTTAAAAAACAGACATAAAAAGGATGAAGTAAATGGCATGAAAGACAATGTATCTAACAGTGAAAGGAATGACTTAGAAAATGAACAGTTAGAAGAGAGTCCATCCAAAAGTAGTAGAGGCTCTCAGATAGAGAACGATAGGACTGATCAGGTTTTGTCCAATCAATGTGGTGGAGACTGTGGCAGTACAGAGGAAGAGAAGAATGAGAAAGAGAAGAATTGTAAAAAGGAGGAGTCTTTACTGAAATTGAAGAAATCTCCCAAGATCAGTAGGATTAATAAAAGTGAAAAATTTCATAAAAATGAAAAGAGCTTAAAGGATTTGGTCTCTTGATAAGTTGTGCTTTCAGCTGTGAAAGTCAAAGTGGAATATTTTTAATGTTCCGTGGAAGAGAGAAAGAGAGAGGCTTATAATCCAGTTTTATTCATTAGTATGAGAAAATGGTGCTCGGCTGCAGATCTAAAGTTCCCTCCCCTCCTCCTCAATCTGGGATCCGTTTGCCGATGCTGACTTGTGGAAACTATTTAAGAAGGATGAAGATGAGCCACAACAAAGACTTCTTTCTGGTCAGTTGGTTGGTCAAATCGGAAGTCCACTAGAACAATCAGACTCTTTACTCTTGCCCCATTCCTTTTTCTTGTTAAATTAATGATCATTAATGTCTTCTAGAAGAAAGGAGGAAATCACATCATCATGGTTATTTCAAAAAGTATTTTTTCTTTTTGAAAACTTATAGACAGTAAAAATAAATTCTCCCAGGGTTGAATTGACTGAAGGAGAGAAAAATATAAAAGATGTACCATTATTTGGTATGAAAATTCTTTTGACTTAGCTACACAAAAAAGCGAGCAATAAATCTGCTCTTTTCATCTCTTCCTCCTATTCCTTGTCTTTCCCTTTTTCTCCTACCTCCTCATTTACCTTTCTTCAATCAAACCTTTAACTGTTTTCACTATTGTCTTCACATCTCTTCTTTTTTTTTTTCTCTCTACCTTTTTGTTTTTCCTCTCACTTCCTATTTATTTTCTTCCTTTATTTGCACCCTCTTCCTTCTCTCCTACTTAATAATACAAACTTTAAAATTGATCCTCTTCTTCCATCTTTTTTTCTTGTATTACGGCTTTTCTTTTTCATTTTTTTTTTCTATCTACTCTCTTCCCTTTTATTTTTCCTTCTTCTTTCTTCCCAGTTTCCATATTTCTCATACCTTTTTCAACAATAACTAAATGACAATCTACTTCATTCCTCCTCCTCCTCCTCCTCTCTTGGTCAACACTAGGCCCAAACAGACAGTACAAATCATTAAAGTGTAATGTTGCAATATTAATTCTGTGTAGCAGTTCTAATTTCTGCTGCATTCAGCTCAACCCAATTCATCTGGGATGACATTCATCTAATAATAATAGCAACAAAATGAAAGTAACCAAAAGAAGGGAGCTAACTCTGTGATTATTTATGCTGTAAATAATAAGCATATCATAAATTTTTATCAAAGCCTAAAAATTCTTTGTTCTGATTCTTCTTTCTTATGAACTTCTAATTTTCAGCAACTAACTCTGTTCTCGTGATTTAATTGGTTCATTGTTTTACCAATTAGATTACTAATTCTGTTTTGCATCTAATCCTTTACTCAACTACTGAATTTTCAATACATTTTTGTGCTTTGTCCACTAGTTGATTCACTTATGTGTAATATTAGTAACACATTGTTATAAATAATTAATTTTTCTTTTTCTGAGAAAAATCATGAATGCAGTTCTTCATTTCTTTTTTTAATGTCAACTAAAACTTACTTGTTTCTGTATTGATATCTAATTTGATTTAAATTGTGAGAATTCCAACACAAAAGATTATCATTTTTTTTCATTTACTATTGTTTTCCACTTGTATACAAACGTTTTGTTATTTCTGAAAGATTATAAATCTTTAAGAACTGTTTAGGGCTAATACAGACCTATGTCTTTGATCACAAAAATCATGCAGAAATAGAAGTGTATCCCAAAATAACCAATGTATAAAATATGGCAACCCACATGGATGCTAATTTGAATATATTTTTTTTTTGGTGGGGTGGGGTGGGGGTTTAATTTATAGTAAACGAAAATAGTATTGTTTTTGTTTATTTTCTTAAAAAAATATTAATGTGTAGCACTGTAGCTCTTGATAAGTATATTAGTGTTGAAAATTGAAATTTTCTCTCACTCTCTCAAAAATGTTTTTTCCAAATAGCTAATGTTTAAAAAAAAAAAAGTGGGCATTTAGTCTTCAAGTTATTTTTGCATTCCAATTATGGAAAATTAATTTATACATTTGTCTAGTCTGACAGTTTAGTCCTAAAGCAAATATCTCTTGAGAAGTCTTTTATTTTGAGAGTAAGAGTTTTGACAACAATGTGTGAAAAATTTGCAGTACCTTTTAAGTTTCATGATTGTATTCATTTTTTTTTCTTATTATTGTCCTATGAAATATTTTACTTTACAGATCTCTTGAGATTATCAAAGATTATCTGCTAAAATGGACTTAGTTTCAAGTTAGAACAATAGAATAAATATTATTCCTCTTATCACATGATGTCATTCTTTGTAGCACATTTACTGAGTTTGGAAAATATTCTCAGACATCTAAAATTTCTCCTTCTCCAGTGTGATCATGCTCTCAAACAAAGGTAAAGTGTTATTCTTCTACAAAGAAGTGCTGAAAAGTCCTTGATCTTACTAAGAAATGATACCATTCCACCTCCAATTTTTATATATATATATATATATATAGCTGATCAAATGTTTAGATTCTGAGAAATGGGTCAAGCTAATATATTTTCTGACACTTAATTTGGTTGTTAAAGTGAGAGATTAAAGAGAAAATATAACATTTTGCCAGGAAAATATGAGATGGAATATGGTTAGAAAAAAAAAAAAGATTATTTCTTTTTCTTTTTTTTTTTTTGTGAAAGTACAATATTTCATTCAATATGTCTTACTTAATAAGTAGTGGATATTAAAATGTTTTTGATCCACTTTCCAAATATATATATACTTGACCATAGAGATTTAGCTTTAGGAGCAGATGTGGACATTTCTCAAACTTTGATGTTTGTTGTTAATTAACAACCTATTAAATTCTGTAAACCAAAGAGGTAGGTAGATTAATCTCAAGATAACCATTTAAAACTAATTTCATTTTCTTACCAATTAATGTTCAATTCAATTACTTGGATAAATTGAAAAGAGAACACAAGTTCAATTGCATTTGAATCTGTCCCCCACATTGGTATTCTATTAATTCTATACTAAATCAAGGCCTTTATCTATTCACTTTGAATTTCATTAAAAACTTTGTAGTTTATGTACTTAACTTTGGGAAATTTACATTATTTATTAATGTGATATCTTGTTCATTTTGGGCAGTTGAGTAATAACCAATTATCTCACATCTTTAGAATTCACCTTTTCTAATTTTTGTCAACTATTAAACTGTTGTAACCTGTTCTATTTCTGTTTAGGATCTTTGTATTCTAGTTAAAGTCATTGGGATAATTCCAAAAGCTCCACTGATTTCAATTGCCACTGTCACCTTTATTAATAACAACACTAAATCTACCACAATAGTAATCACTAGCAAGTGTTAAACTTATTTTTGTAATAATGCCCACTTGAAATACTAATGAACTTGGAGCAAAGAATTACTTTTGTTTTCAAAAGTGATACATACATTATGGTTAGAATACCATGATTTCTTTTTATAACTTTTACCCCTTTCAATCAGATTTTTTTTAACTTTGAGACCATCAATATGCTTTACATTTTAGAGTAGTTTACTAATGGTAATATCTTGTTGATTGTATTCTTTTTTATAAAAAAAATGGTTGATCCTTTTTTTTTCTTCACTTATTTACTAATTATAATAGGATATGTGTCTTTCTTTGTATTTGTTGAGAATCAAGGCAAACAACTGTACATGAAATTATTGAAAATGATGTCAAAAGGAAATGGTGCATTGTGTCCTTTGATGTTAGGACATCAAATTTATATTTGTATTATGAATCTTATTTGCTTTAAATCAGAAACATTGAAATAGAATTATTTTGTAACCACTTATTCAAATGTAAACAAATAAATTTGACAATTTTATATAAGTTGTTTAAATTTTCCTTGATAATTTGGTAGAATTGTTGCATAATTTGTATTTTTCAAAGGAATGAAATTAGAATTGATATAAACTTACATAACGCCATCACATAAAACTGTTGGATAAATTTATCTTCATCTATGCATCATAAAGATTTTGTAGAAATCAAGTAGATGTGGTATAATCAAACACTAAGAAAGTATTAGTACTTTTTTTTTATTTTATATTTATTTGGTAGGGAGGGGGAGATTTATGATATCTGGCCACAAAAGTGTACAAAATCAGAAATTCATGAACTCTAAAACGTGGCTGTGTGTAAAATCTTTTCAGGAGTTACTTCATTCCTAATTTTGTTTATTTTAACGGTTAAACAGTGTATCATCCCATGTCATTAAAAAACAAGAAAACCAATCAAACAATAAAAATGTTTTTTTTAACTTTCTAGAGATTTTTTTTTAATAAAGGTTGTGGCATAAATACCTCCCCTTTAATGGTAAGACATTAGCTAAATGAAAACCCCATTACCACTAATATCTTAACATTATACAGAAAGTATTTCTGCCACGCATTGTATATAAAAATAATTGAATACTGCTTAAATTTAGAAGAAATTCAGAATTTTGTATTCATTCACTTATCGGCAATAATATATATTTTTTAATTCTGTTCAGGTAATTGATTTCTCAAGGCAAAGATCAGTTATAAAAAATACTTTTTCACAAAAGTTATCGCCCTTGTTTAAACCTATAGGATAAATGAACATAGAACAGAATTTTTAGAAAGAGACTTTCCCGCCCTAACCTGCTATAGAGTAGAATCATTTTTTTTTTTTTATATATATATATATATATATATATATATATAGTCTCATTATAGCAAAGAGGTTTTATTTTTTTCTTTAAATTTGTGTTACACTAGACTGATTTACGTACTATTAACTTTTTTTCATCAAAGCATTCATATTGTTTAGTTAGTCCACTTGAACAAAACCAATGAAGAAAGCAGATACTGCTGGGACTTCTCCATCACTTATGAAATGATACAAATTGTTGATAAGCCCACTTGTGTTTTCAATACAACAGGATATCACAACAAACTTCCTAGACCTCTTTATATTCTGTCTTGAAAATCAGAGTAGCATTTCTTGAAAATTTCTAACCAAATTCTCAATAGAGGCAAAGCATCAGTCCTACTATCATAAATGGGCCTGTGGTTATCTCATCCTCGTCAGATAAGGCAAAGCTCTTAGCAGTGATTTTTGCCTTCCTCTAACTCCACATTAGATAACAAGGGCTATCCCCTTCCCAGCTCCCCCCACACTCTCTTGGAGCACAAACCTAGTAATATTTATATTGCAGCCTGATAAATCTCGTGATTTATCAAAAGCTTTGATCTTAAAGAGATTACTGGTCCAGATAAAATCCTAGTGTTAGTTCTTAATAATATTAACTGTGAGTTATCTCCAATTTTAGCAAAATTGTTTAACTACTGCTTGAAGGAGAAATCCTCAACTTTATGAAAGACGTCAAGTGTATGTCCCCTCAAGAATGTGGGTAAGCACTCGTTCTCGTCTCAATATTTGCCCATTATCTTGAAAGGTTGTTGATCATCTCAAAAGGTACAACCTCTTGAGTGACAAACTATGGATTTCACTGCTGATAACCTAATTGACATCAATGAACCATTAGGCAAATGCATCTTGAGGATAATCACATTAGATGTATCAAAGACTTCTGACAAGGGGTTGCTACACAAGTTCTCCAGCTATGGAATCACTAGAAGTTTTTTCAATTATCAAGTTCTTCCTAATAGGTAGATTCAAGAAAGTAGTTATTAATGACTAGTTCTCTGAGGCCCATGAGATCAATGCAGGCATGTCCCAAGACTCACTTTTCAGTCCAACTCTCTATCTGCTTTATAATAGCGATCTGCCCAAGAGCATACTCTGATATTTGTTATTATTTATGCAGATTTCAAGTGGAATTCGCAAATACAAGCCATTTTACTAAAGATGCTGGAAAAATTATTGGTTCTTTGTATCGTTCCAGTAAGTTCCTAACTCCTGCTCTATTTTCCCTTTACAAGAACCAGACCAGGCTGAAAATAGAATACTGCTGCTATATCTGGGTTGGAGCTGCCCACCCTTCAGTCTAAAAGCATCTCGGCAAACTTGTGGATGGTGAATTATTTTCCACCCTACAGGCAAAATGTTGCAAGTCTCTTGCTACTCTCTCGCTATTTCTATGGAAAATGTTCAGATTAGCTACATTACTTAGTTCCACCAACTCTAAGCAACATAGCTAAGACCCGCTATGTCATGTACACTGAGGCGAATGCCCCCTTGTTACTTTTGTATTCCATTAGTAAGAAGTTCTGCTCTAACAGCTTCTTCCAATGAACCACTTTGTGGAACTGATTCCCAGGATGCTTTCCTGACCACTACATCTTAACCTCTTCAAGTTTAGGATTAACTGTTATCAGTGCTACACATCCTCCTAACAACCTTCTTCAATAACCCTTTAATTTGAGTGGCTCATGCCCCTTGTATAGTGCGACCATTTAAATAAAATAAAAAAAATTAGCATTTTATACTGGTATCTTACACAAAGAAATCAATTGATGATTTTTCTCTTAACAGCAAAAAATTACAAAGGTTATATATTAGAAGCCAAATCACAAAAAAAAAAAAAATTTAAGTTTTTGAAATTTCCTTCTGATGGAAGTAGTAGTATTTTAATCTTGTATGTAATCTGAGTTTTTACTTTAAATCAATAATAAAGAAATATCATTTAATGATAATGAACATTTATAATATGTATGCTAATCTTCCTTAAAATCTCATTATGTTTGAATAGGATACAATAATTATTGCATTTAAAGAGCAGCTTGAATTTGTTAAATAATCCTTTAAGATTTCCTTGCTTCCTCAGATAATATGGTAAAAAAAAAGTTGTCCAAAATAATGTGATCTTTTTATGTATAATTTGGGAAGACCAAAGTGCTTTCATTATTTTAGTGAAGTTTTCTTTTTCTCTCCCACAATGTCATTCAGAATGCCAACCTAAATCACTTGGATATGATTTTGGATCCTGTATAGGATTACACAAGAGTGCCCATCTTCTATTACGATATAATCTACAAATAAAATAAATAAATAAAGTGAATTTATTTCATACCAATGAAAAGAATTTATATTTACTGAGCAATATTATTGGGCAATAAAGCAGTTTTGTAAAATTTAGTAAAAATCTGGCATCTCCTGTACCATTTGTTATTAAACATAAATACTTGATGGTTTATTAGAACCTAAGTTTATAATCTTTGCAAAGTCAATTTTCTTAAATCCAAGGACAGATTATTTTTTCTTTAAGGTTTCATTGTTGAAGTGTTTAATCATCAGTATTTTCTCAAAAAGAAATTTCAAGATTATAAAAATTAAAAGTATACACCATATTGTTTTAAAATATGAAATTTAAATATATACTTAATTTAAAAAATATAATTTCACTCCAAGCAATGTAATAAAACCACTAAGATGCAATTGCACACTGAGAAAACATTGAGGAGAAAGGACAATAGAACAGGATTCAAAAAGGAAGCAGATGACAATTGACACCACATTTAAACTTTTAAAGATCATAGTTAACAGGAGTGCAATAAGCCAGAAGAGTTCCACAATCAAGAAATTTGACAGAAGCTATTAGAATAGAACTTAATTACATCTAGAAACTTCAACAGTAAAATGATGAGACCTAACTGCCAATCTTGTATTATACTTAATTTATTGGAAATATGTGTAGAGAACATTATATCAGCTGGACAAGATAAATAATTCTCCAAAGACTTTACATTGTCAGTTGACCCAGAATAATTTTAAATTAACCATGATTTTACAAGAAATAAATGTACAATAAAATACACTGCAAATATTTTATTAGTTACTTTAAAGCAGTTGAAAAGTGACAATTGGTCAAAATACATTTTAATCAACATTTAAGTCCTTTTTCTTGTTTACAGTAAAATGGTTGGCTTGAAAGCTATAATACTGTTTTATGACTTCTTGGCATTTGTTAATATCTTGCCATGGACGACTCATCCAATTCTCCAATCGGGTTTGATGTTCAAGCAAAAAGCTAAAATCTTCCTTTGTGATGTCAGCTGAGAGAGCATTGTTGAAGACTGTATTGAAATCAGACTCATAGCTAATAATATTCTGTACTTTCTTTGCCAAATGGTTACTATGGCCACAATTCTCACAGTCATTTGACTGCTCTTCTTCTCCTTCAAGGCATCCAATGGCCATGTCACATTTATCACATTTAAAAGATGGAGGACGATTCATGAGTTCTTCATACATTGGCCAATCTTTCTCACAGGCCTCACACTCACACTCAAAATAGTACTGTCGACGCAGATCACTTTTTCGTTTTTCTTTGTCCATTGTTGGGTAAATTATGCTGTAACTGTCAACAATTTCTTCTCCTTTTTTTATCTTATGGATTGCCCTGACCACACATTTATCTCCATAACTGTGTCTCACCACATTAGGATCACATGAGTGGTTGAACAAACTAAGCGTGGCATAGATTGCTGACCCAATCCCAATAGAATCGGAAGTGAGTAACTTCCCAGGTTCAATTAGAAACTCAGTTACTTCATGAGCATTGCAAGGTAACATCTGAAGGTGGCGCAAAATATGGCCACCTATTTCAATGTGGTCGCTCTTGCTGCATTCTTCTTCAGATGGAAAATATTCTGTTTTCTCTAAGCATTTGAGCAGATACACAGCCATCACTGTCCGCCGAAACAGGTCTGGAAATTTCCTGTCATAAGTATGGTTGACTAAGTTATACACTGCCCAGTAATTGTGGGAGTCGTAAACACCATTTTCATTACATCCAATCAAGCAAGGGTCCTCCTCCTCTTCATTGTTACTGTCTTCATGTGTCTCTTTAAACTCTTTAAGATATTTGAATGTAGCCTTTATAACCATCCTCAGAGCTAGGTGTGCAATATCAGAATCCAATTCACTGACCAAAGGAAGGATTGGACATTCAATAGAGTGATAGGTGTTCCATGACGCTTCCTGACACTTCACGCTGCAATAGACTACATTTGAACATTCAATACATGGAACAGGAACCTCAGCTCGTTGACAGCAAAAGTGACAGTGGCTAGTTAAATATTTGGAATTTACAACAGAGCAGTATGGTTCCTCCACAACAAGAACCTCTCCAATTTTGATGTCTTCTTTTGCAACCAAGTATCTTCCGCTTTCTGGAGTATACTCCAAAGAAAATAAATCCGAAGCACATGGAAATTGTTCACTTTTTATGTTGGTAATTTCTGGTATTGGCTCTGTATAATTTGGACCTTTGGACAATTTTTCAGTTAAGTTGTTCTTGTTTTGACAACGTTCTAGCAAAGCATTAAGTTTCTTTTCTCTTGTTTCCATTTCTTGTTTTTTTAAACCAGACTTGGTTAATTTGAAGATTGCCTTCTCAAAACTCTCGGCTGCATTCTCGTATAAGCCTAACTCATAATAACATCTGCCTTGTCTTTCAAGGATTTTATGCTTAAGTTTTGCTGGGTAGCCATGTGAAAGTGCAAGATCTATGTCTTTCAAGCAATTGTCATACTTCTTTTCTTCTTTAGTGACGGCTGATCGATTGGCATAAGCAAGAGCCAGTTCTTCACTTCCAGCCGGTGCTTTCAGAATACTTTGGGTGAAGTAATCAAATGCTTCAGCATAATTTTTTTGTTTGAACTCATCATTTCCCATCATTCGCATTTCTGTCGAGTCATCAGGGCATTTTGAGGATTCAGGCATGTCTATTGTGATCACTTCATCTGTAAATGGAAGTTCATATACAGCACTGATACGGTTTGCATCTGTAAGTGATTCTAAAAAGTTTTCCAGCCAAGAATCCCATTCGTCATTCTTTTGCAGCCTTGACATCAGCTCATCACGCCACTGATCAATGTTTGACATCTTGAGGCAAGAATTAACCTGGAGAAAAATGGAAGGAAAAAGAATGGTCAAAATTAAATTCACAAAAGAAAAAATTGCAAAAGAGAGGAGAGAGAAAAAGAAAGAAAAAACAGACCTATGTAATCAATATCCAATTAGCTGAAATACTTACCTACATTGGGTAAGCAGTCACGACTAATAACATTACAATTATTTCTTTTAGTACTTGTAATGAGCTGGTAAGACTGACAGTCAAGTTATGCAAAACTTTTAGACATTATTGTGTAAATTTCTAAAGTGAAGCATATTTTTATTTATTAATCTTATTACTTAAATGTTATTTTTAGTGGACAACCATATTTGAGTAGAAGTTCCATTTATTAAACAATGTTTATTTATTTTTGTTTACCAGCAAGAATATTCATGTAATTAAAGAAAAAAATGCGCTCTCTGGCAAGATTTGAACATGCATCCCCCTAGGTAGGGGAAATCATCATTAGACCCAGCGTGCTTTAGATTAACTCATCCACAGAGTACACCATTGATCAAGCAAATTTGAATAGTGCCTTATAAGTACAAAACTTTCATCTTTCAAATATTCAGGTTGGGAGACAAAAGTAAATAAATATACTGTTTAATAAATAAACAGAGCATCTACTCAAATATGAGTATCCTCTAAAAATAAAGTTTAAGTAATAAAATCTGTCAGATTAATAAATGAAAAAATTCATCACTTCTTTAGAAATTACTTTGGTTACATTAGGATAAGAAACTGAGCAGATATGAATGTTTCAAGAGTCTGAGAAAGATTTGTGTTTATGAGGCACTATTCAACTTTGCTTGATTGACTACAGAGTGTCTACTCAAACACGAGTATCCGCTAAAAATAAAGTTTAAGTAATAAAAACGTTATTGTGTAGACACACACACACACACACACACACACATTAATAATAAATATAGATTTAATTCCTCACCAGTAACACAACTGATTCACACATGATCTAATAGCAAGTCACACCTGATGATTGCATCGTGCATGACACTCAGTTGTGCTATGACTGAGAAACTAAATGTAGATTTATTAATATAAATTTTAGTCTTGTTATTATAAATCGAGCACTGTTTTATTAGCACTCCCACTCAATATGTGATACTTTATATATTTCTAAAAAAATTAATGGATTTATTTTGAACCCAATATTTTTATTACTTCAAATGTTATTATAGTGTATACTTTGTATTTGAAATAGATGTCCCATTCACTGGCTGGGATCAAACCTGCCATATCTGCTATAATAATGTTCGAAGTAATAAGAAATATATATATATATAATGCCTTTGAAAGTAGCCTCACATAATTTCTAATATCAAGGTAAAATACGTGTAACTAAGAAAAATCGCTTATAATCTTTAGTGTTAATTAAAATTGTTTGTCATTACTCAAAGTTTATTTTCAGTATACTTTAAAAATAATCTATTTGTTCTTGGTAAATATGCAATGAGAAAAATGAAAAGCAGAAAATATATATTTTTTGAGGTGGAGGCAAATGGTTTAGTGAATTTCTTTCTTAAAGAATATATTTTTTTCCCAACTTTCATACAGGAAGATGAATTGGTTGAGAACTTTTCAGCAGCCTCTCAGTATAAAATAAAAAATTATTGTCTTACATTGAATGGTTATAAATGGTAATTTTTATTAAGAAAGATTCTTGCATAAGAAAAAAAGATGGAACATTCTTTTCTCTTGTGAACAATTTTTTTCTTTTACATTAACCTTTTCCTGATATGTGAAATATGTATGCATACCAATTTAAATGTATAACATTGTCAAATTTACACTTTTCAATTCTGTTCTTCAGATAATGTGAATATGCAAGAAGCCATAAAAATTATATCATGGGTTTTTAGAGTTGTTGAGAGCCATGTTTGCCCACATCAAAGAATAATACAAACACTTATCACCCATGGTTTTTGTTTGTGAATCATGTAGAGTTTAAAATATTTTATTAGATTAGCTTATCATAGATAAGAGTCATGTGAAACCTGTAAAATTAGCTTACTAACCTTAAAAAATAATCAAAAATAAACCTGATGACAAGATGATCTCAAACCAAGATGGCAGAGAAGAATACAAGATCAGGTCTGGGAAAAGCTAATATTTATCAAAAGGCAAGGGACAAATGGCTTGGCCCAAAGCTGATAAGAAAAATGTATCATTAGCTTTGTTAGAATATTTCAAAGTTTGATCTTTTTATGGTAAAATCTACTGAGCAAAATGTAATTCCTCAATTTTTTTTATTTTCTATTCTGATTGTTAGAGCATTAAATGTTTCTTTCAAAGATTAATGTGACAACTGTTTTTTTGGGTTTTTTTTAATATGCCTGTTCAGGGATTAAAACAAGATTTGTTTGCAGCAGATCAAGATTATTTACTTGCAATAAGTTGTATTTTATTTTAGAGAGAGATCAAATGTTCGATAAATAATCAATCTAATGAGGAAGAAGTTCAACATTAAAACAAGAACTCTGTTCAGCCAAGTGAAAGTTAATATAAATTAAAAAAAAGAAAGAAAAAGTAATGACCACCACCACAACACATTGATAAATAACAAGTCTTTTCATTAAACATTATTGTCTAAAATAAGCAACCAACTAACAAAACTCCCCACTATTTACTTTAGTGCTCTTGTAAATAAGCCTCTGCTAATTAATGTCGGGACAGCATGAGTCAGGCAATACATGCACTGTCATTTTTGAGTGTAGAAAGTTGAAGCCTTGGCAGAATAATAACAGCATTGTAGAAAGAAACAAAGACAAATTGACCAACAAATCAATGATTTTTTTAAAGGAAGAAACAATGTACTTCCAGAAGGAATTTGACCATGAGTGACTAGTAAATAATTAGTCTTTTCATACCATCTGGATTTGTGTGTGTATATATATATATATATATATATATATATATATATATATATATATATATATATATATATATATATATATATAATATAAAAGCCTAAAGAGCCAGGCAAAGGTAGGTAGGTTTGCCTGGCTCTAGGTTTATATTAGGTTTGCTCTACTTTGTGTATTGAGCACTTTACATAGTTGCTTTTACTCCTTTTGGAGTTTTTTTTTTTGAACTCTGGACGATTGTTTTCGCCTCAATTTCATGTTCTTAGTACTTTCTTTTTTTATTCCTCATTTTTCCTTGGGTACTGGTTTGTTCTGCTTACAAGCCGAAATACCCAAGGTTTTTTCAAGCAAGTAACACTAATATATATATATATATATATATATATATATATATATATGCGCTGTACTTAGTGGAAAGTGCTCAATATCAGTGATAGAGCTAACATATTCACCTGTATGTATGTCTCTGTATGTGAGAGTATCATCCCAAACAAACACAGAAGGCAATTCCCCCCCTCCACCACACACAAATAATAAGCATAAATAGATCCACTTTTTTAAGAATAAACCAGTTTGCTTGATGATCACAAAAGCATAAAACCCAGGGTTACAAACTAATATTCGTACAACTGAAAATATATATATATGGACACACAAAAGACAATGTACCAAATTTTGACCTCATTTGTTCATATAGCTTTAAGTTATGTCTTTACCTTAGTTCATATTGTGAAAGAGGAAGAAAAAAAGCTTCTGACAATGTACAATTAAAATAATTGCAAAGTTGTTGGAATAGGAAATATTATTTGGACAATTTAACTTCAAAGATGTATTCTTGTAAGACCATTCTTTAGCCTTCAAATTTTATCCAAAAGATGTAAGGAAATAAAATTGTTTTCTTTTTTGAGGGGAATGGGGAAAGAATTTTTTTTCTTTTACAGAATTACTTGGTGGGGGCTGAAAAATGGATACAAAGTTATTCACTTGTTCAAACTAAGAACTTTTCACAAGGTTAATAAAAATTTGAAAATAGTTTCTATTTTAGATACACTACAAATACTTTTAATTTTTTAGTTTATTATAAATAGTATATGTTTATTTTACAATTTATAAGTTATTTACTCATATGTGTTATAGATGAAAAAGAAAAATTCAGACCTTTCAGCTACTGTTCCACTTTGAAGATACAGATGTAAGGATCTTGTTCTTTTACTTACTAGTCTCAGTGAAGACAGAATTTATTTGCCATAATTTTCAAGTTTAACCTGTTAATTATCAATCAACGGCAGATGTCCAAAAGCTGATTGGCTTGAATGCATTTATTGAATTTTGCCAACAATGTTCTTATTTCTACCAAATACACTCCCAGCAAGTTGAACAACTACACTTATCCAAATGCTCTTTGATTGATTGGTTATATAGGAAGTTTATTTACTAAGCTTAATTTAGTATGCAACAAAAGCAAATAAGGTTAAGAAGATCATGATGCACCAGTTTTTCTTGAAAGTGTTATATAATTTTTTTTAAACAACATATTGCTTATTATGAGGTATAATCTTTTATTTGTCATGTCCCTTCAGGACATAGATGATCATGGCCCTCAACAACTTTTTGTCACTTGTAACTAAACAATGTTTGATTACCATCACTCCTTGTCCCTACTATACAATCCTTTTATACAAACCCATTAGATAGGATACTTAATTTTTTCCTCTGCCTGCCTTCAATGTCTTGTAGGTATAAAATTATCCAATATATATATATATATATATATATATATATATATATGTGTGTGTGGCCAATGTTTTATTCGTTACTAAATAATGAAAAGGTTTTCAATCATTCTTAAGATTCTTGGCAGTATAGAAAGTCAATATTAAAAGCAAATATTGCATCAATAATGCTCAAACAAAAGTTAAACATTGTCCTATTTTCATTTTGAAAATGGGACATTGTATTTTGAGGAGTGGGAAATAATTAGAATGAAAAAAAAAAAATCTCTGAAGTGTTCTGATACAATCTCTTGCTAACTCCAAACTTATTTTTCTGTGGAATTGAAATTTGTCAATTATTTTATTTTTACTACTACAATTTGTTACTCTTACTTAATTGTAACAATTTTATAGAGTCCAAAAATATTAACTTTTCATAAATTATTAATATTATTACTTCATAATTTATTAATATTTATTAATACACATACAACAAAAAATCTTTAACAAAAGCTGACGAACCTTTCTAAAACTACTTTAATTAATAAGAAAATTTTAATGATCAACATGATAATTATCAACACTAAGAAGAGTAAGGCATTTTTTTATATCTGGTAATGTTTATAATTGTGAGAATAGATTTACCAATCCAAGAGTTTAGACAAATGAACTGATTCTTTGTTTTGTTTGTGCACATTTTGGTTGACCCATTCTCCAGCCTTACTGTCCGTATGAAGAAGTGTTTGTTCTCTGGTTGTGCAAACAAAGGTCAGGATTTTTACAGCAATTCTTGTAATATTGGTTATTCCATTTTCAACAACGTACGCCTGAAGGAGGCTGTAACGACCCGATCAAACATGTTTAGAGATGGACACAGTGAACACAAAGAATAAGTATCCTGCTGTCCATCTTTTATACAATTCATTTAAGAATTATTTAAAAATGTACACACTTCTTGTACTTCGTGGAAAGAGTGTGGTAGGCAATAACTGAGCAGTATTAAAAATAGGAACAAGATAAGATACCCCAGAGACATGGGCAGTAGAATGAGAACAATAGCCCCTAGTTTAAAATTCCTTGTTTTTTTACCAGGATCGATATACATCTGATGAAAATCAGAGGGTACAACGGTCGAAACGTTGTGATAACGACAAAGATGGGGACAAGTCCGCATGTAAATAATAATACCTATCACAATTCAAGAAGTGCAAAGTTAAAGTTTTTAGCACAGATACGGAGCACCTACTACTACTACTAAATCATCATCATCATATTAATTTTTTACCTTACTTTACAAGAGCGAATTTATTCACTAAATTTTTAATCTGACTTTAACCGACCGTGTATAGCGCGAGCTCAGAGATTAAGATTGTGTTGCGCCAGACTTCAAAGTTTAGACTAGAGGACTAATAGATTACAAGTTACTTTGGTAATGTAATGGCCAAAAGGCCTATGCCCTATGTGCATTTTCATTTAAGAAAAATAAAATTAGAGAAGCTTATTTGAATTTGATAATTTAAATTTTTTTTTTTTTTTAAGTTCTTGTGAAATAATTTCGAATTAGTTTTCTTTTCTGCTTGTCTTAGCATTGGGCTGAATTCGGGGTTCAAAGTAAAATTTATTTATTTTTTATAAAGATCTTTTTACACCAATAATAGAAAAATTGTTTACATTTAAAAATTTTACAACTTTTATGAAAAAAGAAAGTGTTGTCAAACTAGTAAACATTTCTCAGTAAAAACTAAAAATAATTTAGTCAAAAAACTTACACACAATTGAATTAATTAAAGAAAAGTTCTTACATATTGATTGAATTTTATAAATTAACAAAAAAGTTCTGAAAAAGTTTTTTAATAAGTAGATATAAAATTAAAAATATAACCGTTTTTTTTATTGTGGATCAAACAAAAAAAAAAAAAAAGCTATGATACTTGGACTATGGAGATGGGTAACCAGACTGGTTCCAAAGATGTAACTAGAAACCTGTCTAAACTTTCTATCGATTTGCCCTTAAACTTATATACTTTTTCTTTTAAGGTAACAATGTGAGTTAATAACTGTAGCACTGGGTAGACTTTCATCTCAGAAGTTACGGGGAATGAAATTTAAGATCTGTGCAGAAATGAACAACGATCGTCATTTTCAATTAAGTTTACTTTTTTTAAAGATAATAAAAAAAAAATAATTCTTCTGGTAAGTTTCAAGGTCGATGTAATCAGCAAGTTGGATTTTAAAAGCAATGATCTACTTTCGTTGTGAAACTTTCACTTTAAGTTAGAAAAATTAATAATGCGGTAAAAAAAAATGTTTAACTTCAACGAGTTGAGAAGAGAAATTAAAACAGAATTGGAAATTAGAGACAGATTGCGAAAAAGTTGCGTAGTGAATTATTAATTAAACTTTAAATGCGGTATCTCTTCAAAAACTTGACAAATGTCAGAACCAACTAAAGATTCTTTTTCCAATAATGTTTGGCAACAAAAGTAAAACGGATTAGAAAAAAAAGAATTTACTATTTTTTTAAGAAAACTTTTTTTTTTTTTTAACGGGAAAAAGAATTCGTAAGAATCCAAACAGCAAACTAAATAGAAAGTAACAAATTCAACTTTTTCTTTAATGTTCAAATATTTTGTCTATTTTTTTTTTTAAATTAAAAATAATAAACAACCACTAAATAAAATTGTAGTAAGGCGAGTCTTAATTCTGAAAATAACAGAAGGAAGCGATTTAAAAATGTAAGTTTTACTTTTTTTTTTTACATTATTACACTACTTTTTAAATTTTAAAAACACGGTCTGGAACAGAAATCCCAATTTAGCATATGCTTTCTTACTCTCAAAATCTGAAGAACTTGAAAACTTAAAAAGAGGAATCCAAGAAATGCAGCTCTTACCTTGCTGTTGATGGAATGCGATGGGTAAAAATAGATCTTAAGTTGTAAAAATCGGTGAAATAGCGCTTTTTAAAGTATCGACCGACATAAAACAACTATTTACACGATGCCTGTCAGTCCTGCTGGCACGTGCTTGCTTTTTGCGTGAAGAATAAAGAAATAAAAGAAAATAATGGAATTGTGGGTGGGGAGGCGTTAACAATTGCCTTCCCCTATTTCTTCTTTCTATCCTATTTACCAAATAAAGAGATACCTCATCCCCTTACGGCAGACAGAACGCTTTTTTACTGATTCTTCTTCATCAGGTGAAGTTAAAACGAATCACAAAAAGTGCAACTATAAAAATAAAATAGAACTAAAAGACGACAATATGACTAAAAAAAGTGACTAAATGTATTGTTTTGTTTTTTTTTTTAAATTGTATCTTCATTCTAATTAACAATCCTGTTGAAACTAATTAGCAGTGTTTTACTGTGTGAGTGATGCTTGACGATATGGTAATTAATGATGGGGACGGGTGACTTGCATGTAGGTTGAAGCGGATTTTTTCTGTAGCAGTTTATTTTTAAGTGTTGGATCTGTACTTTATGCTCATGATGTTCTTTAAATTTGGATCTACCATAATAGCTGCTGATATTCTTCATCAGGTGAAAAAAAAAGTATTTTAAAAAGATTGTTTTCGCGTGCGATACAAAAAGTACAAATTAGCTATGGAATTTTTCAAGGCCAAGCCACCACAAACAAAAGAAGAGTCATTTGCATAATTTCAAATCCTACAAGCAAATGCCTGACTCGTGATTAAATTCTATTAGCGTTTTTGAAGCATTTTCACTTTTCATCCAAATACCAAATGTACCTTAAAAATAAAGATGAATTGAAAATTATTAATGAAAGAGTAGGCGTGGCTTGGGAGTCCAGCTTGCGTGTGATGAGGTTCAGTCCGATCGTTGGTTCGAATAGTAATGATGGCATTTCGATTGGTTTAAAAAATAAATAAATTTTCAGTCAGTAAATCACTTTGCCTTTGATCAACAATAAAATTTTATGCATCCAAAGAATGAAATTTGTTAAAGTCCCAAAATCTCCACAAAGGAAAGAACAGTGGAACTTGGAGACAATAAATGAAATTTAATAAACCAGATTAATTACTGGAAGTGGAAACTAAAACAAACAAAAACATTATCACTGAAAGATTAATAAGTGACTTTCTCTTTCATCAGTTTGCAACATTCAAGTTAAGCAGTTTACTTTTTAGTTATCCAATTTCTGCAAAATAATTTTTGAAAAAAGTCCCCCTAAAAAGGACAACTCTGTATATATCAATAATACTTAACACAATTACATTTAAAAAATTTTATGCTAAAAAAAAAATAAAATAAAATAAAATTCTAGTTTTTAGCCTGCTGTGCAACATATTTGAATTGTAGGAAAAAAAAATTAATTTAACTAAAATTACATAAAAATCACGAAAAATGATCTTTCTAGAAAAAAATCCTTTACTTATCAGATGAAATTAATAGAAAAAATTTTCACAGGAATTACATTTAACCGCAAATCACGAATTTAAAAACAAATACAAGTTTATGCACAGATCTAGCGCAATGATTAGAGCATAGAACCTACGACTGCGAAATTCGTTTTTTATTACATTGTTGATTTACTTCTTTAACTACATCACAAAGAAAGCTAAATGAAAATTGTGTTGCACCAGTCCCTGAAGAGAGAAAGACTTGCTTACCTTGAAAAATCAATATCTTCCCTTTCTAGTATTGAATAATTAACTTGAACAATTGACCTGCCAATGGATAATTAACGCAATTCTTTGATACAAGACAGTGACAGGCAGGTTTGTCCTTGTATTCTTCAAAGATTTACCGTAACAAAACTTTAGAACTAACATCAGAGGTTTCTTTCTACAATTTGGTGCAACGTTCATGATTTTTGAGGAAAAGAGTATGGAAATGAAAAGAGCGAGGTACACAATAAAAATGGATAAGTAATTTTAATTAATTTATTGCCAGTTATAGCTGATTAACTTCACTATTGAGGAGAAGGAGGATTAATATTTTTCGATAGGCTCTTTTATCAAATTATTACTTCTACGGTGAATTAAATTTTTGGTTTATTAATTCACGTGGAAGGTTAATTATTAAATTGTACACGTGAAAGGATTGTGAACGGATAGAATTTATTCTCCATCGCGTGCACAAGAAAATACTCAAAGAAAAAAAAGGAAAATCCCACGAACATTAATAAAAGCTGAAGAAAACTCTTGATGTCAGAGGAACGGTAAATGTACCTGTGGGCACAGCCCAGTGGTAGAGCATGAAACCGAGGGACAGCGAATATCACAACCCAAAATTAAATGAGAGGACTAAGAGTGTATTTAGGCAAAGCTCGGTGTTCAATGTTGCGTGTATTAAAGGCTAAAAGGAATTTTTCTTCAAATACTACGCTTGAGACTATTTTTTTTTATTTTTTAGATGCAAATAATGCTGTAATAGCGCAATTATTATTTTTAAAAAAAGTAAATACTTTGAATTTAATAACTAATTTTTTTGTGCTTACAATGTAAATAAAACTTTTTATGATCGTGGAATGTAGTTTTTAGAAGAACACACAATGAGAAGCAAAATTACTGACCAAGTGAACTGAGATGTGAGATGAGTTTGTTAATAATAACCATCGCACTACGGCTGGAGCCCAAATCCAGTAGACTTTGTTGAATTTCGGAATATAAAAAGTAAATTTTTAAAAAAATTTTTGGAAAAAAAGTAAAAGTTGTCTTCATCAAAATTCAAAACTTTTGGTTTTGCTTCTTCATTTGTTGTGAAGTAGAAAAAAAAATAGACCTATTTTTTTTTTTAAAGCAAGATTTCTTTAGGAATCGTCGAGTGAAATGAAAAATAAAATTATTTTAGCGATTTAAAAGAAAAAATGTTAAATCTTTTATTGTTAAAAATAAGTCCAAGACTTAAAAAGAAATAGTACAAAGTACAAACGGATGTACCTTTTAGTTGTTTTTTTTCTCCATGTTTTTAAAAGTAAAAAAAAAAAAACTGATTTACGAAAAGATTAGATTTTTTTTAATTAATACATGAAAGTTTAAAAATAGAAATATAAAAAGAAAGTGAATAAAATTAAAAAGAAAGGCAGAAAGATAAAAAAAAAAAAAAAAAAAAAGGGAATATACTGATCAATTAATTAATAATTAGAATTCTTTTTCTATACGACAAAAAATGTGACGGTCCTGTATTTATTCGTGCTGAAAAAAAAATCTGACTTGTTTTGACTAAGAATCCACAAATTATTAAAGAGCAAGAGTCAATACACACGGAATTCTTTTTTAAAGTTGTACGTAAGTTATAAATGAAAAATAAATCGCCAGACCTCAACTGTGCACAGGAGTAAAACTTGAGGACGCTTCTCCTGCTGTCGTCAGGTCGACCAAAGGCTGACTTGTCAAGAAATAAAACTTCTTCAGTTCTAGTCGTTTATATATTTTTAATACTACTTACGAGAACGTTCATTCCGATCTAGTAAGTTCGTAAAAAACACTCACAAAAATACCTTTCTTTACCACCTTGATGATTTCATAAGAAAACCCTACTATTATCTGTTTCTGTGTACCTAACTACCCGACAGTTCAAAATCTCTCTCTCTCTCTCTCTCACACACACACACACACACACACACACACACACACACACGTTTTAAAACAACTAGTTTGTTTTCTTTCCTTTCATCAAAACATAAATTATTTCTACGTATTTAAAAATAAGTTGTATCCTTCGTCTTGAACGACATTCGTAAAAAAAAAAACGTCTATTCTTAAAGTAGAAGGAAATAAAAGAAAAAAAATTCGTTCATTGTTGTGACAAAGAAATTCTATCACCAATTTCTTAAGGCATCTTTGTTTTGGAAAAGTTTTAAAATTTAAATCAGTTTTACAATTCTTGGATTTGAGATACATAAGGTCCTAGCGAGGAAGCAATAAAGAAGTCTTTAAAAATAGCAACAGAAAGAACACCTCTACTCAGAATCAAGAAAAGACAGCTGAAATTCCTTGGATACATAATGAGGAAGGAGGGATTGGAAGACTTAACCCTTACAGGGCATATTGAGGGCAAGAGAGATAGGAGAAGGTAGCAAATTGTTTACCTGATGAGCATGTGAGAATGGTTGACATTGTAGAGTTACCCCCACTTACTTTCCTAAACAAAATGCCACTAAGGGACATTCCTTAAGCCTATGAATAGACAGTAACATTCTCTGTCATCCTCTCTTCCCGTTATTTTTCTCTAGCTTTTTGATGTAGTCACACGTAGATAAGAACACTGCTGCTGAGTTGCATTTGCTTTCCTTGGTCCTCTGTTAAGTTTTGAACTCTCTCTTACACACACATGCATATATAAATACATGTCTATCACACATGTTTGTTACACTTACTTCTACACAAACACCTTCACTAATTTAAATGTTTTCTTCATTCATGTTCATTGTTTTGTA
This sequence comes from Acanthosepion pharaonis, assembly GCA_903632075.3. NCBI lineage: Eukaryota > Metazoa > Mollusca > Cephalopoda > Sepiida > Sepiidae > Acanthosepion > Acanthosepion pharaonis. The sequence goes on from CAHIKZ030002578.1 coordinate 1,134,657, forward strand.
ACACACAAAATATTCTATTTATACCCTTGTTTTGTTTGTTTATACAAATAGTTTTGTTGTTATTTTGTCATTTTATTACCTGGACGTGCATTCAAGTCTGCAATTTTTGTTGGGAGATAAATATACCAGGAGACACATGTTTTCCAACTTAAACACAACCAGCATACTCCCACAATAACATAATGGTAGTCAGGAGCCTTAGCAAAAGGAGAAAACCTGCTAAAGGCTACAGTTTTGGTTCAGAGGGAGAGATGCTCTCTGCCTATTTTAATGAATTTATGTATCAAGATCAAATGAAAAAAATGACCAGAAAATGTAATTTTCTTCTTCATAAATATTTTTATAAATTTATGAATATAAAAACTTTCTAAAACTGTAAACCAGATAAACATATTTTGTATACATAACTCCCATATATGGTTGAATAAAATAATATACAGCAATAAATTACTTTTGCATACTTAAGTCCAGCTTTTAAAATCTCTGTGATTGATAAAATAGGGAACGGGTTTTCTATTGATATTAAAGAACTGACCACTGACTTTTATAAATATTATAAAATGTATTGCAAATAATTTAAATAAATCTAAATATCATCTTTGAAATTTTAAGTTTGGTTTAATATCAAGAAAATAGCATAAATTCATGAAAAATAAAAATTACTTTTGTATATTTAAAGCAGGTTTTAGACAGTTTTTAATGTCAATTTTTGTCATTCAAAATTGATTAAATTGATTATTGCCATGATTAATGTCTATCAACTGAAAAAATTCAACTCTAATTAAAAATCTTTCAAAAATAAAATAGCTGTTATAAAAACATAGGATTCAATGAAAATTAAACAATTAATTAACTGGATTTTGAAAAAAATATTTGTTTTACTTTTACACCTGTGAAAAATATATTTATTTACAGCAAATATCTGTTTCTTATCAATGTTGATCAAAGGATTTTTAGTTAACTTTCCTTTCTAAATGGTAATGAAAGTCTGATATGAATGTTTTATGGAACAATTGATGTATGGATGATGAAAGAGGACAAAAATTGAGATTACCTTATTTTTTTATATAGTAAATTTAACACAATACAAGGCTTGGGAAATAGTCAAAACAGAAGGTTATTGCTAGACTCTTTATGATGAAGGAGGTGTATGATATAAAAGAAACAGGAGAAAGTAGGAAGTGAAGATTGTTGTGACAAGGAGAATAGATAACAATTGACCCTGAACTTGAGATTACATTTATTATTATTATTATTAACTCATCTTTTTGATGTCAGTTTAAACTGATGATACTTCCATTTCCTCATATATTGTGAGCATTTTTCTAAAGGTTTATATGTTCTTGATTTCAGAAAAAAACTTGTAAATATTCCAACATATTCCAGTGAAATTTTCACTTTTTAAAATTAAGGCTTCTGATTATAGTTTTGATATATGGAAAAAAAAAGAAATCAGTTTAAACTAACACCAGGAGGATATGGGTTAAGATCGATATTAAACAATATTCTTTACATCTCTTGTACTCATAAAACCTTTGTAACTTTGGATAATATTTTTAAAAAAATGATTGCAATATCATGAAAAATCTTAGTTTTTTAATCCTTAATAAATGGTACAAGTAAATTTGGGTTTTACATTAAGGAAAATTAAAACAGTTTCATTCACAGTATTCTCAAATTTTTAATCTATTAAACCCACTTTTACTTATTGTCAAAACTGAAAATTGTGAATAGATTTAGTTTAAGGCTTGGAGCAGAAGATATGTTTTATCTTTATAACAAAGGTTTTATCCATTAACACTTTCCAAAAAATGTATCACCTTTATATTTTGCTGCCAGATGAAATGCAAACAGGTAAAAAAATAAATTGTTTAAAGAAAACAAGGAATTTTTTTTACATTTTATATTACATGTTTTAAGCCTATCCAACCTGTGTACCTATTATAAAATTTAATACCAATAAACCTTTCATCATGTGCTTTTTTATGAATATGTTTTTACAGTTATTTTATACTTAAACATGCTTTTGAAGACAATGACTTTTCATGACATCTTTCTATAAATTTCTTTAAAAATTTCAAAGTCCAACTGAAATAGTGCTTTTGAAATGCACAATAACCATTTTATATGATGAGGAAAATTTTTCAAATAATTTTATTGTGGAATTTCATAATTTTGCAAGAATATTGGTGAAAGAGATTTTAGAAGTATTTAAAGTAATCCAATTTTAGTTACAAAAGGTAAATTTAAAAAAAATATTTTCTACAAATCTTGCCCACCAGACAACTTTAAAATCTAAAAGATAATCTTAATTCTGAAAAATACACCGATAAGTAAGCAATAATTGATTAACAAACAAGAAAATATTGCTGATTTTGTCAGTTATATTGACAAAAACATTGAAATATTAAATGATACTAAGTAACTAATTAATTAAAAATATATTTTGCAGATTTACTTTCAAGTATAGAAGTCTTGACTTGGTACACACTAATTTAGCTTTGTGATGTTTTTGTAACATATGGTAGTAGTCACATTTTAGTCTGGCAAGGTCAGTTCTGCTTACCTGTAGTTGATATGTATATTGGTCTCTCTTGGCAACGGCTGTTGGTTATTGTTAGAATCTGAAGCAGGAGTTTGGCAACAATGAAAAAAGATGTGAAATGGATCTATTATAATGAAAAAACGTTTATAAATATATATATATATATATATATATATATATATATATATAGTCATCTCATAAGTTCTGTCCGAATTTTACCTTTTTTTAAAATGAACGAAATTTAAAGAGTATTTTATAATGTCTAATGGAGCTGAACATTATTTTTATGTTTAGATGTATTTAAAGTGATCAAATTTTATTTCAGAGAACAATAAAATTTTGTTTGATTAAAACCCTGCTAAGAATCATTTGAGGCACATAATGCTTTATGAGTTCAAGAAATGAAACTCAGCAGCCGAAGCGGCTAGAAACATTCACTCAGTTTATGGAGAGGAATGTGTGAATGAAAGAACTTGCAGAAGATGGTTTGCAAAATTCAGAGGTGGAGATTTCACCCTTGAAGATGAAGATCGAACTGGATGTCCAGTTGCATTTGATGAAAAGCTTCTTGAAGCAGCCCTTGAAGAAAATCCTGCTTCCTCAGTTGAGGAATTGGCAGTGGTTCTCAGTTCAAATCATACAACTGTTCATCGTCATCTCCAACAACTTGGAAAAGTTCCTAAACTTGGAAAATGGGTGCTTCATGAATTGTCTGAAAACAACCTCAAATCCCGAGTTGACATCTGCTCTTCCCTCCATTCTCGGCAACTTGTTTCACCTTTTTTGGATAGACTTGTGACTGGCGATGAAAAATGCATCTCTTATCGAAATGTTAAGCGTCGTAGACAGTGGCTTGGTAAAGGGGAAGGACCCCAGCTACAGCCGAGAAGGGAACTTCATGGGCAAAAGGTTATTCTTTCAATCTGGTGGGATCGCCAAGCAATAATCCACTTTGAATTCTTACCACCTAATGCAACAATTAATGTTCAAATATACTGTCAGCAATTAGAGCGTTTGAACCAAGCTTTAAGGAAAAAAAGATCTGCTCTAGTGAATTGAAAAGGGGTGATGTTTCATCAGGACAATGCAAGAATCATATCACGAAATATTGAAGAACTTGGTTGGGCGAAAATTCCTCATCCACCTTATTCTCCTGATCTTGCTCATTCAGACGACCATTTGTTTTGTAGCTTACAGAATCATTTGGAAGAAACAGCTTTTGTAACACAGGAAGAGGTTAAAACTGACATTTTTTGAGTTCTTCGAATCAAAGCCAAAAGAATTTTACAGTAATGGAATTAGTAAGCTTGTTAATAGATAGAAGGAAGTCATAGATAATCAGGGAAAATACATTGTTAATTGAATCTGTAATTAAATGAAACATTTGGTCACTTGTTTTCCTTATTCAAAATTCGGACAGAACTTATGGGATGATCTGATAAATATAAAAGTGGACTCTGAGGTTAACGTTGAGAGGCGATAGTCTGTTTCATGCTTGAATGCAGTCTTCATGGCCTGAACTATGAAACGGACTGTCACCTCTTGGTGTGGACCTCAGTATCCACTTTTATATTTGCATAGGCTCTATCCTTGATATTGAGCAATTTTACACATAAATATAGCAAACTTTAAAACTATATTTTAATCATTATATATATATATATATATATCTATATAAAACCATTATCAAACAAAAGTAGATTTTAGTTAGCATTGAGGATACATTCCAAGACACTAAGATATACAGATATATATATATATATATATATATATATATATATATACACAAAGATATACATACATACACCCACATATATATGTATATATATATACATCTATATATATATATATGCACATGCAGGCCCCTATGACACGTTGATGAAATGTCTCTGCATTATTAATGTCTACTGCATAAACCAATTGTTTTAGGCGGCCACACAGATAAGAAACCAAAGGATCGAGGTCAGGAGAATCCGCAGATGATGGAACTGGTCCCCCCTACCTATCCATCTTCCATGGTAGATGTCAGCCAGTGCATTGTGAACAATGTGACTAAGATGTGATGGAGCCCATCATGCATGAACCACATGCATCTTCATATTAGTGGAGGTAACATCCTCTAGCAGGTCTGGAAATGTGTTTGAAATAAAGTCCCAGTAGACAGCTCCTGTAAGACATGCTGGGAGAACATACGGACCTACCAGACAGTCACCTACAATTCCAGCTCACACATTAATCGTAAACTGATGCTGGTGATGCCTGTATTGTACTATGGGGATTCCAATCTGTCTACAAATATTAGTTGTGTAAATTTGTTATTCCATCTCTTCCAAATGTTGCTTCATCTGTAAATAAGATTGAAGAGACAAACAATGGATCAGTAGTTTGTGCAATAAACAATCAGAAAATGTTATTCTATGGTGAGTGATCAGAAGGCAAAAGAACCTGCACACGTTTCAAATAATACGGTTAAAAGAGCTGCTCTTGAAGTATTCTCCCTGTGGTACTATGAATTGTATGGCATGTTAGTTAAATCACTACTACGTGTTAAATGTTGAAGAGAGACTGGCCCCAAATGTATACAACTGGCAAATGTAATCTAGTCTACATGACAACACAGTGACTCAACCATAAAATTTCTTTAAATTTAATAACTCAAAAATGAAGGATTTGCAGACATATGTTTTTTGTCCTTGTTTTGGTGTGAGGAACCCACCTCCAAAGTTTGCAAAAGTATTTTTGATATACCCTGAATGAATAAATAAATATATATATATATATATATATATATATATATATATATATATATATAAAATGTGTGTCTGTGTCTGTCTGTGTAAACAAAAAAAAACATGTGAAATGAAAATATATTTGTTTTGGGTGTCTGTACATGGAGTCAAGATGAAGTTAGTTTTATTTACCTCCTGAAAAATCGATACAAAACCTTGGTCTATTTCACGGACATGTATGTCACCCATCTCCTGAAAAACCAACAATTTTTGCTTCAAAAACAGTCATTCAAATTAACATATATATATATATATATATATATTACACACACATAGTAAAACCTTGAATAAACGGACCTAGAACCAATAGAGTCCAGATTTAATGAACAAAATCTGCAGAAATGGTAGTGCCTGGGTGGAACACAAAATGCCCATGTGTAGTGATCAAAATTCGTTAGTTCCAGAATTGACCACTGTTATTTTTCTGGTGCAATCAACAGACAGAGACTGGTAGTTCTGGGAATAGCCACTGTTGTTTACTTGAGTGCTCGTCATGTACACACATGTATCGTCTCTCGAACATTTTATACTGATTTTGGTACAGTATATTGAAATTGTCTTTTGTCAAGCATCCAATTGTGTGTGTAATTTATTTTAAGTTACTATAACTTAAAAATAAAATACATATATATTGTATTTACATTTACTTACAATAATTTTGTACTGTACTGAACTGGGTGTTTTTAGGCCATGAAAAAGTGCTTCAAGTTAACAGACAAACCGAAACGGCTTTAACAAATGACCCTCCCTTATTAGTCCCTTACACTGAGGTTCCACTGTTTTATATATATATATATTTGTTTTGTTGATTTAATAAATCATTATTTTTAAGAAAGTTAAATCAACAAAACAAATTAACCATTTTTTGTAAGCATTGTACTCTGTATTATTTCATTCTATATTATGAATATATTCTTAACCAGACACAATGGTGCCATGTCTAATAGACAGTGGCTCATCTAGACAAGCATACCTGCACCTAACCTCTAACATTCATTTTTTTCACTTTTCTACTTTAGTTTAGATCTGTCATTGGATTCATCAAATAAGACAACACTCATAAAAAAAAAAATTGAAATTCTCCATCCTACTTAAACTCTTCAATAGAATACCACCATTTTTTTCTGGAGTTATTCAATATCACTTGAAAATAGAATAATAATTTTATGTTCCAAAATATAGAAATTTCCGTGTCACAATGAAAAATATTTTTAAATAATAATAATAATATATATATATATATATATATATATATATATATATATATATATATATAGAGAGAGAGAGAGAGAGAGAGAGAGAGAGTTAGGAAAATTAATGACATTAATATATATAATTAGCAAAATTAATGACCAAAGTGGAAAAAGTTCTTGTATGACAAATTTCATCTTTCAGGACTTGAACTAAAGTGATGTTTATGTTGGTTTAACTACACATGTGCACAAGGGAAAGGAGTGACTGAAATTTTAAATGTTTAGTGTCCCCTCTCCTTTGTCAATGTTTGTCTTTGTACACTATTTCTTTTTATCAATCTATTCAAGTTCTAAAAAGCAAATAATTTTGGTAAATATTTTTTTATTTGTGATATGCCAATGTCAATATAATTTATATTTATTTTAATTTTGCCATCCAACTACACATATCTGAAAAGTTTCAACTTTACAAAGCTTGTTTCTCAAATTTAGTGGACACATGCCAAGCAATCAAAAAACATTATTATTTGCATGCGGACTATTGTCCTCATCTTTGTTCTTATCACAAAGCTTCAGCTGCTCTGACCTTCATCGATCGAGATAACCTACAGGGAATTTTGAACTGAACCCTTTTATTTAATCTGTGGGGTAGAGAGGTTCTCATTCCTCTGCCCATGTCTAGGTATATCTTTTGTAGTTTTCTTTTATTTTTAGTACTGATTAGTTATTGTTCATCCCATTTGCAATGAGTCCAAAGTTGTCACAACACCTGCTGAAATCTACCCAGGCCAGTAAAAACTAAAATGGTAGATTTCAGCAGGTGTTGTGACAACTTCATTATAACATAACACACATCTGGTCAAATGGCCATCATAATGTTATAGACAAGCGTATGGTTGCAAGAAAGAAATATGACAACAGCAGAAATAGATTTACGTGGTATATTTCAACAGGAACGTGTGGGTTTGGGACAGCTACCTTGTGGTAAAGTTCATAAGCCGGCTTCGGATCTAGGTCAATCTCTCATAGTAGTTCACACATGTTGACGGTGGTTGACGCTCCCCTGCTGCCAGCAGCTGAACGTGACAGGTCTCTATCCTGGGCACCTGTGGACTGACTGTTGAACTTCCGTGTGACCCCTTTTATAGCGTTTTTTTTTATGGCTTAACAGGCTCGAAAAACGAAGCGAGTATAATTAGGAGGGAAACATTTTTATTGGACGAAAAATAGAGCACTTTAAATATTATTTTATTTTTCGACCGGAACACGTGTGTCGGGAACATTTGTAAAGAAAGATAATGGTCATTTTGTGACGGGGCTTTGTCCCGTTTACAACCGGTTCTCGCTCTTGAGTATTTGCCTGTAAATCAGCCGAGATATGTCTTATTTTATTTTATAAAAATAACGCCAATTAAACGTTCAACTATTTCTTTGCACAACTTATCAATATTTATCTGCCCATCCTCTCAAACAGAATATGACACAAGTTTAAAGTGTAAATCTCATACATATATGGTACTAGGGTTAAAAATGACTCATCTTCAACATTTTTTTTTTTTTTTTTTTTGAGGTGGGGGGCACTTCAAGCCTCAAGGATTTATAGTAAATAAACCTTATTTCCAACATAATTACATATCCACATAAAACCATACTAAAACACATCCAAACTTTTTAATAGTCATTATTATAAATATGCCAAAAAGATTCCACAATACAATACACACTGTTTAAAAGAAAGTGTCTATTGGTTAACAATACCATGTGAAATATTCGACCAATCAGAAAACTAAAAATAAAACCTTATTTTTCTTATGCCTACTATCAGTAAAAATTTATAAAAAACCCACAGATTTCAACTTTTAAAAATCAGAGAAGCGACTGTCTCCAAGCCAAAGAGTGATGTGGCTCACCCTAATTCACACCCATAATTTGTGCTGAAAGAAACATGTGTCAGCAACTTTAAATGAATCAGCTAAAACAACAACAGCTTGGATGGTCAGCGAATCTTTGCTGATAGCCAATCGGTGACTTCAAACAAATCATCAACAACTAGAAGAAGACAGGCAGTGAATTTTCGCTAACGATAAAAGCCTTTTTCAAACCACACCTTTTATTTTTTTTTAACTGTGAAACCAACTATTCTATTTAAGATTTGTTTTAAAACAACAGCTCTTTCTGTAAACCAACTACCCAAAGTCTTTAACTCAACTAAAAACTATTTTTAATACTTTTTAATTCTTTGGAATTCATGTATATAATGTTTGTAAATACAAATGATTTATTTAATAGACATACATATTTTCTTTATTTTGTGCATTCCTCATCAGTCTTATTTGCATTTATTTCATAAGGAGTGGATGTGGATTGTTAATTTGATGATATCTACCATCCATTTTCTAGTATAGTATGACAACTACAATTCAATTTCTACTATGGTATATTTACGAACTATTGAAAGTATTAAATATGCTAAGGTTAGGGTTATAGTCAATGAATAGTAAACTGGTTATGTATTAATCATTAATAATTTTTTATGCATAAAAATAAATTCACCAAAAAGTGATTTTAATATTTGTAAACCGATCATTGTTTTTCCTAAGCATTTTCCAGCAATAATGAGTGTATGGTCACTTATAGTAGGTCACAAATGCCTTCATAGATATCATCATACTATAATAGCAATGACAATTTTGTATATCAGTGAGATAATTACCTTCTGCATCCATTCTTCAGTACCTCCAATCAGTTATTCTTTAAGATGACTAAACCAAACCAAACGGCCCGTCCGTTTAGCTAAATAGTCTGAGACGGAAGACAACCTTTCTATGAGTCTAATTGCAAACCAACAGGTTTGTCGTAACTAATTCTTGCTCCTTACCGTCTCATACAATCCAATTTCTTTATTGAACTCAATTACAACATTGCTTGTTACAAGTCGGTGATGTTGTCATCATAGGTGGAGTATCTAGCCAAGGTGGTAGAACCAGATAATGTAATTTCGTGTAGAACTGAGTTCACCCTCAACTTTCACAGGAAAAATTCTGATGCATGAACTGTTGCCTGGCAGAAATGGGCAACCTGGAAAACAGAACCTTGTTGCTCTTACTGTTGTGAAGCTTAATTTCTTCTACGCCTCAGCAAGCATAACTTCAAGCGTCATGCAAAAGAGGACATTGACTAAGGGTATATAAATGTATAATTTATTTACATATATACAGAAACTGGTGACTTTTATTTGTTGCTGTTGCTAAGACAACAGCGAGTGAGAGTGGTGAAATTTGAAGCGAAATGGACAATGGTAGTGGCCGTCGTCGTCGGTGGCGTCTTTCTCTCTCTCTCTCTCTCTCTCTTTCAGCGTATAGGTGCTGACACCAGACGCTGGTCTGTAACAGTCTGTTTGAAATCAGCTCCAAATTAAGGTTTTGGTTTTTTGAGAAGGAGTGGTTCTGATTGGTCATAATATATTATTATTTTGTTTTGTTTAAAGCGGATGTATGCATAGAGCCAATACACAGGAAACATGTTTACGCAGTCTGCTTTAGGTCGTTGAGCAGTCGACATCTGGTTTGTCTAGAAAATGTAAGAGGCACGACAGAACGAAAGAAGACCGGCTTGATCATTGGCATTGTTACGATAATGGAGAGTATTATCATTTTATGCCTCCTTGAACATTTGTCACGCAAAAAATATTTGGCGAACTCATGTGAGTCCGGTTAAAAATAGTAAAAACATAGAATTCAAACAAACAGCAATTAATAAACGTATTAAGAAGACATGTTACAGAAGGATAAAGAAAGTTATGAACAGTTCAATATAATTATTAGTTTGTTGAAGTTATAGCGCCCCCCCCACCCCGAGCGCCACGTATCACAAAAGGGTGAATGAGGTCACAAGAGGCCCGCTAACATTTTTGAAGACGTTAAATCTGACGGTGAAACAACATGGACGACAGAACGAGGATATATATGATATATGCTAATTTATTCTAGAAAAGAAAAAGAAATAAAGGTGGTCGGAACGGTGGAGGTGCAGAAGTTCTAGTGCAGGCATTGATGGCCGAGGTTGGTGTTGGTAGTTGCCAGGATCATCGCTGTTGGTTGTTGGGGTTGAAGTTGATGTTTTTAGCTATAACCACTGCGCCTACATAACTCGATTTAATAACACTACGTCGCTAATCTAACAACCTCATCCTATTTTTCACTTTATTTCATCACAGTTTCTGTCAATTCCTGCTTTAGCGTTAACATTTGATATTTTGAAAATTTTTCAAATCCAGAAGAATGTATTTAAATTCCAATATTTAACCATCCTAGATTTAGCGGCTAAATCGAGGATAAGGCTAATTTTTAGTCTTATCTAAGGTTTTCATATACTATGGAAAATATTTACATCTGAAGGAATCTTAGAACCTTTCTTATCGTTCCTGTGGTCAAAATCAGGATCAAAGATGATTCCAATCATTTGCTCATATCGTCGACGTCACAAAAATATCGATCCACAGAAAAAAGTTGTCATGAGCCGTAATGCTTTCTCCTTTTATGTTAATTTAGCACCCAGCTACCATTTTTTTTATCAATGTCGATTTTTGTGCAAATCTGTGCAAAAAGTTGTAGTGGATGGGTTAATTATGTGGTAATATTTGTTGAGAATAGGTTGCGTGTCAATTAACTATTTCCACTAACATCAAAATAAAATACAAAATTCAACTGAATTGTTTTATAACGTAACAATTAGATTTATTTAGGTTGACGTACAAGTATGCAACGAAAAGGTAGGACAGAGTCGTGTCCCTTTAACTTGGAAATATTTGTACTAGAGTTCATATTAAGAACAAGACATATTATATTAGAAACTAATAAAACATTTATATACAATTCAAAACGATATACAACCAGAATATTAGGTATATGTTATGTTGGAAAATGTGTATGATGTTTTAGGCTTCAGAATGTCTTTCTTGTAAGCGTTCGTTAATGTTGATATCAAAGTTGTTATTATTAAGTGTCTTTTTAAATAGAAAGTTCTTAAGAAGTAATTTACCTTTCACTGTAATATTTTTAAGGTCGTTCGCACATAAATGTTTACTTAATAGATAGTAAATATAATTCACTTTAGATAAGCAATATCTGAGAAATAATGTTCACAGAGTTGGTTGAGTTGAATTGTGAGTGAGTCAGCGTTGATGTGTTTTTTGTGCGGCAAAGTCTGGTTTCGAACGACGTGGAGTAAGTTAGCAAATTCTCTGTCGTGCTGTCACTGACTGCTTTGGTCAGTCGGTTTTTCCTTTATATAAGTTTTCGAAGGTCCAAAGTTGGCTCAAAAGGTTTTGGCTCAATTTCGATTTCTGCGCGTGAAACTTTTAGATCGTTGTCGTTATCCAATGAAATTTCTTTATTCGCCTAATACAGTTTTAATTGGTCGAAGTTTAATGTACGTAGGCGTAAGATATAGACCGTTCTGTTACTAGGGGTTGCAGGTAAGAACAGGACGAGTCTATAAAGTCGATCATAGAACTTATCCAGCTTTGCACATATTTTCAGAAAACATCAATTTCTAATTGGTCAATAAAGAAAGACATAAGTACGCGTTGAAATCCACCCACATATAAGTCTTTTTTCTAGCGTGTGACCAAGTCAAAATGTCCCGCTTCCTTCTTCGGAGCATGTCATGTGATTACGTTGTCTAGCATTTATATGCTAGACAGAAGTTCGTTCTTTCTCTTCTTTTTGATTTCTCTTCGCTTACTAAAATGTAGCTGTATAAGAAATCGCGTTCCGACCCCGGTTCAGGCGGACGCTATGAAAACATATTCACACACGCACACATACACGTACGTACGAAACTTAATTACAAACATTACAAGCATCAACATATATTCTCAGCTTTAAAGAATTCTTTCAACTCTCACAGTGAGACAAAAGAAAAGTCAACCAGACACATCGCTGCTACGCTAAAGAAATTTAACTTGGATATTACAATTTTTTCCAATTCTTCACCAACAAGAAATTACTTAAAGAAAAAGGTTTTCCTGAAGCTAAAATTTTACCGAACACATTTTCAGCTCTTCAGGACATAATTCAAGAAACAATCTCACTCAAATCTATTTATCAAAATTTGCTCTTGGTGAACATTTTCTTTTAGGAGCAATATTGTAATTATTTTCAGAAATACAAAAACTAAATTTTATTTAGTATCAAACAGAAACTTCTTGAAACATCAACTAAATATTCAAAGTTCTATTTTACCAAACACTTTCTCAAAATATTGATATTACACAAAACATTTAACTAATTCACAAAGAAAATTTCTTCTAAAAACAAACTCCCTTTCATTGTGAGACCTGATAAAAAATTCTTTCTTTCAAAGATCAATTTTCAAATAATTAATTTCCTAGTTAAGGGTAAGCAACTCTTATTTTTGCATTGTAAAATTTCTGTAACAAAAAAACCCCAAAAAAAACACAGTTTTGAAGGAACATTTTAAAATATTTTTATTTGTTCAGTTAACATTACTGAACTTTAAAATTCAGCTTAGCTCAGCTAAATATTATGAGCAGTTTATTCTTAATAATTGTATTATTTCTATAAATATTTTGTTATTGTTTTACGTATGTTGTCATCTTTTGATTTCCTTGTTAGCTTTGTACCATACATCAAAAAATTAAATGCTTGTGGAGGAGCGAAGTTTTACACACGCAGCCGACCTTATGTAACTAAAAAACCTTCTGATCACTTTTCAAACTTATTTCACCTTCTCCTCCGCAAAAGTAATATCCAATGCGTACAGACATGAGAAGACAAGTAAAGGCTTTAAGAAACGCCCTTCTGATTACATACTGAGTGGAAGTGAAACCTCAACGACAAAATATTCCCATAGTCACTTGCAATAAGATTAGCCACTTTGAAACAATATGAATGACTCTCGTCCTTCTGGACTTTAACCTCAAAATAACTAATAATTGATTTACTAGTGTTGCACAATTGAGAAAAGCATAGTCGGGGCAAGGACACCGGTGCCACATCGTAAAGGTCCTTGGGCTATGTCAGTTTTTGATGGTATTATTCTACCATACTACAAATTTACTATTTACCCAGAACACTAAAGCCAGCAGGCGTTGCACATTTGAAAATTTGTAGGGCTCTCAATTTTTTTCAGACCTCCGCTGTTCTGAATTTGGAGGGGACCCTTAAGCTTCTCTGTCGTCGAAGCTGGTGATTTGGGTATAGACGGTGTAGCGGGCCGTGGGTTTACGTGTTGTTAAATTAGGAACACGTATGTTTATTCCTGCTAGAAGAAGGTCCACTTCAAGAACATGACGGACTCAGAGATTGAATTCACCATAAATAAGTGTAAAGAAAACCAACAAGATCGATATATATATATATATATTAACAAATATATGTATTAAACAATAAAATTTACAATGGACATAGATATTAACATTTGTGTTTGTGTGTGAATGTAAAGAGTTTGTATTTTGGTGAATGTTCGTACGTACGTGTATGTGTGTATATGTTCATGGCGTCTCCCACAAATGGGAAGTCACAACCTTCTGCGAGAGCTTACATTGTAGATGTGTTCGTTGAAAATGAAGAAATGAAAAAGAGAATGAGGCAAGAAATCACCCAGTATTTATAGTGTAGGGAGAGCGTCCCTAGTAAACAATTTGGACAATTAAAGAGGGGTTACTCCGACAACAGCAAATATTTTCCTTCCATTTTTTGTGGTGTTAAAAAAGGCCTTCGTATTGACATCTTTGACAACCATAATATAAAGTTAAAAAAATCCTATTTTGTAAGCTGTAAGTACAGAAGAGCCACCCGACTGTATGAATCCGTGTAAATCTATTGTAGCCTACAGATGCCATTTACTAACCTTATTATAGTAGTTTGGCATAAGGACACAAATGTAAGACTCAAACTCATTAGATTGTACTCTGAAGCTGAAAGAAAGCTTGTCATTACTACATATCAGTTTTCATAAGGTAGTATTTATCTAAAATACCAATTATATTGTAACTTAATTATGTACAATAATGGGTCATAGCGTGCATTTTAAAATATAAGCCTTAAACAACACTTATGTAGTTGATGTGACATCATTGAAACGTTTCAAAACCTATTTACATAGGGCAATCAGCTCGATCTTGAGTAAAAGTAGAATTTTTCTTTTGCTCTGGCAAAGCTGGATTCAATACACCAAGTGCTACAGTTACAGATTCTGATAGTTCAAAGTTAGAAAACATTTTCTTATAGTTGAAATGACGGATCTGAACATTTTTTTCAGTCAATTCTGGTCTGTATCGCTACCGCTATTTTGAAAGTTGTAAATTTCTTTCATTAAAGGCTGAATGCGTAAATATGTATTTGCCTGATATCATCAGCGGTTACTAAATCGTATGAGAACGAAATGTTAGAGGGAACATGTGGACTGCTGACATAGGGACATTTTAGGGCTGCAGGCAGGGCTGGTGCAAGGGTTTCATGTCCCCACAACACGGGGGCCCCTACTCTACTACATGTTAATTTTCATAAGGTCAGTCAGTCAGCTATGTGCCATGCATGACTCACGCTTAGGTGATCATGTATCTTTCCATACATGACTGACGAGGCCGATTTTTTCTAATTATGTACAATAATGGATCATATGCAAGGTAAAAAATTCAACTAGAAAAATTTTAAATAAATACAATGTATCTAAATACAAATTAGAGACATGTCATAATAGATCATTTCATCTTAAACTCACAGTGTTTTGTGGCAATGTTTAACATCAACTTAAGATTTCTTTTGTTTAATAATTTTAAAACACATTCAACATTATGGATAAAAAATAGTGAATTTTATATAGTGTTTTTCGAAAACATGAACAAAACAAATTCATGGATTTGGATATTAAAAAAAAGATCCCAAAATCCGTGAAGAGTTTTCATCCTTTAATAATCTGTTGTGCATAGTTTCATTTGTAATGTATACCAATTGTTGAAGCTTAAATAAGCATGGAATAATACAACACAAAATGTACGTTAACAAAATGTATTGAAACAAAGAATAGGTACACAATATTTACAGTTAGTTTGGTATATTCTTGGGAAGACTGTTCCTGCATAATGGGTTGACTAAATCGCAGTCGGGCAGAGTCTCTGGATTCAATTTCTTAATCTCTACTATCTTCCCCGTCTTCCGGTACCAACCCATATATTTATATGGTCGGTAGTCCGCTTATGTAAATTAGGTGTATCATACACAACACCAATGTAGTTAGAAAAAGCAAATGTTGATAAGATAGCGATGACCTGGACAATTATTCTTTATTGGAGAAAATCTACCAGGGGCATTCTTATTCTAACCACCCCTTTTATTAAATATTTCACCCCCAACTTGGAAAACTGTTTAACACCATCTTCTTTTCTACCCAGTTGTGGCCTTCTACTTGATCGGGGTTGTTACCGAGTTTTTAATGATGTTATACTCTTATTAGATCTCTTTCTGATTCATTCTGCATGTTGGCCGGATGTGAACGCCACAAAGGCAGAGAACGAAATAACAAAAGTCATTTCCTGCGCATTAGGCTCCACGCATCACATCCGGTCTACGAAGCAAACTTTGGCAATGGCCAATCGCGATCGTTCCCGCTGAAAAAAAGAAATGCCCCTGGAAACTACCAGACCCGCTTAAAAGTAGGTTTCTGAAAAAGACCAGAGGAAGTTGTGGGCCACCGGTCGTCACGCAGGGCGCTGCTGTGGCCGCCACCGTGAACTTCACTGCCACCACACAACATGACAGCACTTCTGAACGACCGTTACCACTACCTGGCTTGACTAACCTTCTAGACTATCCAGCTTCGCATTGATAACATCTCGGCCTTGTCAAACATCAGTCACAAGCAACACCAACTCTGCAATCAAGTGTCTCCCACTCCACAAGATAGCGACTCCGACTCCACAAGGAAGCGACTCCGACTCTGCAAAGAACGACTCCTGCTCCACAAACATGCAACCCACCGCCATCACTTCGGCCTATTCGACTTGTTTACAAAGTATTCCCTTTGCAGTTACCACCGTGTCCTGTTGAACAAACCCACACAATTAGATCAACTCCCTGCGCTACTCTTATACCCGACCGCCATCCTGACGACCGGCCACTGAAATGAACATTCCACCCATCCTTCAACATCTCTGTACGACATACCAACAATAAACGTTGTTTAAAATCTAATCCTCGTTATTCCTTTCTCTCGCTACCAAATGCTTAATATAACAATGAGCTTTTAAAAAAGAAAAAAAGGTTTTAAAAGGGAAAAGGCCATTAGCTTTTGTTTGCTTGACGAATATCCGCTAAGTTTGAAGAATAGGCCTTGTTGGATTGAGACTTTCTACATATAGCAAATAGATTTATTTGGATACATTACGATATTTAGATTATTAAACAGCTGGAATAAAGAAAAATGTATTGAAGTTTGCTTGTCAACGTTCCTTCCTTTTGTGTAAGAAAAGAAATATATTTTGTACTAATTCAAATTGTACATCTAAAGCCCTTGAAATAGGATACATTTTTATGCGGGTTGTGTTGATTTAAAGAGTAATAAAAGGAAGATTCTACCAGTGAACATATTGAAGCGGCAATTTCCATCAGTCTACCGACGTACAACCACACCAACGTTCAAGTGTGGTTTGCGCAGTTAAACGCAATTTTTAATGCAAGAAAGGTCACGTCCCAACATGCCCGTTACGCTTTTGTAGTTGAGAAACTTCCCTCAGATGTAGCATTAGAGGTAGCAGACCTCCTCAGTGAAGTGCCGGCGGAGAAACCGTATGAAACTTTGAAAGATGCTATACTATACAGCACGGGCGAATCAGAGGAATGTCGGTTGCACGATTTGTTTAATAACCTTCATTTGGGACACTATAAACCTTCCCAATTGCTTAGAAAGATGAACGTTTTACTAGGTGACAATACCATGTCTGACACAGTCCTCCGTAAACTATGGAAGGATAAACTGAGCCCACAAACGACACAAATATTACTGTCACTCCCGGACGATTTGGACCTACAGCGATTGGCAGAAATCGCGGACAAAATATATGAGAATAAACCTCCGAGAACTGCTTCTGCGACACCGTTACAACCTATTGTCTCTTCAGTCCGTGCCTCACAAGAGTTATCGAAAATTAAAGATTGTATAGCAGAGCTTACCTCACAGTTACAAGCTCTACAAACCGCTATGCATCAGCAAAATCGCACACCCAACAATTTCACTAGTCGACCACGTCCATCACATCATACTAGGCGAAGATCACGTTCCACATCCAGAGGCAGGCCTATATTTAATACCTGTTGGTATCATTTTAAATACGGACAACAAGCGCGGCATTGTACGAAACCGTGTAACTTCGACATAAACGCAGCTAAGGATAACAATACACAGCAGTCGGGAAACGACTATCCCGGCAACAAGTAGAGACGTTTGCTGCCGGAGGGATGCCAAAAAGTCGTCTCTTTTACATCCGAGATGAGAACTCCGGCTACTTGTTTTTAGTGGACACTGGGGCACAAATTAGTGTAATACCAGCCAAGCCTAATATGTTGACTAGAAAGATAGATTATACGTTACAAGCGGCGAATGGATCTTCAATCCAAACATATGGTGAAACCTCGTTAACCCTAAATCTGGGATTTAGGCGATCTTTTCCGTGGGTATTCACGATAGCCCAAGTTCGAACCCCAATCCTAGGAGCGGATTTCCTCGCCCACTTTAACTTGTCCGTTAATATGTCTTCCCTTTCTTTGGAGGATAAAACGACCAACATTACAAGGAAATGAATTACATCTATCTATACGAGCACATGTATCAGCGCAACTCTACCTGAAGCCAACGGAATGCAGGATCTGTTACAAAAATATTCTCAAATTACAACACCATTCCGGTATACAGAAACCGTTCGTCACAATGCTGAGCACCACATTCATACTACGGGCCCACCCACGCATTCATCTCCACGGCGATTGGGGCCTGATAAATATAAACTGGCGAAAGCCGAGTTTCAGCACATGCTGGACCTTGGTATGATTAGACCTTCTTCGAGTCCTTACTCATCTCCTTTTCATATGGTTCCAAAACCGGACTCAGGAGCTTGGAGACCTTGTGGCGACTTCCGGAAGCTGAATGCTACTACAATTCCGAATAAATACCCCATCCCGCACTTGCACGATTTCGTAGTGGGTTTGCAGGGCGCCACAGTCTTCACCAGACTTGATCTGGTGAAAGCATTCCACCAGATACCAGTGGCCAAGGAAGACATCCATAAAACAGCAATAACTACTCCTTTTGGCTTATACGAATTTGTGAGAATGCCATTTTGTTTAAGGAACGCCGCACAATCTTTCCAACGGCTTATAGACGAAGTGCTGAGAGGTTTACCTTTCACCTTTGCCTATATTGATGACGTCCTGATCGCCAGTAGAAACAAGACCGAACATCGTCATCACGTTGAACAAGTTTTCCAGCGTCTGCAGCATTTTGGCCTTAAGATTAACGCAGAGAAATGTATTTTTGCTGTTCCCTCATTTAAATTTTTGGGACACGTCATTGATGAAAAGGGAATAACGCCCTTACCTGAGAAAATAGAATCTATTTCAAATTTCTCACAACCAACTTCACTCCGGCAGTTACGCCGATTCTTAGGCCTCATTAATTACTACCGGAGGTTCATTCCTGGTTGTTCCCAGATTCTGATTTCCCTCACAGATTTACTGCAACAACAGCATCAGAAGAACTCAAAGATTACCTTGGAAGGCGAATCAATGACTGCTTTTCACAGAGCCAAAGACGCCCTTGCCAACTTTACGAAGTTATCATATATAACCGATGATGGCTCAATGATCACACTGACAACAGACGCATCAGGCGACTCCATAGGGGCTGTGCTTCACCAGGAACAGGAGATGCTAAAAACCTATTTCGTTCTTTTTCAGTCAAGCTAAACTCATCTCAGAAAAAAGTACAGCGCATTTTCAAGGGAATTACTGGCAATATACTTGGCAATCCGCCATTTCCGTCATCTTTTGGAAGGACGGAATTTTGTGGTCTATACAGATCATAAACCATTAATTTATGCTCTGCACGCCAAGTCGGACAAATATACCCCAAGGGATATCCGACAATTGGATTATATTTCCCAATATACGTCGGATATCCGCTATTTAAAAGGGGCTGACAATATAGTAGCTGATACCCTATCGCGATCAACGATACAGTCAATCGACACACAGCCCTTGAATTTCGACTCCTTAGCGGAAGAACAAAAGACTGACTCTACTTTGGAATCAGTAAAAGAAAAAAACGTCACTACAGTTAAAGCAACACCCTGTGCCATTTGGTAACACTACTGTCTATTGTGATGTAAGCACAGGATACTATAGGCCCTATGTACCACCTTCTTTGCGAAAAAAAGTATTCGAACATTTCCATTCTCTGTCGCACCCTGGTCGAAGAGCGACTACTAAGTTGATTAGTGATCGTTTCGTTTGGCCAAAAATGTTCAGTGACATAAAACACTGGACACAGACTTGTTTAAAATGCCAGCAAACTAAAATACAACGGCATACCAAGACTCCGCCTGGTACATTCTCTAAGCCTGATGGTAGGTTCACCCACATTCACGTTGACTTAGTGGGCCCTTTGCCCGACATTGATGGGTACCAATACTTATTAACAATAATCGATCGTTTCACTCGTTGGCCTGTAGCCGTTCCTTTAAAAAGTATTTCAGCGGAAACGATTTCCAGGTGCATTCTTAGAGAGTGGATCTCTATCTTTGGTTGTCCTTCAATAATAACCACTGATAGAGGTTCCCAGTTCCAGTCAGTCCTTTTCAATGAATTTATAAACTTGTTAGGCGTAAAGCACATTTCTACAACCGCCTACCATCCATGTGCAAACGGCCTTGTGGAACGATTTCATAGGCAACTTAAGGCGGCACTAGCAGCAAGTGATGACTCCAGGACTTGGCTGGAAAACCTACCACTGATTTTACTGTCATTAAGAAATGTAGTCAAAGAGGACTTAGGATGCACTACAGCAGAACTTGTTTTTGGGAGTACGCTAACACTCCCTGGACAGTTCGTGGAAAAGCATACTCCTTCCAGACCGACTACCTATTTCGTCCAGGATTTTAAACAAAAAATGCTTTTACTCCAACGCGTTCCCAAACAAGGGGGTTCTTTATGCCGAAAAATTTAGACAGTTGTGATTACGTCTTCCTGCGAAAAGATGCAGTTAGAAGACTCTTAACCCCCACGTATTCTGGTCCACATAAAGTAATTAATAGAATGTCCAAGCATTTTACTTTACTTTTGCACGGAAAGCCTAACACAGTGTCAGTCGACCGGTTGAAACCGGCTTACATCGATTTATCTCATAAATCGCTTCCTGACCCTGAGCTAACATCTTCGACCCAGCCAGCGCAGCTTGCACCTTCAGTATCACCCGCGGAAGTTACCACCAAGCAGACATGTTCATTGGCCTAGTAGATTTAAAACGTATATTACATATTGAGAAAATTCTCTCTCAAAAACTTTCACAATCTCTTGGGTTATTGTAGAATCAGATTCCTACATTTTTTTTTAAATCTTAAATTTTGTGCAAGTTAAACACGTAGAGGCTCCCAACCATATATAACAACTGATGTATTTTGATTGGTTGTAAAACATTAATTAGGTGTCGTCAACTACGTCCGAAGGTACCGACCCAAATTTTGACCTCTAGTTAACGCCATAAAATGTAAACATGATTACGAGCTTCCCCACGTGACCGAGAGAACTAATAAAAACGAAACTTCGACGCGACTTGGTCAGTGGGCACTTAAAATATTGAAACCAATTCACTTGAATTCATTGGAACTCAACACAGCAAAGGAGACGAACTTTATCTTCAATACAACAACAAACTTTGTCAACCATCTCCCGGCTTAGCGCTCACTCCCACAAAATATTCCATTCCACAAGAAGAATCTCTGGTTAATGAGCGATAACTCTATAACAATCAGTGAGTCAAGAACAATACTTTTTTTTCTATTTAATACACAAAAAAACATCTGTTTAATTTTCCTATAAAAACAAATATAGCTAACTAAACCTTATCATTTTCACACATACAGTACAGTAACTCAAATTCTTTCAGTAACACACACCAAAGAACTCTATTGTGTTTATCAACTTTTGCACTATATATCATGTATTTGTTGTGTTTATAAAAAATATTTATTGTTGAACAAATTCATAATTTCTTCTACTTGATTATTTCTCTTGTTGTTGTCTTTGTTACATTTGATATTGTAAAAATTGTAGAGGGTCAGTTTTTATTTCTATTTATAACCACTACAAATTGGCTGACCCCCTATATGCCAAACAAATATTTTATTAAAAAAGCAAACAAACATTTTATTCAAAAAGCAACTTTGAACGTAACCTAACGCAAACTTACTTCGAGTCAACTATCTTACAGCCCAAAGTTTCTTAATGCACAATTTACTCAAAAGTTAAAAGTTATCTTTAAATACAAAATTTAACTTTTGATATCAACCGAAATTTCATTTACCAATTTTGATTACAACAAACTTTCCAGGAACAACACAATTTATAGTTTATAAATTCAAGTGCCCTTTGGGAGATTGTATTTCCAACGAATTAAATAGTATTTATGTTGGTCAGACCACAAACTCGCTTTCACGACGCTTGGCACTACATTTGAATGAAAACTCTAACATTTTTAGGCATTTAAAACAATATGCCTGGCCGCACACATAATTCCGTAAAATCCTTGTCGAAAACACAATTATACTTAAACATGAAAACAATAGACAAAAACTAAAAGTCCTTGAAGCCATAAACATCAAACAGTTGAAACCTAACCTAAACAAAATCAACTATGGAATCTCTACAAATATCCTTAAATGTCTATAATTGGTAATAGAAGCCATTGGTTTATACCAACGGCTTCCCATATTAATATTTCTCGAATTCACTCTCGCGTGGTCATATGTGACGTCATGAGCTGCGGTGCGATTTTCGCTTCTAGCGTCTTATATGCACATGTTTATTGTTGCTTGGAAATCATCCATGTAAACAATCACAGACTATCATCACTGTTTTGTCCGTATATTGCTTAATATATTGTACAGTAATTGACATTGTGGAATCTTCCACAACAAGCCAGTTAACCCCTGCTAGAAAATGCACTCTTCCTGTTGTAATTTTCACCATCACCATCTTACAAATATATAACAAGCATTCATTGGTTAATCACCTTCAATCTAGCTTGCTGATTGGTCACTTCCGACCAATCAAACCGCCTGCACGCGACAAATTTGTTTTCCCGCGTTCCCCATTCGAGCCTGTTACGTGGTACAACAAAATTATAAAAACAAAAATACGAGTTATTCTCTCTCTCTCGCGTCTCATTCCTTGCTACCAAGTACCAAGATGTAATCTTCAAGAACTCCCGTCTTAACTAACGCAGTCAGACGTTAAAGACCATTACCAACATTCACGCAAGTAAGAACTCTGAAATCCCTTCTGAACTTTTACCAACTTGTACAATGCACAATTCCAAACATGCTAAAGAAACTTTATTCTTCTAAGCTACAGTTTAATAATTACTTTCACTTTATGAACTTAGGTACAAATATTACCTAATCTAAGAGACACAACTCCGTCTAACCTTTCAGTCAGTATTCATGCATGTATATCAAATATTAATAAATTCAATTGTCACGTTTTGAAACAAGATGTTTTTGAATAATTATTCTCTGTCTTGTATTAATTGTTGTGGATGGAAGATTATTGAACACACACAATTTTAAGCCTTCTGATAATTCAAACCTTCTATTCCTTTCCAACACAAAATCATCACACATCCGCAACAACATCTTTGATAATGGCTTATGTAAGATTGGATTAAAAGATATGGATCTGTGGAATAATACATGTTACCTTTTCACCCCTTTGCAGAACAAGCCATTCTTACACTAATTCTGACAAACTCAATTTCTCATTGGCTAACAGCCTTAAAAAACTAAGTATGCACGTGAAAAATGCCTTTGGCGCTCAAATGTGTTTGAGCCCATTTTTCCTTTCCAGAACCTATAAAAGAAAGAAATTCGAACCAACTTACCAGTCAGAATTCCACATTCAGAGAGATGCCAACCAATTCCACGCCAGTTTAAACTTTGACTTTTCCGCGCGAATTAACCTCTGACTCAACAAACTTTTGACATACTTAATCTCTCTTTCTCAAAAAATTCATTTACTTTACTTGAGAAAGTGAAATATATATTCACTACATATTAGTAATAGTAACAAACAAAACTTTCAACAATTAACAGTCCAAGGTACGCAACTTCGTACAACTTAAGAATATTTAACATGATACTCGTATACACACACTAACGTTTGAACTGTAAAATCGAACACTTTTGTACGTTGAACAGCAAACTGTTTAATTCTTACAACAAATCATCAAAACACTGATTTAAGCATTCAAACATACTCAACAACAAACTACATGTCTTATTACATCAACATACAACAAACCCACCAATTCATAACTCATTTGTATATATTTAATTTGTATATAATTTACCGTATTGTTGTGTATTTTACTTGTCTTGTTTTTAAACTCTGCTTTGCATGAACTGTACTAAATATTCGTTTATTATTTGTTGTGGGTGAATGTTAACGAACACGCCACCTTAAAAATTCCTTCTGATTTAACCAAATACATTCACTCATCCCAACAGATCAATATTGTGATTTTCTTTCTTCGTTTAATGATTTCAACAAAACTTCACAGGACTACGTAAAATCACCTTGCGGCGGTTCTGACAGCGCCCAAAATTGGAAAAACACAATTGTTTTTGCACGAAATCAATTTGAAAACACGATTAAGAGGCATTAATGAAAGGGGGACAACTCATATCGAGTTATACTTATTAATATCGAGTTATTAAAAAAAACCAGGTTGTGTGTGTGTGTGTGTGTGTTCGCTTATATATGGGATCGGATTTCCTACATTTTTCAACCGATTTCAACAAAACTTCACTTTTTTTTTTGGCAGGTAGTGTTTCTTATTGTCTTGCACACTTTTTTCTTTATTTTTACATTCAGAATGCTTTAAAAATTCCATTTACAAGACAATTGTTTATAATAAAATTCTATTCAATCGGTAGACTCATAACGATTGAAAACAATGTTTTTGTTTGAGTTTGGGTTTTACCAATTCGTAAAAAAAAAAAAAATAATTAAGACATGCGTGTCCGTCAACCTTAAACAATAATCTTTGTCAATTTTATTTTTCAGTCTTTATGATGGTCGATACTTGATCTATCTCTTACTGTTACATCCCCGGGCAACGCCGGGCTCTGCTGCTAGTATATTATAAATTGTAAATATATAAATATAATAAAAATTTTTTGTTATTTTTCGGAGGTGTAGTGGAAGAGATAACCAGCTGCCTCGAAAAAGAGTTCGTATTTTGTGATCGATCTGCCGAAGAAGAATTACCAAAAAGTAGTTAGCAAAATTCTCTTTTTAAGGACCAGAATCTTTGCTAATGTTCTTCCCTCCTTTTGAATGGCGTGACCAATCAGAAAAATCTCTCGGTGAAAAAGCCGTTGTTTTTCACTTATGTGAACAAATTTTTGATTTTCTGAGCTTGGTGGACGAACACACGTTTTTGCTGGTGAGAAGTGAAGGTTTAATTTGTGACCCCATTTTGTCGTTTCTACGTTACCTATTGAACTGTTACGACGGATATCATTTGAACTGTGATTTGGCTACAAGTGTTGCGGTCGAGGGACAGAAGAAATTTATTGCAGACGTTTATTGCTACTATAAGTTGACAGTTTTTTTTTTCTTTTTTCTTTACAACTACAAGCTATTTCGGCGTTTACTTTGTCTGTAGCAAGATGGCGGAAAGACCGTTCGACATGAAATTGATCCCCGAATTCAGTGGTGATACAAGTGGATTGCCTGTGGTTGAGTGGATCGAAAATGTGCAACTGGTCTGCGAATTATGCAAGATGACGAAGATTGAACGGATTCTTCCACTGCGCTTGAAAGGCGGCGCCCTTGCTGTGTATAGGCAGCTGGGGAAAGAACAGAAAAGTGACATTGAGCAAGAGACAGTAGATCTATATTTGGCGGACTTAAAGAACCTCACCGTACCGATCGCACCGCTTCCTGAAGAATGGATGACCTGTGCCTTCGTGTCTGGATTGCCTAATGTTAATCAGATGCTCCGTGCATCATCCAGAATGGAAAACATGACGCTCAACCAGTTGTTGACCAGAGCCCGCGCTATCATGATCGACGAAAAAGAGGCTGAAACAGTGGCTGCAGTCGTTCAACCAATTGAAATCAAAGAGGATCCGACCCCAGCCATCCGTTGCCATGGCGATGTCACCTGCTCTGGGCCGAATCATTTTGCCAAAGACTGCCGCTATCAACGCGAAGAAATGCGCAGCGGGTCGGCGCGAAAGGCAAGTCCCGATCTACGATGTTTTCAATGTCATAAAATAGGTCACATTGCCTCTAAGTGTCCGGGAAATGGAATGAGGGACACGACATCAACGAGCGGGAAAGAGGCGCTCCCTGTGATTCAGGTGCGCATCAATGGAATGACGCGTACCGCTTTAGTAGATTCGGACTGCTCTCGGTCACTCACGAACGGATCGATTTGTCGGCAGTGGAGCAGACAAAAGATGGACGTACTAGCGGCCGATGGAAAGGCTCTCAGGAGCCGGAGAGTTGGAAACATCAAACTCAATATCAACAACGGTGACCCCGTCACAGTCAGTGTGTTGGTCGTGGACAGCGCGTTATTAGGTTTTGACCTGCTCCTTGGGATGGACATTATAAAGGAGCTGGGCGGAGTACACATCGCAGAGGAAGGCGAAGTCAAGTTTTCTAGTCCGTCCATCTGTGCTGCCTTGAGAATCAACGGGCCTGACTTTAACGCAGAATTCGACCAAAGGATGAAGACATAGACAGCACTGTGGAAATGGTCGGAAAATAAACCACCAGAAAAGCTCCAGAACCGAGTGTCAGAGTACTCGGTGCCCGAACGCGTCAAGGAAGAATACCAGCGCGAATTGCTAGACAATGGATGGCTAACTCCATATCCCGAGGAAGAACTTGGTCCTCCATGAGGCCTCATCCTGTTGATGGCCGTGGTATAGAAGAACAAGGGAAAGGTGCGCCCCGTACTAGATAATAGAGAACTGAACGAACATGTAGACGCATATACACATTCTGATGTGTGTGCACAAAAATTGAGAGAATGGAGAAGAAAGGGATCCAATGTCTCTGTGATTGACCTTCGAAAGCCTACTTTCAGGTACGCGTGCACCCGTCACTGGGGCCATCTCAGACGGTGATCCTTAACGGCAGGAGATACTGCCTAACGCGAATGGTATTCGGGCTCAATGTGGCGCCGGCCATCATGAAAGCCATCGTGGATGCTGTGCTAACCAAGGATGAGACAATTCGTCAAGCAACGTCAGCTTACATTGGTGACATCTACACCAACGAAACTTTAGCGCCCGCTACGCAGGTGAAACAGCATCTTGCTCACTTTGTGCTCGAGTGTAAGAACCCAGAACGACTGGAGGACGGTGCTCGTGTGCTCGGCTTGCAGGTTTGGGCGGGGGGGGGGTCACAACGTGCTTTACTGGAAACGTGGGAGCGAACTCCCCGACATTCCCAGATACATGACAACGTGTTCTCGTTATGTGAAAAGCTGGTGGAGCATTTTCCTGTGGGCGGTTGGATCAGCATTGCGATTGCCTTTATCAAACGTAGGTCGACTGCTGTCACTTCCGGCTGGGGTGACAAAACAAATGATGCTCTCCTTAGAGACATGATAGCGGAAGTCATTACCAAGGTGCGTCAAGACGATCCCGTACGTGGTAAATAGTGCGTTGACGGATGTGAATTTGACGTCTTGGTCGACGCGAGCTCCCTTGCAACAGGAGTGTCCCTTGAAATAGATGGAACCGTCGTGGAAGGCATACATTGGTTGACATCCTGAGAAGGACACACGACATATCAACCTGTCGGAATTGGACGCCGTTATTAAAAGAGTAATCATGGCTCTTCAGTAGAATACAAATGTGTTGCATTTTTTCACGGATTCCGCATGCGTGCATAAGTGGATAGTAGACACCCTTACGGGAAGATACGTACAAAGGCTGCGAGCAAAATGCTCATTCGAAGGCGGCTAGACACACTGGGAAAGTTGGTGAGTACAACTTATCAGTGGATATACAGCTGGTTAGATCGAATCGGAACAAGGCATATAATTTAACAAGGGTACCCCAGAGATGGCTTGACACTGTTAAAAAAAAAAAAAAGGTAGAGCCGGTAGGACATGTCTATGCAACATCAGCGGCGACCGTATCTCAGATCTACTAAAACCTGTGCATTGCCAAAGCGGACATCCCGGTATAAAACGGACTCTGTATTTCGTGATTGATCCCTCCGTATCTAAAGCTGCCGTCAGGGCAGTGGTCAGAGAATGCAAGGAGTGTCAGTACATCGACCCTGCACCTGTGCAAGGATAACTGAATGTGAGCAAAGTGTGGCACCGTGTTGGAATGGACATCACCCATCATAATGGAACTCATTATCTAACCCTGATTGACTGTGGCCTAACCCGGTTCACTATTTGGCGACGTCTGCGTCGACAGGATTCCGTAAGCGTGATTAACCACTTGCAGACGTTATTGTTTGAACGTGGACCTCCGGCGGAACTCCTCACTGACAATGATGCCATCGGAGAGTCAAGAGAATCGCTGCTAGGAAGCAGTGTTCCATAATGGAAGTGGTGTATTGACACAACGTTAACCCTAAAGACAATGTGTCACCCTCAACTGCGCCAACCAATATGATTTACTGGTACAAAGTCCGACTAAGAGGCATTGACGCAACGCGTTCAACTGAATAGATAAAAGAGCGCCATACAACCTGGGCGATCGCGTGTGGGTAAAATCCGTTGTACAACTCAGTACCAGATGGAGCATATCACTGGAATCAGTAACTCACGCACTGTGCTGGTTAATGGAATGCCAAGACAGGTTTGTCAGAGTTGTCCCCCCTTACTTTACGCTTTGGCGTTGGAACCTCTCCTTCGCCGGCTGAGAGACAGGGCGTGCAGTCCAGCCCTACGTGGAATCGTTATCTTTGGAGGGGCTCGAGCCAGGGTTTCCGCGCACGCCGATGACGTATCCGCTTTCGTGTCGTCCCGCAGCAACATTGAGGTGGTACTGAAGGCGCTTGATCGGTACGAAAAGATGACAGGAGCCAAGATTAAAGTCGTCCGGCTTGCGGTTAGGTGCTTGGAAGGGGGTCGACCTTCGGTTGGACGGACGGTCGGTCCTGTTCGCATTCTTGGAGTGTAGTTTGGACCCGACATCCAGCTGGAGAAAAATTGGTCAGAAGTACAGGCAAAGGTCGACGCGGCCGGTGAGACTTGGCGCCAACGGAGGTTGTCCGTGAAGGGCAGGGCGGAAGCGTATGCTACTTACGTCTTTACTCTTGTCCTTTATCGCTTGTCTTTACTTTCTATCTGTAAAGACCACAAGAAGGCGCTCGCGCGCTCGCTAGCTTCCATTTTATGGAGGGGACGCAAGCATAAAGTTGACAGAAGTCTGTGCACAACGTCCGTGTCATCAGGGGCGCTGGGAATACCATACTGCGAATCACAAGCTTGCCTCGAGATTGGCTTTCCTACACCGCGCATTGACAGGAGATTCGATTATGGCGGAGATTGTAAGGGACGCTTCCCGTTCCTTATTATCACTCCCCCCATCTCGCGGGCTGAGCGCCGTCGTAAACCCCGGAATCAATCGGATTACCATCGCGAGTGTCGATATGCCTTGAATATCATTCCTCGGTTCAGTGACCTTTCTCAGCCTAGGAGGCTTTTCTATTGTTATCTAGTGGAAGGGGGCACGAAGGATCCTCTACGTGAGCGGCTCGACTTGTCGGAGAGGGAGTTTCGCTCCTACTGGTCTTGGGCGCCAGCGGCGGATTACCTCAGTAACCATGAGTTTTCGCTTACCTGGCGACTGGCTCGGAATAAACTGCCTCTCAATGACATGGCCTTCATATGGGGCTTGGTGGATTTGCCAGACTGTGAACGATGTGACCTTGGCCTGAACGAAACGGCTTCGCACGCCTCTACCATTGTCTCCGAGTCTGCCCCCTATGGGACCGTGTCGGAGAGCTGACGGCTCGTATCGCTCCCGAAAAGCTCGTGCTTATTGATCGCGGATACGCGTGTGACAATGTATCGTCATTGTATTCTGGGGTGAAACGAATGGTGTTTCTAACGCTGCTGGCCACGACCCGAATTGTGATTTGGATGACGCGACTGGAGGAAGTCTTGCGAGGCAATCGTCTTTCGCATCAGGATCTGATTCGATTCTTTTGATGAAGATTAGAAATGATAGAAAACGCTTGATTTCGATAGACTTTAGCGAAAGGTGGGTGACTAAGGCGAGCTTGGTTCGTTTGAACGGGGCTAGCCTTGATTTTCTCTTTTAGGTCAACCTATATCGCATCGGAGTGGTTTCTTGTGGAGCCCTCCCCTGGTTAGGCTAGACAAGCTTTGTGTACCTAGTTAATGTGAATAAGTGTTGTTCCCGTCCTGCTCCAGACTACATCTTTTGTTATGATCAAAGTTGAGATTCCCAACCTTCCCAGTTTATTTTTGGCCCCTTTTCATCTCGACTGGGCCAGCTTTCTTTATTTCCCATGTCCGCATCTCCTTTCTCCCCTCTCTTAGCGAGATAGCCTCTTGATTTTGTCCAAGGGCAGAATACATCGCTTTCTTTTTGTGTGGTTTGGATGGGTCCTACTAACATATATCATGTTTATTTTTGCTTTCTTTTGATATTTAGTTTGTTTTTGGGGGTTTCATCCCCTCCTCACTGATGTTCATCCATCAGATTTTTATGTATAAAGCGTATTGAGCGTCTTCAGCAGAACGGAGCATATTTGGAGCATATTCTATAAATGACGATAAAAACTTTGCCAGTTAGTGACATGTTGTTCGTAGCAGTAGATTTGCTAACTTCCCTAGTTTTCAGAAATATATGGTTTTTATAAGGTATGTAACAGAAAATAAATGGCGTTCTCGGTGTTACATTTTTGGGACACCCTGTAGTGTAACAGCAATATATTTTTTATTTTATTTATTTTTTTGCTTATTCAAATATTAAATTTAATCTGTTAGCTTGGAATAAAAGCTTCAAGAAAGATTTTTCATTTTTTTAAAAATGCGCTTTAAACTGTAGGCATCGCAATTTTTCTCTTTTTGACGGGGAGGTACCTACATTTATGGGAAAGTAGCTGATTCCAGGGACTCCGAAAGTTATGTTTTTAACATTGGCACGTGAAAGATTTATCAACCAATCAGGCTCAAGTTTACAAAATTTAAAATGAGTTTTGAAGAATATTTGATTTCAACTTCGTTTTGACTTTTGATTCTCTTTGTACAGATTTTGATAAAAACGAAATTGTGAATACACGAATTGTTTTCACTTTTTTGAGATGCAAGCAAATACTTGGTGCCAATTTCTTTCCAATTTTTGCTGGTGATACACTTTTATCAGAATATAGATTAGGAGATCTTTTAAATATCTTGTTTAAATGAAAATTCTTTCAAATATTTTTTAATTTCTCACACACTTACTTATGGATATAAAAAACTCAAAAGTAAAGAAAGACTTTCATTTTTTTCAAATATATTTTATCTTAATAAATTCTTATAATCTGTTACGCATTGTTAGCTGGAAACAGATATTGTTGATTCTTAGTGGTTGCTAACCAGACTTTTTGTGCTTGTGCGTTATACTTTGTTTTAAAATTGCTGTTCTTTCAACGTAAGTGTTTAAGAACCTGTCTGACTTTTCACCTTGGTTTTGTTAGCAGAGTTGTCTCCCATTGAACGTGTACCTCTCCAATTTCGTTGTGGAGGCGGTGGCGACTGCATCTGTTGAGAGAGAAATAACAGAAGAATTTGGTTGCAACGATGTTTTTGGCCGCTTTCATATTTATCTTGGTTCTAGTTTTGAATTATTTACCCAAATATGGCACGGTCATCTCACGATGGGTGAGTAATTCTAACATAGTCATTTTCGAAGGTGTTATTTATTTCACAATAATAATCGACTCTACAGATCTCTTTGTTATTTTATTGATCCCTTATATGTCCAACTTTCTGCAAAATTAAAAAAAAACATGTTTCATTGACTCAAATTCAAGTATATATATATATATATTATATATATATATATATAGAGAGAGAGAACACGCAACAATTTCTTCATGCCAACGTATCTTGACTCATGTGTGAAGTAGTCGTAACGGTTCTTAATGTAAATTTTAATTTAAAAACTGCTAAAAGTTTGATTTTGATGTTTTAGCTTCAATCCTTAAGAAGATATAACACTTGTAATTTTTTTTTTAAATAAAGTAATTTCAATACAATTTCCCTTCAAATTTTATTTGTCTTGGTAACTTTATATTTTAGGATAATAATTTACTTACTCAGTTTGCGCGGTTTCTAAAATATTTTAAAAACAAAAAAAGTTGAATTTTGAGAAATTACCCGTAAAAAATTAGTAAAATTTTCAAGTAAAAATGTAAACATTTTTTCAAGTTTGCTCTTGTAAATTTTTCCAGTTTTATTTAGATTTCTGTAAAGTTGGTCGTTTGATGATTTTAATTTTGTTAAAAATTTTAATAAAAATGAATGGTAAAGAGAAAAACTAAAAAGAAAGTTAATTGCGTCAAAAATTTGACAGTACTTTTTTATTAATTAGAATTACAGATTTTTTTTTGTTGTTGATTTTTGTAAAACTCCTTTCATCTAGTTAAACGGATTTTTCATAATTTTAAAAAAAAGCAACATTCATTTAACCGAACGTGATGGTTTTTCAGTTTCAGTGCCTTAGAAAATAACATCCATAAAACTTTTATTCGAAACAATTTTTTTATGATAAAAATAAAATTGTTCCGAATTAATATTTTTTCTGTCATTGAAACACGAGAGAGATAGCATTTTATTTTAATAATGTGGATAACAATTCTCAAAACGTAACAGTTAATGTTTGCTAACTTTGCAATACTAGGCGCACATATTTACTATGATTAACTAAGTCTGACACAAGGTCAAACGTGTATGATCCCGATAATGATGGAGTGAAAAAGAGGCGGTCGAGCTTGCTAACTACTGTTCCACGGCGAGCCAATTATTGTGTGGTGGTTTAAGAAGGGTTATGTTGAATATCGGATTGATAAAATTAGCATAAGTAAAAAAAAAAAAAAAAAAAAAGTAAGATTGATAAAAGAAAACTTATCACCACAGACTTTAAAAAAAATATAAAAAAAGCAAACGTAGGACGCATTTAAAAAAATTCAAATTTAAATAAGTGACATTTTTTTGGCTTTATTTGAAAGACAGAATAGCATCAACAAACAAAAAAGAATCCGTAAAAAAAAAAATCAAACTTAATTTTACGGTTTTACCGTACGTAATGTTTTTTTTACTTTTTTAGGCATTATCTCCGTCAATTCCTACTCATCATTTTACTTATAGATTTGTTTCAAAGTAAATTAGTAAATTTTAACTATTATCTAACTGGATTTTGTAAAATAATACTTTTTCCTTAAAACATTTATGCGCAGTAGCCCGAGTGCTGTCATCAAGTTCATAGGTCAACAACAGTAGTCTTCTACTGTCGCCACTTAAAAAAAAAAAAAAAAAAAAAAAAAAAAAAACGCGCGTAAAGTACGGAGGACGAAAGCTACTAGAATTTAGAAACTGGTATTGTTTAAAGATAAATCCTGTTTAACAGTAATATAAGCATATATAGACAATAGTTTATGTATGACTATAATTTTTATTATGCTAAAGACTTTTATGAAACTTAACAGATTGAATGATTTTATTTTTTTATGTTACCATAGATAGGTATCTCTACAGATTTTCTAAAAATAACAATAATGCATTTTAAATAATTTGAAGTTAAATTGTAGTTTTGTTTGTAAGATCCTAATGTAAAGAATCCATAAAAAATTAAAAATGATTTTATGCCCTTAAATAAAGATTTTGGACATTTTTAAAACAGAATAATGAAATTAAACTCATTTCTTCCCACTTTGAGCACTAAATTTGATGCATGCCAACATAAGAAATTAGAACACTTTAAAAATCCAATGTGTTTCAGGCACTTGGTTTGAAAAAAGATATATTATATTTAGGGAATAATTAGATTTTGTGAAAATATTACTTACTTTTTGCAAAAAATGTAACAAAATAATATATTTTCCATTTCTCTCTTATGAACATGTTCAAAAGTCAAACAATTGTAGTCTTACAGTCCTGCTCCTGCTCCTACTTTAAAAAATTTATCCATAAACTAGATAAAATACAAAATCCCATCCATTAGAAAATTTAGTAGAAATATTTTTCAGTTCGCTTACACCTCCATAACCAAGTAATTTCTTTATCTTTATTTCTAAAATTATCATGACAAAAAATACTTTATTAAACAAAGAAAACTACTATCAGCATGATTACTCATTGACTAATGTGAAGGGACAGAATTCAGAATTTTATTTTTCATTCTCATTTTGATCTGTAGAATAAAAAAATCAAACAGTTGTAGAAAGAAAAAAAAATATATAAAAAATGTTCACACTCGAAAATGACATTAGATTTACATTTTTCAATTCTTCAAACACATCTTTATTTTATACAAAATTTATCTGCAATGACCATGATCTGAAAAAGTTTTAAAATCCTACTCTAAAAATGTTTGTCAATTTTTCACACCAGGATTTTTTTCTTTTTTTTAAGATTTTGGATCATATTTTCAATGTTCAAAGTTGATAATAAATATTTTCTTTAATGATATAACATGTTTAGGGATTTAGAATTATAAAAATGTAAAAATTACGAACAGTCAAAATTCACTTGTACAGATTAGTCATGAGTTAAATAATGCTGGTGTTTTTTAACTGACCTGAAAAAGATACTTCCACAAAACTTAAAAATAAATCAGTATAAAGCTCATTCATTCATTCATGAATAAATGTTGAAAATATTAATGAAATTCAATAATTCCCTGATTTGGGGGAAATTTTTTTAAAATGAAAGATATCCATTTTGTTTTGTGTGTGTTTTTTTAATGTGCGAAATGTGTGCATTATTTTGGAGGTGTTTAATTATTAACTTGTGCAAATACCAATGCTCAAGAAATTCAAAAAATTATTTTTTGGGTTTATTGAATTATTTTTGCTAAGGCTCTGGATGAATTTTCAGTAAGTTCAATGTTGATATTGAATAACTTTTGTTTACTGAAATAACATCTTCAGGAAAAAATTTCATGCACATTCCTCAAATCAATGTGTTCAAGATATTGAAATAGGGTTTATGAAACTGACCAAAAAAATATTTCCACAAAGTTTTCTAGCATAATGATCTATTTAATTCATGAATAAGTCTTTGATTTTTGATGAGTTTTCCAAAACTGGGGGTAGGATTTTGCTTTCATTATAGAAAATGTGAATGCTTTTTGATGATGCCAACCATATTCCACCCCTGACTTTTGAACAAGAGTAGCGGTTTATCCCTTGTTTCCTGTTTAGAATTGGGTTTCCAGTTCCTTCTAAAGTCTACTTCAGCTCTATACTTCTAAAATTTGAATGTCTGAATTCTGAAATTTTATTCATTAATTAAATTTTGACCTCTCCACGATGAGAATTATCTGTCTTTCCTGTTATTTTGCCCTTTTTTTTGTTAATACAACTCAACACAGTAACTCTACCTTGAGTGGCTTTTGGGCCTTGTATTAGAAAATAAAAAGCAATAAGTTAAAATTGTTGCAATATATCTCAACAAAAGACAAGAGAAAAATGATGGTTCTGTACACATTTTACAGTAAAGGCTAAAAGGGATTGAATTCTGCTCGTTCTGAAAAAAAGCATATTAAGTTTTAGATTTCTTGATTTACTCACGATTGATATAATTCATTTTTTCTTTCTCTAGTGTTAATATACTTTGATATTTTTAAGGAGAAAAAGACTTTGTCATCAATCAAAATGTGTTTTCCTTTAAATTTTAAATTAAAAGAAAAATCTCAGTTTTAGCACATTTAATAGTTTCAAATATTTATCTATATTTAGATTTCTCCACAAATAACCCCCAAATTTAGGGTATAAAAATGCTGTTTTTACCTTTCTTTTTTGTTTTGTTTTCTGGTCTTATTAATTAATTTTTTTTACCTCTTAAAGCAACTTTTGCATAAAAAACTCTGACTTACCTTCCTTATATTTCCCATCATTTCTTTAACTAGCTTCATATCCTGAATCATTCTTTGGATTTGAAAAGTAATGTATCAGAAATAATACTAAAACAAAAAATAGCACACAATATGCAATGTAATTTCTCACAATATTTTCTATTTTATTTTTGGTGCAGATGGGTCTGACCTTTTTATTTTAATTATTTTTGTTTTCCAAATATTGAGCAAGACTGTTTTAAATGTTCTGGGTGTAACTAGTTACAACCAGAACATTTTCCCATCATATAGGATGGGAATGATTCTTGGCTGGTACCATTTTGGATTTATCACTTCTTTTTTTGCAGCTTTTCTAAAAAGATTCTACAATTTTCTTGCTGCTATTACTTACACATACCAAAATGGCTTAAGTTTTGATAAGTGCATGTCATCCATTAGTTATAATTGTTTATTCCAGAATTGTTAAATAATTGGTTCTGATATAGTTAAAATTGATTATATTGCATTTCTGATACAATTGTTTAATTTCTTGTTATTTCTGATGCATAACTTATCAAATCCAAAGTAATGCTAAGAATATGAGCCCTGTTAAAGAAATGTAAGGGAAATAATTTAATGTTTGTTATGCAAAAATGATTTATTGTTAAAATCAACAATACTCTTGATTGCATGAGCATTTTCTTGCAGTTAGTTTTATTGGGAGAGTTTGAAAGAAAGGTTTATTCTCCCATTTGTATTTTTCCCATTATAGTCATTATTATATTCATGGTATAATAAAACTGTATTTCACATATGGAATGAAATGACTGAAAGGAAAAGGAATGACAAATATGCTTTGTTCTCATAGAGTGTTTTATAATGTTAAGTCATACACAAAATTATATATACATATTTACACATGTCCCACACAGAGAGAAATATAACATGTATCTATACAGCAAGCAGAGTGAAAGGAGCATGAAAAGATAGTCTCTTACATATAATATGGAGATTCTTCTGTGTTTCTGTAGAAGCCATGTTTAGGACTCCAGATTCAAGCGGGCTGGATTTATCTACTATATCCCAAACAAAGGACATATTCCGCAAGTAGGAAATAGCAAAACTTGGGCAGCATTTTTCATTTCAATGGCTGTTACTTGTGATAAAAACCATACTTACAAATTCTTTTCCCAGACTAATCATCATCAGTCCTTTGATGGCTTCAGTTATTGGGGCAGAAGAAACAGACAATCTCCTCCAGGATGATATGTTAGTGGTGGCTCTCAGGGCTTCTGGCATTGGGTTCTGTCCACTCTTTGATGTTGTCTGACCAGCTTTGTGCTGCAGTCCCCACCTTCAATAGCATGATGGTCTTGCAGAGGCTGTATTACTGTGTGATGTGGCCAAATCATGACATCTTCCAACACTTAATAGTGGCATGGACATATTCCTGTTGGCCCATAAGACTTTTGACCTTGCTTTGTACATAGTCATTGGTTTTGTGATCCCAGGAGATGTAGAGGAGCTTTCTCAAGACTAATAGTCATGTAGTAAAGAAGGAATTGGCTAAATGTCTTTAATTTGTTTGGTTTTAGATTTGGTTTATTATACATATATATATATATATATATATATATATATATATATATATATATATATATATATATATATATATATATATATTTTATTACATTCTTTATGCCATTTTTAACTTTAGAAATTTGTGAAGGATGTTTATGGGATTGTACATGCTCAATGCTTTTATTTTTCTGGTAATATATTGTATTGGTTCATGAGTGGAATTTTCTGTTTCAATTTGCAATAATTATCTGAATATGTGCTTTATTTCTGTATCATTACAAATAATATATTTTGTAGAGGTGGTTGTAGTATTAGAAATAAGAACAACTCACTTTTCTATGGTTGATACCAAATTTCAGTTTATTAGAATGTAGAATGATGAGAGGAAGAAGTCAAACAATGAACAAGACTTCTTTATTTTAAACTGGTTACTGTGAATTTCAGTTTCCCCCTAACCCTATATGAAGTCCTTGATGCACAAAAAGTAGAACTAATCTATAAATATTTACTGGTTGAATTTTATATACATTCCTTAGTCACATCTGCATCTTCCTTTTAATCATGTCATGTTACCTAATGTCAGAGACATGTCCTTTGATCATGTCACGTTACTTGAATATATACATTTATTTTTTTCTTTTCTTCTACAGCTTTGCCGGATGCTGTTCAAGGTGGATGAAGCGGAAATGGATTTACGAACGGAATTAAGAGATTTGAAAGCAGAACAGAATACAATTAGCATGTCAGATGAGTTTTCAAAATATTTCAAATTGCAACGTAAAATTGAAAAATTAGGACAGGATGTCAAACAAAGAGGTTTGTTTGCTTGTTTTTTTTTTTCATTTTTAAACTATTTTAGTTGAAAACTTATCATCACAATAATCTGTTTAATCCAAGTCAAAATAATTTTAGCCAAATAGCAAATATATAGTAAATTTCTTTCTTCTACCAGGATCATAATGATTTATCTTTATGGTGATCAGCCTAATCAGTGGCTGCGACTTTTCATTATGAGAGTACTGAGTTGGCAGTTTGCTGGCTGCTGCTTCCAACTGGTCGTTAGGTGCCTGAACTCTTTAGTAGTGCTTAGAGAATCTGCTCTGATCAACAGCCACATAATATCGGTATTTGTAGTGCTATATCATGAATGGGTAAGTGTCTCTGCACACATTTCTGGTGAGCAACCCCACATTGTGCTCTGTTCTCAGCCATTCTCTGGCTAGTTTATATTGTCATGGATGACAAATAGTGATAATTATGGTGGCCTTTTCTCTTTCTTCTCAAAACAAATCTCATGTAAAACACAATAAAAAGAAATACAACTAAACCAGTAAACAAAAAAAAACACCTACCCTCCGTCAACTTTTCTTTCTCCAATATTTTTAGTATCTGTATCTGTTCCAACTTCAGCAGCATAGAATTTTTTCTCTTGTAATGGTCATCAGATATCTTTGTGAAACCAATTCTTTCATTGCTACCAATGAATTCTTGGTTCCAGGCTATCTTCCGATTTACTAAAAAGATTCCCGTATTCACATGCATGGCCTTGCTGTTTACAACTGGAATAATCTTCTGATGGCCAGGGAATCATCTCCCTGACAACTCCTTCATGTGCTTCCATCTTTCATTACTAAACCATGTAAGCTACCTCTTTTTCCTTTATTGCTCCCCCTCTTCCGAGGACTGCAGTAGATTAGACATAATCTCTGAGAGTATAGAAAAGGCACTCGCTCTCCAGCTATCTGTGAACATCATTGTCTTTGGTGATTTTAATGCACACTATGACACTTGGCTTAAACATTCTAAAGGTACTGATGTTGCCAGTATTCAAATATTAAATTTTTCCATTGCCCAATCCCTTATTCAAATCATGGATTTTTCTACTCATTTCTCTAAGCAGATCTACTTGATTTATTTCTTACCTTCTCTCCTCGCTCATGCTGAGCTTTGCAATACTGCCCTCTTGATGACTCTGATCACTCTGTGGTATCTGTTGCTATTTCATTCCAATCATCTATTAAACAGGAACTCCATATTCATAAGACCTCTTTCTGTTACCAGCGTTCTGATTGGGACTTACTGTGATTCTGTCAGCAGGTCACATGGGTCTCAGAAGCTCCTATACTACTGTCTCATCTCGTCTTCTATCTGCAACTCTAGCTCCAATTGCTTGGGTCAAGCACTTTGCTTATATTGACTTTTTGGAGCTGACAGTGTTTGGGAATTTAGGAGTTCCTCAGGTTTCTATATTGATTTAAACAAAGGTTCTTTTGTTATCTGGTTTGTAATGTTATCTCTCCAAATTTGGGAGATCCTCTCTTCCTACAAGTAGTGGTTGCTGGTATTGTCCTGCATGTATAATTAATTCCTTCTCTTATCTATGTCTTGCACCATTGCTTCCAAATGTGTGGAGATAATTTCTCCATCTCTCTTGATATCTCATCTAAGCCTGCCACCTTAGTTGTTTTTTGATAACTCTGACTTTCAAACTACATGGGTAGAAAGGCAGTCTCAACTTTTAGTCATTAATTGTAAGTATCTTTAGTTCTATCTGAATTCCTTCAATGCAGGATAAAATCTCATTTCTCTGACTTGCTTAAGGCAGACAGGATGAGCCCAGTCTTTTGATTTTGCCTTTGTCCTCAAAATTATCAAATATTATACTCAATTGATGTAGAAAAAAGAAGAGAGAAAAACGAAAAAGTGACGAGAGGGTTCGCCGGCAAACCAGCTGTTCTTCTTCACCGTCGGTTGCTTCAAAGAAATTAATTGCAAAACTCCTTTTCTCGGCCGTTACACCGGGCAGTCGTGAAACAGACACCTAAATCAGACATGCCTACTTCAACCACCTCTTGGTCGGCCAGTCTATTCGCATGTCCGACTCTGTTTCATGAAGTTCGCCGAGTGACTCGCCGTCTGTGTGCCACTGGCGCCTTGCCTTTTTTATGATAGTCTGACACTGCTGAAATTTGCATGTGTACTGGTTCAATCTCATTTTGGATGAGACCGGCGCATATAAATCGTGTCTTCGACACGGCCCATGTTTTCTCTTGGATTCATCATGCAAGCAAGACACGTTTGCACACGTTTCGAGCTCCGAGGTAAGTCATCACACCCCTCCCTGATCTCATGATCACAAAGGTGGCAGCCCGGCGGCTGTCGTTTTTGACGGGTGCTTCTTCGTAAAAGCAGGGCGGGGTGGGGGTTGTTGCTCTGATCTCGCTCCCACTTCAAGTGGATTGTCAGAGGGGTCTCTGCTTCTATTCCCTCTTCAGGTGGATCGACACATTCAGCACTTTCTTCGTTGAGCAGCAAACTTTCCGCCCAGCTCTCAGATGTGTTGTCAGAATCTTTCTCGGATGCGCCGTAACTGTGGTGCGGGCATAGATCCTTAACGTGGCAGGGTATTCCGTCCACCAGAAATGACTGCAGGCTGATCTTTTTCGTCACCCGACCCTTGTTGAACCTGGTGGTGCACCAACTTATTGGCGCCTTGGCCCACACGCGATCTCTGACCTGGTAGGAGCTGTGACCAGGGTCTAAAGACATCATTAGGGCGTCAATCACTTTCACCCTCAGTTCGTATCGGTGGATCCTGTTGGTAGGTACAGTCTGGGGTGATGTACTGTCTTTTGGTGTGACGTTGTACCAGTAGACGGCTTCCTGTACAGAACAGCACATTCTGGCCGTGATTCATTTTATTGTGTGGTGGCATCGCTCCGCTATACCATTCCCAGCTGGGGCATATGAGCAGCGGAACCGAAGTTGACTCCCCACTCACACGCAAAAGCTCTGAATTCCCTGCTGCAGAAAGTTGGGTCATTGTCCGTGAATAGCTCATGGGGTGGGCCCTGCTCGAGGAACACTTCTTTCAGCTGGCGAATGACGGCTGCCGAGTCTTGTCTTGCCGACTGCTTCCAGATTGAAAAACGCGATGGACCGCAGTTAGTCAGCGTTAGGAAATGATGGGCATCATAGTGGGTGGTATCCATCCCCAGTCTCTGACCGTTTCCGCTTACCTCAAGCTTTCTTTTTTTCCAGCGAGTTGGTGCAGGGTCTATGGACTGACATTCCTCACACGTCCGTATAGCTGATCTAACGGCTGCTTTTGTCAGTGACGGGCAGACTCTCCTGCCAAACTAGGTAGTATGCTGCACTCCTGACTGACGACTGTTCCTGTGGATGGACATGATTCGATCTGCGTCTAGTTCGTCCACATGGGTGGCGCCAATCATTGGCCTGGGTCCATTACATGTCTTCATTGCGTCAAACCATAGCTGCGGTACTCTTGTCAGTTCATCAGCTATATTCAGAGCTAAAGGGACCAGTGCCACGTCCACGGTCAGCTGATACTCTTCCATGAGCTCCTTAAGAGTGCTCAACCGCCACCTGATGAGCATTTCGTTTGTCGCCTTGGTGTGCACTTGTGCTCTTTCCAGTCAGAGTATCCGATACACAATGGTACACGCAAACGGAATCCGTTTTTAGGTGTAGCATCTTGCTCTGCCACTGGAGTGCTAGATTGACGCCTTTCAACACGGCATCCAGCTCGGCCAGGTTGATGCTGAGCGTCATCTTTAGGTCGCAACCAGCAGGCATATTCCAGCACCGTCTCGTGGCTCTCTAACACTACTCTGGTTGCCAGGGAACTTGCATCGACCTACACATTCAGCTCCCGGGCATCCACGCACCACTCCCCACGAGCTGGATTGTCCCGCTGCACAGAATCCATGGTCTCAGACACCATGTGCTGGAGAAGGGCATCTTTTGTTTCATCGTCCCAACCCTTCGTAACTGTACTTGCTCTCCTCTTGAGCATTCCACATGCCACACGGGGCCAAACACACACTGGGAGGTGCCCAACAAGCCTTCCACACAGAGAGAACACCTTCCGTCGCGTAACGACATCAGGGGCGTTAGGAACCACGCTTCCTCGTCTCCACCGCGGTCTTCCTTGTTTCATCGTGACTGCCATACATAGTACCTGTGCGCCATCCTCCAACCATTCTGGGTCCTTGCATTCCAGCCCAATTGCGGGAACAACATCTTCATTGATATAGACATCGTCAATGTAGGCAGATGCCGCACGACCCACAGCTTCTTCCTGAGCCAGCACCGTACTGCTGATGGCCTTCAGGATGAGAGGGGCCACATTTAATCCAAATCCTAAATGTGTCAGGCAATATCTTCTCCCATCAATTTTCACGGTCTGGTATGGCCAGAGTGACTCGTGGAGACGTATTTGGAGGTACGCTCTCCTGAGATCCAACAAGGACATGTTGGATACCTTTTGCCGCCATTCACGCAGTTTAGCTGCACAGACGTCTGCATCAGCGGTGAAAGCATCAATGTGATGGTTGAGCTTCCGGAAGTCCATCACCGGGCGTACCTTCGACTTGTTCTGCTGTAGTACGGCCATCAGGGGAATTAGCCCCTTGGGAGGCCCCAGTTTTTCTTCTGGGTACGGTATGAGCCAGCCACTGCTGATCCACGTGCGGAGTTGAAGGTGGCAGTGAAGTCTGGTTCATTCACAGTAATGGCTGTGCATTTGGCTACTTGCCCATTGCCAATCTGTGCTCGTCCTGTATGCCCAACAGTAACACCTCCCAATGCTGTTATGGCATCAATCCCCAATAGCAGGTCAAATCCTAGTGGTTTGCCATCCACCACCAGCATGTCGATCTTAGCAGAACCGCCTTCCTTTGTGGATACAGTTACCACTCCCATGCCGCAACACGGACAGGACACGCCTCCAATAGTCATGACATCCACCTGCACTTTCTTCCAAGACCGGCACCGATCTGCATCCACAATTGTCCGTGAACAGCCGGTAACAATCAATGCTGAGCACGAAGTTCCGTCAACAAGGACGTTTGCCACCGGGATCGCCGTATTTACATCTTGGTTGGGGAGAAGGCTGGCGCTGATGCCTTGTCCCCTGTAGTGTTTACGAACAGTCTCAGGCCCAGTGTCCTATCTTCCTGCATTGATAGCAGCGTGTTCCATGCTTCCGGCAGTCTTTTGCCATGTGGCCTTTAACGCTACACCTGTAGCATGTCACACTGGTGCATGGGCCGCTCTTGGTGGGAGATGTGCCGACACTATGGGGTGGGTGCACAGCCGCAACAACGTTCTGACTTTCATCTCTGGTAGTTGTCAGCACTCTCTTGTTAACAACTCCCCTACAGTCAGTGCTTCAACGTTCAGTGCCTGTCGGAGTTCAAAGGAGATTGCATCAGGAAAACCCATGAAGAAGGCTAGTTTGGTGAGCCTTTCCATCTCAGCTCCCTTGAATCCGGCCAATCGAACAAACTGTCTGACTTTATTTGCGTAAACGTCTACGTGCTCGTCGGTCCACCTGACCATGGTCAGTTTTCTATAT
The DNA here is from genome assembly GCA_903632075.3 of Acanthosepion pharaonis. Taxonomy (NCBI): domain Eukaryota; kingdom Metazoa; phylum Mollusca; class Cephalopoda; order Sepiida; family Sepiidae; genus Acanthosepion; species Acanthosepion pharaonis. The sequence goes on from CAHIKZ030002578.1 coordinate 1,178,494, forward strand.
GCTGAAAACGCATCGTCTGTGAATGCCTGCTTCAGTCTGGCTTTGATTTGATCGATGTCTCCTTGATCTTCCACCTCCATTTCCATGTAGAGGGCTAGTGCGTCACCCTCCAGGTATAATGGTAGCAGACTAGCCACATCATCCACCTGCTGAAGTCTCGCCACCAGCCTAACCTTTTTCAGCCACGCCACCACATCGCCCTGGCCGGAAAATGGTTTTATAATATCACTGCTTATGCGAACCTTCGCCATAATCCGCCGAAATATCTTGAGAAAAACAAAAAAGTGACGAGACGGTTCGCCAGCAAACCAGCTGTTCTTCGCTGTCAGACGCTTCAAAGAAATGAATTGCGAGACTCCTTTTCTCAGCCGTTACACCGGGTAGTCGTGCAACGGACACCCAAATCAGACGCGCCTACTTCAACCGCCTCTTGGTCTGCCAGTCTACTCTGTTTCATGAAGTTCGCCGAATGACTCGCTGTCTGCTGTGCCACTGGCACCTCGCCTTTTTTATGCTAGTCTGACACTGCTGAAATTTGCATGTGTACTGGTACAATCTCATTTTGGACGAGACATGGCCCATGTTTTCTCTTGGATTCATCATGCAAGCAAGACACGTTTGCACACGTTTCGAGCTCCGAGGTAAGTCATCACAATTGACCCCTTCTTTCTTCCTGTTAATCATGAGACATGGTCTTGTCACTTGCACTTTTAGGCAAGTGCATATAAATCTATATGTCATCTCATGCTTTTGTGTCTCATGTCTGTTCCAAGTCATATTCCAAATTAACCCTTTCTTTTTCGTTTTGCCAGTGTCACATCACAATAAAAACTTCACTGTGTCCTGCTTTCCTGCCTGCTGGAAGTCATCCTCTTTCAGTTTTTAAGAACTCTGACCCTTCCAACTATTGGCCTATTAGTCTTCTGTTTCTTCTTAGGGAAACTCCTAGAGGCCCTAATCAATGCTGAATTGGTTAAGAATCTCTCATTGCAGGATCTTTTTTTCAGGCAAGCAATATGGCTTTCGTTTCTCCAGGTCAACTTCTGATGTACTGATGATAATCGCAGAAAGAGTCTATCATGTTCTAGATAAAAAACAGTGAAGCCTGGGCTGTAGCTTTGGACATCTTGAAACCTTTTGACAGGGTTTGGCATGCAGGTCTTCTCCACAAGCTGAAAAGTTATGGTGCCTCCAGATACATTTTTGAATTGATCCAGTCTTTCCTATTAAATCATGAAATGAAAGTTATCCTGAATGGTCACTTGTTTAGATCCTTTTGTACTAATGTGGGGGTCTGCCAGGGCTCCATACTTGGTCTTATCTTGTTTTTAATTTTTGTTAATGACCTTCCCGATGACATCAGCTCTCAACTTAGTAAATAATGATACAGCCATTTACTCCTAGTAAGGCTGATAAGTTTGATACGGTCAAAAGGGAAGCTGATGTCAAAAACTACCTCAAATCCATTGTTAACTGTGACAAAAAAATGACTTATCAATTTTAACACCTCCAAGACTAAATTAGTTCATTGAGTGGCTATGAGGACAGCACTACATATTGTTTACAACTTTCCACAGCAGCTAGCAGCAGCAGAGTATTTTGGTGATACAGTCTTGCTCATTTCTTATATATAGTGGCATACAGAATAGTAAGTAGTATATATTATTCTTTGGTTTTAGGCTTCTTTTTTATTTATTTACTTTTTTTTTTTGCCTTCGCGTCACATAAAACAATGAAAACCTCGTGGTTGGGAGCATTACTGATTGTTTTATTTCCTGTTTTGAGCTTTGTTCTACTTTAAATAACACAGCCATATATATGTGGAATGAGCTGGAAAGACTTTACATTGGGTTTTTTTTTTTTTTTTAGGGATGATTTCTGTTATCTGGAAGTTTCTGTTGTCCAGCAGTGGCTTGGTTCCAAGAGTGTCAAATTAAAGAGGTCAGGCTGTGTTCTGACTAGTAATTGAATTTGACCATTTGACTTTAACCAATCTTAAATATTTGTTTTTATTTTTTTTAATTATTTTGTAGGTAGTGCCAGGAATCAAAAGATTTCTGCCATTACAATGGCTGTTCAGATAGGATCACAGATCTTTCAGGTTTGTGGATATTTGATTTTACCTCTAATTAACCTCATGGCTGTTATTAAAAAATAATATTGGAACAATATGGTTCCATTGAAAATGTCTTTTGGGATAAAGCTGCACAAGATTTTGAAATAGAATTAAGAGTTCACTTTATCTACATGTCTTTCCTGTTTAATCATTTAAGGAGAATTTCTCCTTTGGTTTTGTACTATTAAAGATGTTAAATGCCTGCAGTTGTAAAAAGTCAAGAATCTCATTTACTTTCTTTTTCCTGATACATATGTCCCAGTCGACCTATATATATATATATATATATATATATATATATAAAATCTCAAAGGAGACTTGAAACAGTTAATACTAACAACTTTTATATTAATTTTTTTTTTAATTTTCAAATTTTTATGATAGTTGATTCTTCTGGGAGTGTGACTTGTCATGTAGGAATTTGCTCTTAAGTAAAAGGAATATTTCTTAAGACATTCCATCACATTTGGTTAGAATCTTTTTTGCCTGTCAAAGTTTATTTATATTTATCAAGTATTAAACAAATTTTGCTATAATTATTAGTATTAGTTGAAAGTGATTATAATTTGCAGCAGAAATGTTCTTTCAAAAGGCTGTTTGAATAGACCTTTCTTCTCACATTTGCGGACAGTGAGGAAATGGGGCTGTTTTAACTCTGGAATTGAATGACATGGCCAATCTGTAAAGATTTAAACTGGTGGAACTAAAGAATGGAGCTCATCTAATCACTTGTCATGGAAATAGCAATAGGGTAGTGAGAGGCTTGCAACATTATGTCTGTGGGGAAAGAAGTTAGTGGAAAATGTATTTCCCCATAAGATGCAAATTATTTTGAACTCTGTCAAGGCTGGAAAATATGGATTGAGCAGTTCCAGCCCAGATATGATAGAAATAATCCATTTTTGGACAAATTTGATGTAAAAGTAAAGCATTTTGATGTAAAAGTATAGTAGAAAGCATTAGGTACTTCTTGGAGTGATTAGAATGAGCTAACCATTTTTCCACTCTATTTAGCATAATCTTGGAAAGAAAAAAGAAAGAAAAATTTTGATTAACAAAGAGCCTTTCCTATGAGCCAATAGTCTGGTATTTGTGAAATCCATATTTTTGACTATAATGCATATGTAACAGGAGCCAGTGATCCCTTACCAAAAGTAATAAATGTGATTGGTTCCATGATGACAGAGAAAGGGCGATGTGACATAATCATGATATAATCAGCTATTCCAATCACTATGCTTAATGTAAACTTTTAGTTTGTACTCATGATTCCAGGTATATAAGTTCATTGAAGGATGCATGTATTAGGTGCGCCTATTTTCATCGTTCCACTCCATCATGCATCTACTAGTTGAAGTCTTTCTTTACATTGTGTACTTGTTGGGATGAATTATGTGGCATGTCTTTTTATTCACTCCAACAGGGTGTGGGTTTTAGTTTGTGGTCCAGATGATTTGACTCTAGCGACTTTATCAACTCTGAACTTCCTGAAAGGCTGGGGAATTTCTAGCAGAAAGAACAAACTCTATTGATAAAGCTATCAACAATTTATTAAAGATGAGAAAATATAAAAGTTGCAACCATCACACTTATGCAGTTTGACTTCAGTAAAGTCTTTTCTTCCCTTGAAGCATTGAGAGATATCTAATAGTTAAAATGAGGGTGTGTTACCAATTTCACTACTGCTAAAATTTTGCTGAAAACAAATGGCAGTGTGTGTGTGTGTGTGTGTGTGTGTGTGTGTGTGTGTGTATGTGTATGTATATATATATATATATATATATATATATATATATATATATACACACACACACACACACACACACACTCTCTTATAAAGATAATGGTCTGAACGGGGAATTAATTGATTAATTAGACACCCACACAAAGATCTTTGTTAAACAAATACAATTTATGGGTATATGTGGGGGAGAGATAATGTTTAAACCTAGACTTGAACAGGTTAAGATTGTATTTGCCTTATCATGCCATTCTCCTGTAGCCTAATTGGTAACCGTATGCTTCAGTTATAGGAGTAGTTTTCCAATGAAAAAAGAGAATATAGTTTCAATTCCTGTTGGGAGGCACATTTTTCTTTTGTAAGACTTCTTGATCTTGGCTGTTTAAGAAAATAAAAAAAACAGGGATAGCAACTCAAACATTTGTACCCATGAAAGAATATAACATTTATAGTAAAAAGTTGCTGGATTAGAAAAATCCATTTTTTACACACACACACACACACACACAGTTCTCTTTTTGAACAGTTTTGAAATAACATGGTTCAACAAAAAGAATCAAATTTTTTTTTTGTGCTATTTTTTTAATTCAATACTGTTTAAATATTTCTTTGTGTGATGACCAAATTTATTGCAAGTGGCAAGTAAACAATTAAGTAGCATCAATCAATTATAATTTACAAAATTCCGAAAATGCATAGGATAATTAAGTAACAATTTAGTGAAGTAAAATAGAATCCAGTCTATTTTTCCATATAGTTATCCCCACTTTCTGATGTGGGTGGGACTTATGCACTGTACTTACATAGTATTTCAGAGAATGTTTATGATTCCATGTTAGTTTATAATAGTGATGATGAAGTGGTCCCACTATCTGCAAGTACAATTCTAGAAGGCCTTCAAATTGCCAATAAATGTTGAAATCATTTTCTTACAAATAATAACAATGTTGAACAAGCTGTGCAATTCCGACATGATTTGAAAATGTTGATGGCACGTTATGAAAAATCATATAAATGACTAGCAAAAACAAAATCACAGCTTCTGATAACTGAATTCGTATTCAAAACCAGTGAAACAAAAGAAACGCAAGATTTTAATTTTATTCAAGATACACATGAAAATATATTGCTATTAAATATTTCCAGTGACAAGAGTGATTTTGTGCCACCGAAAAACAACAGAAAGTGGGTGCATTTACTGTCTAGTAGTGACACTAAATTATTTTTATATATATATATATATATATATATATATATATATATATATATATATACTAGCAGCATGGCCCGCATTGCTTGTGCTTGATTAAAAAATTGTACGACTCATACAGCAATCGCTATCACTTAAAAATATTTTTGCCCTTCCTTGCCTTCTGATGTTGCTACATGCCTTACTTCTTGTCTATCTCATACTACTAATTTTTTCTAAGCTCTATACTAAACATTAAATCTGTTATGAAAAAGAACTAATAAAAAATGAACACAAAATGATCAGCTTTAAAAAGGACTCAGAATAGGAAAAACCGAATGAAAAAAGAATGTTAACAACAAATACTTTTTCACACCCAACCCAGTTCTGAATCAGAATCAACGTTGAATTTAAACAGTTTAATGAGCCAATTGGAGTAAAGTGCCATGCAGGTTTAAATTTTTTTCCACTTGTGACGAATGCAGCTATTGATTTTTTGCATGCTAGTTAACACTCGCGTCAGTCAGCTGTTGGCTCTCACACTGGCCAACAGAATCTTCCTGCCTATTCGTGGCAGCCAGCTATAGGCTCTCACTCTGGCCAGTAGAAATTAGCCGCAAACTACATGAAAACTGCCGTAGAAGCATTAAAAAATGGATTATTTCCACTATCGATGGGAGTTGGGAAATGCAAAGTCAGCCTTGACCTTCCCGCTAACTTTGTGCATGTAAATTTTGGTGCAAATCTGTCGAAAATTGCGGCTGTGCATTTGTTTTACACACACACACACACACACATATCCTGTTTTTTATATATATATATATATATATATATATATAAAATAATGTGTGTGTTAATACTTTATTTTCATAAATAAATTTTGTTTGTGTTGCCTTTCAGGTCCTAATGATATGTTTGATAATATATCTGTTCAGAAATGAACCACTTTTAGAATTTTCCTCTGCTTGGTTTTTCCCATTCCAAAAGCTTGTTGGTTTTCCCACTGGGGTTGGTGGTAAGTTGAACTTTTTTTTTTTCAATTTGTTTCCATATTTATTAATTGTTTAATTTTAGATGACTCCTTTTCTTACAAAGTTAGGAACTTGTACTTTCTTATGTTTATACTAATCTGGCAGGTAGAAAGAAATTTTGTATTTCTCTAGTTGAAAACTACTTGTAACTTTGTGGTGATTTGGATGATGATAATGATATGCAAATTAAGTCTGCATATAAAAATATATATAGTGTAACCTGGATATAAGAGAGTTGTCGGGACTGAAGAAGAAGTCTCTTATATCCGGGTTTCTCTTATATCCGGGTTTGGTCTATTTTATATACATTAACACGGGCTCTAATTTGGGACCAGAGAAAATCTCTCTTATATCCGGGTTACACTGTAATGTGATATATTTATTTCAAAATGTGTAAATTGTTAGACACACACACACACACACACACACAGTATAAGGTAATTTGAAATACATAAAGATGTACTCCATTCCTCTTTTTCCATATTAGTTCTAGGGATGTTATTTTATGAAATAAAGATACTGCCCATACCAGAGTAATCTGCAGGCCCATGGTCACTCAGCTTAACATTGAAGAGATGGTTTTCTGTAAAGAAGTTACAGTTGTCACAATTGAGATGGTATTTAAGAAAAAAAAAGTGAAACTCCACAAATATTGTTATGCATTGTTTAAGCCTAACATTTGCTCAAAGTTTATATATATATATATATATATATATATATATATATATATATATATACTCTATTAGCTTTGGCATTGAGTCCTCAGTTTATTTTATGTTTTAAGCTTTTAACTTATTTGAAGCTTTAGCTTTTATTCTTACTCTTTGTGCATATCTGCGTGTGTGTGTGTATATATATATATATATATATATATATATATATATAGTGTACATTCAGTAGCAGTTGCACTGAGAACATGACACAAGTAATAAAAAAGTACAACAGGAAAACATTCAGCAATCCACTCAAAGAAATCAAACCCACATGTAACTAAAGAACAAAGAATGGATGTTCCTTAAACGGCACTTGTAATATATTAAGCCACAAAAATTCACCAGATAATGAAGAAAAAATATACATATGAGTAACTGAAGGGCCCTGGAAACAAAGAAATTACACACCCAAAACATCCTTCACAAATAGTAAATATACAAACAGCACTATGCTTTCTAAATATATCTGGGAGGTTAAAAACTAAACCAAATCCCACTAAAATTATCATGGGAAATAAGAAAAACAGCACCAGCCTACAACAATAACTCTAAAAACTGTAAACTGTCTGGAAGAGAAAATAGCTATAATTATCTTTCCAGACCAACACGAATTATTAAATAAACGACCAGGACTCATCTCAAAATGCAGACACCAAGACAAATTTTTACTATATTATTTAAAAATCAAATACTAAAAATGAACAAACAAAAATAAGTAAACTAAATTAATCCAAACCAATAAATAAGTAAATAAACTAAATAAATAACAAACAAATTAACAAACCATGAATACACAGATAAATGTAATAATAACAATCAACAAAAAAATAATCAGTAATAAATAAAATGTTAACAAACACCTTAAATAGCCAAAAACTGCATCTGCATATACAATAATCTCTACTCAATAGCACCTAGAATAATTTGAAACATAATCGTTACCACCCACCAAAATAACCGTTAGAATAACACAATAGACTACCCACAATGCATCACTGACCTGTATATATAGATGAGCAAAAACACAACTCGTATGACCTGGCGGCTGCATATAAGCAGGAAACTTTAACCCATATAGCATACCTTAAAACAATATTTTACCATAGACATATAAGGAGGTGTTGAAAAGTTCTCATCCTAGTCAGGAAGCCCTTTCAAAATAAATTCTGATGTTTGATCAAATTTTGATTTTTATTTCAAACTGTTTGGCCACTTATCTTCCCATGGATTCAAATGACTAAGGATTCCTGGCTGAATAATTTTCAGTTTCAGTTCCTGAGACCTTTAATAAGCACTAATCTTTGAATCCAATATGTTTTTAAACTGGAGACAAAAGTATCCAACAGATAGAATTAAAAGGGTTAATGATTTTGTTAGAATAGTAAGTTTTTGTGATTGAAACTTTCAACTAAATATAATTTTTAAAAAGGTAAAAAATGTATGTTTTGTTATAAAAGTAAATTTTTTTTTTGTTTCTTTCTTCCTTTTTTTTTTTTTTTTTTTTTTTGTAATCTACCTATTTCTATTTTGTTGTTTAAGTTTTCTGCATTAATTTTCTTCCAGGTGCTGTGGGCATTGGTTTCTGGATATTTGTGTGTAATTCAGTGATAAATCGAACAAGCCGCCTCATGGTAATGCTGCAGTAATCCATATTTAAAAATGGATTGGTTTAGAGTATGCAATTATTAGAAGAAAGCAAGTGTCTCAACTTCAGACTGTTTGTCCACTTACCTCCTTGTGGATTCAAATGCCTAAGGAACTAGACTCCCAAAAAATAGATCTCCGTCTGCCAAGTCCCTGTCCTATGGAGAGATACTCCAGCCATCAAAAAACTGCTATTTTGTATATAGTGCCTTCCAGCAGTGCAAAGCGATTGGACCAAAATTGATTACATCTCTGAAAATATCCGCACACTGGTTGGCCACCAGTTAGTTATTAAACCATGACGTTTGTTTAAATGAGTAATAATTACTATAATTGCTTCTGTAGCAAGTTTTGTTTCTCTGACTTTAATCTCTAGAAATTACCAAAGAATTAGTACATTATAAAATGAAATTAATTTCTGTTCAAACGTCTTAGTAAAATTTTGATAACATAGTTTTTATACATTAAATAAACCTGTCAATCAAAACTTTACTAAAATAGTTAAGAAAAAGAAAATTTGTGTAATACTACTCATGTTCCTTAATAGTTGTTGCATTTGGTTACACATTTTATACACTAAATGTAGCGACTAATGGGACAGAAGTATTTTATTACATTCTTGAAAAAATCAAATTAAGAGATTATGACAGACAATTATTTGCCAGCATTTCATAAAAGAACGTTTTGCTGGCAGTGGAGATCTGATTATTTCTGTTTGTTTTGCAAAAGTTAATTTAAAGTTCCTCTCTTGTTATTTACTATTATAACAAGTAAGAAATTTATTAAATTTGTATTTTTGGTAAATTGAGGGAATTTCTTATTTAAAATCTCACTTTGCTGAGGTCTCAAGTTTATAGCTGATAGAAGCTTATATTATATATATATATATATATATATATATATATATATGGCTGATGCTATGAGTTCATACAGAAACACTTATTGAGCAAGTTAAATGTAGTCATTTATATGGAAAGGCAATGCAAAATGTATTCATGATAAAAAAAAAAATCTTTTAACATGAGGCAGAAATATTTAAGTTAAAATTCCATGAACTATTTTCTTGTGCAGGCATGACAGCACCTTATCTATTATGTGTGAACACAAAGCTAGATCCCTCGGGCAGTTTTTCACCAGCTAAACAGCTTCATCCTCATAGAGTGCATCAGTGAAAATGGAACTGAGAAAAAAGGCCCACTGGCTGTTCACAAGGGAATGGAATGTGAAATATCAACCCATTTTTATATATATATATATATATATATATATATATATATATATATATATATATATATATATATATTTTCGTCACCAGTAGCACAATGCAATCATTGGGTGCTGATTGAAAACTAACTGTTGCATAATTTAAATATTGATATTTATACCATACTATAAAGATAGTGGAGCAGTTCATTTATTTATGGGGTGGGGATAATAAAATTATATATGTGCCGCCTGACTGCATAAATACATGACTAAAATCCTCTTGCTTCTGGCCAAGTGGCACTTGATCCCGAAAGTTTTTATTTATTTATTGATTGATATAATTAATTTCCTTTTGGACAGCTGATGGTTTCTTTGAAACTGTATCAACTCAATTTTACTGCTAATACATTCGGTAGTCAAGACAATTTACAGTCCACTTGACTACATGGGTGTCCTAACCAACTGAGTGGGAGTCCCATTGTGTCACAATGCTACAAATGCCAATTAGTAGTTTCTTTCAAATCTAGCTATATTTACTTTTTAAGCGCCAATGCTGCCATTTTGTATGTTTACATAAAATGAGATTTCCATTCTTTTTTTTTTTTTTTTTAACATAGAACATTGTTTATTATTAATAATAATAATAATAATTGGCTATGCTTTAATCGAAGTTGGGCTACCTAGCATAAGAGATATATGGTCAAATCTTGCTGGAGGCTTATTCTTTGTTTTCCCCCATGTGTTTTGTTTACTTACCGATCACATATTGAGCATCTAAAAGTTGTAATACAAAAACCCAACAGAAATTGAAATGAAAGAAACACTAGTCAAAATCAATAATGATTGCAAATGCTTCATCTAAGAAATTCAAATGCTATAATATCTATGAATTTAGAAATCATATGTCTTAAGAAACATAAAATATTAGCACAAATCGAATATACCCAATTTCTTTACTGCTGTTATGGAATTTTTCATTAGTAACTTTCAGAATATTCCTTCAAGACCAGCTTCTGGTTGATTAACAATGTATGGTTCTTTTATTTCTCAAAAAAAGGAATTTAAAAAATATTTATTTACTAAAAGAAGGAATTTAAAAAACAAAAAAATCATCCCTTCAGAAAATTCTTGTTTTATTTCAAAATAAGAGTTGTATAAAGATTTTTTTAAATTTAATAAAATTACTTTAATAACCTGCAAACCTAAACTTAATTCACTCTTGAGAAAATATTGTCAAGTAATATCTGGAAACATCAGTGGTGGAGTTGCTGATGGTATAAGAATTACAACACAACAGTAAATGTCTTTGCTGAACCATCTTCCAACATAAATTGGATAAAGGTTTGTTTAAAAGAGACAATTTGTTATAAATTTTGGCATTCTATGATGGGGAAGTGCAATGTCAGTCACACTAATTTGAACACATTCATTCAGAAAATTTATTTTGTTCCAATGAAATCCTATGAATCTTGAATTCAGTCTCTACCAAAATGAGCAATTAGGTTTTGTTTGTTTTTTTTGTTTTTTTTTTATTCCTGAATATTTGTAATTCAAGGATGTGTGATCAAATTTTGTTTAGATTATGATCTTTTTGAATTAAATTTCAGAAAGGCTTAAATCATTTCCTGAAAAAAAAATCAGATGTAAGATTAAAATACGTTTTTTTTTTTTTTTTTTTTTTTTTTTTTTGTGCCACAGAAGGAAATGGAGGGTAAAAGAAATACATGATTATTGTGATTGCACTTTGTGTTTCTTAGGTTCAACTCTTGTTCTTGCTACTTACCTTTGCAATTTTCTTAAGACAGATTCACATAGGTATAAATGCACATTCTTATACACATATTAAAAAGAAAAAGTGATGAATGACCCACAGAGATGTCGATGTTTTAAAAAAAATATTTGAAATGTAACTTTCTATTGAAATATTTTTATGCCAAAATTAAAGTCATTTTTTAAAAATTTTAAATTTATCATATTTGCTAGCCTATAAAATTGATGTTTTTTATAAAGTTATATTTGCCTCCACCCCTGTTAATCGCAGTTCATTCTGATCATATAGCTTTGATTTTTTTTTTCTTGAGATAATACCAGTGAGAGATACACTGTAATATTTAGATTTTTGTTTTCACATTTCATTTTTATAGGCCAGCAATTGTAAATTCTATAAATTATAAGTAAAATTTGTAAATTTATAAAAAAAAAAAATAGCATCCTGTATATGACTCTTTTTTTTTTTTTTTTTCTTTTTTTTTTTTCTTTTTTTTTTTTTTTTCTTTTTTTTCTTTTTCTTTTTTTTTTTTTTTTTTTTTTTTTTTTTTTTTTCTTTTTCTTTTTTTTTCTTTTTTTTTTTTTTTTTTTTTTTCTTTTTTTTTTTAAGGAAAGTAATTCAGGGTTACAAAACAACCAACATAAATATAAAAATTTATAAATTTCAATAAAGAACCTATTTCTGATAATAATTAAATATATGGATCAAAATTTTTATCTTTTAAACAATCTGCAAATTAAACAAGCCAGTGTTTGTCATTGTGAATGATTTTATGTGATTTTAGAATTTAATGCTTCGTTGAAAAGAGAAAACAAAATCTGATTATTGCTTTCAACTGAAGAATTTGTGTCTTCATTAAATACATGCATTCATTTTGATTATTTTTTTTTTTTCATAAAATAAAATCATACCTTGCTTGTTGTATATTTTAATTAAAAAATATTTGCCTGAAATATTTTTAATTGGGCTTGCTTTGTACTCATTTCTGTGCAATGAATAAGAAAATATAAATTTCATTGTGTTTGTTTGTTTTTTTCTTTAAAAAAAAAAATATAAACTGGAATTTCAACGTCACTCACATACCAACTGCCGTAATGTACCTTTCCTATTCCTTTTTCTATAAATACTTTCATGGTAACTGATCTGATGAACTTTTCTTTTTAGTACCTAGACTGTATGAATTTAAGTGCAGTACTAGATTGGCAGCTAGGTCTCATCATTTTACAGCTGAAATGGCTAGATGTAACCATAAGTTCTATCCTAATAATTTCTTTTCTCACATTTCTCAATTGTAGAACTCTATTCTGGCTCCTTGCTTCCCAGTCAAGTTTGATCTTCAAAAATTTAAATGCAATGTCAATTGTTATCTTCTTAATTTCTGTTCTTTTTTTGTTTTGTTTTCACTCCTTAATAATGCTTTTCTTTTTATATTCTTTCACACTCAGTACCCCCCCCCCCGTATCTTAGTGGTTTTTGTTGCCTTGCTTGGCGTGAAGTAATTAAAAATAAAAAAAAAACAAAAAGGAAAAAACTAATGTTTACCTTATACAAGGCTCAAAAGCCACTGATGGTAGAGGGTTACCGAAGAAGGTTGTTGTCTGAGCATTAAGAGTAAAGCTAAGAAGCTCAGTTTATGGGGATATATGGGAAAAATAGTGGCTAGGAAAGCATCTTAAGAGTTAATTCCACAAAGTAATGGTTTGTGGGAAGAAGCTGTTTCAATGTAATTTCCTTCTTATTAATGGAATACAAAGAAAATGTTCACCTCAGTGTACATTCCATAGTGGCTGAGAGTTGGTAGAACCAAGGAATGTAGCTTGTTAGGACATTTTTCATGGAAATAGCAATAGATTAGCAAGAAATTTGCAATGTTTTGTCTGTGGGAAAGAGGTTGCTGTGTGGAAAATAATTAATCACCCACAAAGCTGCATAACTTTTGAATTCTATCAAGACTGGAAAGTGACGACTGGGTCATTCCTGCCCAGATAAAGCAGAATATTTCATTTTTGGTCTGATCTGGTTCTTGTAAAGGTAGAGCAATGTAAAAGGAGTCAGGTACTTACTGGATTTGTACAAGGAACCAACAATTTTTCCAGCATTTTTAGTGACAGATATATAAGTTCCCCTTGAGGTTTGGGGTGAGCTCGTCCCAATAGGCATTCAAGAGGAGGGGTATCCTTTAGAGAACACCTGGTTATTATAATATGAAAAGAATTTTGGTTTGCTTGGTGATGAAATGTTACTAGTTTAGTTTTTGAGATATTGAATGTGATCATCCAAGTTTGTTCCCCATTGAGCTGCAAGATGTAGTTCAAAGGAGAAATCAACTGCCAGGCTTCAGTTGTATAGATTTTTGGAGGTGCTTATTAATAACAGCATTGTTTCTTTCCGGGTAAACTGATATCTGACTTTTTCAAAGATGACTACAAATGTAACTAGTAACAACTTTTCTTGAAAATGAACAAAATTTGGCATTGTGGTGCCTGCAGCGAAAGTTAACCACCAAGGATATTCATGATGCCCTTCCAGCTTTATCAACAGTGCAAAAGTGGGCAGCTGAATTTAGGAGAGGAGGAGAGTCTTGAAGTTGACCTAAGGTCTGGATGTCCTGCAACTGCCACCACCAAGGAAAACATTGATCATGTTCACCACATGATGATTGATGACAGGCAATTGATTATAAATCAAATAGCCAATGCTATTAGCATATGGTGTGAAGGAGTTGAGAATATTCTGCATAATAAACTTGACAAAGGCTAGAGCTAGAAGGGTGTAATGTCTTCTGACAACTGATTAAAAGTACACCAGGCTGATCACATCACAGGAAATTGTTTCCTTGAATATTTCCTAACCCAAGATGATTATCACTTTGAGCCTGAGACAATCCATGCAGTGGAAACTTCCCTCATCATTTTGACCCAAAACATTCAAGGTCATTTCATCTGTAGGGAAAGTGATGGCCTCAGTTTTTTGGGATGCAAAAGGCATTGTGTTTATTGACAATCTTCAAAAGGGCCACACCATCAATGGATAATACTATGCCGACTTGCTGTGGCAGTTATGAAAGGCTATCAAGATCAAACACCCAGGCAAGCTGATGAAAGGTATCTTGTTTCATCAGGACAATGCTCCAGCACACAAGTCCTTGCTTTTAATGGCTGCTGTGCATGACTGTCTTTCAACTGGTTGATCACCTTTCCCATTTGACTATCCTCTGTTCCCCAATATGAAAAAAAAAAAACTAGGCTGGAAACCAATGATGATGACATCATATCTGCTGTTGATGAATCTTGACCAATAGGATGAAAGCTTCTTCACCAATCGGATCCAAGCACTGCAACAATGTTGGAAGAAATGTGTGGAGCACAAGGGGGACTATGTTGAAAAATAAACTTCATTTGGTCACATTCCATGAGAATATCTTGGTCAGCCAATGAACTTTTTAGCTGAACCTTGTATTTGAATTTTATTCAGTAAAAGTGTAGCAATGTTTTTCTTTGTAGATCAATTTTTTTATACTTATACCCTGTGCATATTGTAGATTTTACAAGTATAACAACTTTCTTACCACTAGAACAAGAATCTAAATTTAATTTTTTATTTATTTGATGGTGAAAGCATTTTGACACAAACTAGATGAAAGAAAATAGATTAAATTATTAAACTTTGTTTTATATACTATATATATTAAATACTATTGTTCAGCCACTCCAAGGCCCAACAGTCATCCAAGATAAGGGTTTCAAAATGAAGACCGGATAAGGGTGTATAGAGCTAGGGATGCATATTATGATGATATGTAGGATAGATAGCGGTTGATCTCTTTGAAGAGGCCAAGATTGTAGTGATCTGAGAAGCATTGTCTTGGGTTGGGTTTTAACTAGCAGGAATAGTTTCTAGCATGATTAGTAACATAAACTTTACTAATTGCTACAAAAATTTAGCAAATAGAATTAAAATTTCAGTCTGTAAAGAATTCATTTCATTACAGTATCTGATACTCAAACTATTTATGGTCTTTGCATTTAATTTTATTTCAAATACAGAAAAAGAATTTGGCAATGTTTAACCTTCCTGCTCACAAAATAATGGTTATTCCCTTGACACTGCTATTATTGTATACACTTTTGACTTCTTTGGCAATGTTTATTTACAAGATTATAAAAATTTGGGAAGCAAATACAATATTATTTACCTTTCATAAAGATTTATTATTTACCATTTTATAGAGAAATACATTTGAAAAAAATCTTTTTATTCAAAAAATTACTAAAATGTGTAAACCAATAACAATGCAATATTTATTATTTACCATTTGATAAATAACCACTTTGCTTTTAAAACCATAATGTCAAGGGAGTCAAAAGGTGTATACAGTAATAACAGTAGGAAGTTTTGCAGGTACAGAGGTTAAACATAGCCAAGAATTTTAATTTAAAAAAATATAATTATAGAAGCAAAAGTGTCACTTTTATTTGTTTTTATTTGCAAACTCAATTGTTAATTAATCCTTCAAATCAATTTTGTCTAAAACAGTGTTTCCCAACCTTTTCTCAACCAGCAACCCTTTTGGGCACAAACTTTTTGTCAAATTTCGAATATTATATTTAATTCATCTTTCATAGCAAAATAGCACTTAGGTATTAATGCAAAAATGTTAATACTGTTTTCATTTCTATCAGAAATACCAATGATTAAAATCCTAAAAAAAAACTTTTATTTGGTAGCTTATCTCAATGTTTTCAAGGTGTTGGTTGACTTTGGTGCTTATTGGCCAAGGCTCTTACTCTAGGCTCCATGCTTCTTGGAAGTCATCATAAATCACCTTGTTTTGTAATTTGAAGGCAGTTTCTTTGTTTAGTAAGAACCTCTGTAACTGCGGTGAAACCACATTCAGCCATATAGGAAGTTGAAAAATCAATGAAGAAAAGTTTGATAGCTTTCCACAGCACTTTCAGAAATTTTCTTTTGTTGCCAATATTGAATAATTTTTGTAAATCGGAAAAAAATGGATACATGCCCACTGCCTCCTGAGTATATTCACCACCCCACAAATGAAATAAAAAATTCCTAGTGCCTCCTTTTAACATAAGCGCCCCATTGTGGGCTCTTATCGCACACTTTGGAAAACTGGTCCAAAATGTACTACATTTTTCATGCTTATTACTAGAGTTACGTCCCTTGGATGCAATTTTGCATGTTTTAACATGATAGAAAAATCTTTTCATCTTTAACCTTCTTATCTGCAAGAAAAATGATGTGTCAAAAGGACGGTTTTCCTTTGACACTGCTATTATTTTAACTACCTTCACTCCTCAGCACTGTTTATTGTTTTAAAAAGTGATGATTGTTTTTAAAAGTGATGATTGTAATAAAACCTAAACATATTGAAAATTAATTTATACATATTTTTGTCCTTGAAAATTTACAATAAAAATATTAAACACTGTTAGCTTGTTTATTTACAAGAATAATTTTATATGTACAACATTCTAAAATTAATGTATTAAAATTGTATTAAAACTAATTCAATGCAATATTTATCATTTACCAGTTTATAAAGAAATAAATGAAAACAATTTTTTATTAATAAATTTATAGATATTTACTAAATTATTAAAATATGTGAACCAACTATAGAGAAATCCTTATTATTTACCATTTTATAAAGTTTGATTCAATTGACAATTAGCCGATGTTTTACCAACCATTCTAATAATATAATAGTATTAATAAAGAATCTAATAAATAAATAGTGTTTGTTGTTGTAAGTTCCCAAGAACAAAGAAAATTTATAAATTCACTTTTTTCATTTTTATTAAAGTTCTAATCATTGATTTTTAAAACAAACATCGCCAAGAAGTGAAGGTAGTTAAATTTATAGAAAGGGAAAAAAAACGTCCTTTTGACACCATTTTTTTCAGGTATGAAGGTTTAAGTTATATATATATATATATATAAAATGCATGTGTATGTATGAACACCCTCAGCCATGGAGAAGATAAACTGATAATAAACCAGGTGAGTAGATAGAGCTCCTGGGCCATCTTAATGCTCATCTATTTAAAGAAAGGAAACTCTGACATAAAGCCAACTACTTTGACCACATGGAAAGGTTGAACAATCTAACTGAATACTGAATTGTCTATTATATGGATTACCAAGGGACACGCCCATCAGTAACATACCAGGCTGAGGTAAAAAGAAATCTGCTTCTGGTAAGGAACGTTCCAGTCAACCATCTAACTTATCAATTAAAATATTGCTAAAGTAAAAAAATTTGAAATGGAAAATAGGACAAATCAATGTCAAGTAAGCATCAAATGATTTCAGAGTGCATTTCATTTTAGAACAGTGCAAAAATGCAACCTTTGATGTTGTCTATGCAAGCGATATGTTGACTTGGTAGTGACACCATTACATACCTGGGATGCAACTTCTACTGGACTACCCTAAAAGAGAAAAAACAACATGAAGTTAAAATTACAGTATATAAAACATCAGATATTGTAACAGACAATATCTTACACCAGTCATAAAGACTAATGACTGCTGACATAGTTGTTTATAGCTGTAAAATCAGTGTCATACAAGCCTATGCTCCAAATGAAAAAGGATTGTCTCAAAAAGATAACTTCTATAAAGGATTAACTCAGGTTTTAAGGGTGTGGTAGAAAACAGGGTATTAATGGTGACTTTAATGCTATTTCTAGTGTTTTTGAATGCAACTGCACCTTTGATGGAAAGATGACATCATTCTTTGAAACGGAAGTTTCAAACAACAAAAGTGAGCTTTTGTTACTTAAAAATGTACTCCCTCCTAAATACATGGTTTTGACCATCCCTGAAACATCAGCTCACGTGGTATAGCCCAAATGGAGTGACAAAAAAAAAATAACTTCAGCGACTTAGGCAATTAGTCACGGATGTCAGAGTTACTCTTACTTTGAATCTGATCATAGGCTTCTCGCGATAAAACTTATAACACCAGCCAACATTATATCCCGCTTCTGCTCACATACACTTCAGTATAATATCCAGGCACTAAAAAATGAAAATGTAAGATTAAAATTCTGTAATAAAAACAAGTCTAAATTGATATCCCTAAATTTTGTCTATGACAAAATAGCAGAATCAAATAAATATTAGGTTACTCTCCTTAACTGAAGCATGTGAGACATTTCTAAGAATATCTAGACAGAAAAAGATCTTCCTGTGGAACGACAATGCTGATTTGAAAAATTGATATTAGAAAGAAACAAACAGAAGAGTTAGAAAATGTTAAAACAATTAACAAAGAAAATAATAAATAAATAGTTAAAAAATAGCCTCCATCAATACTGGGAAAGACTTAATCCATTTCATAATATGTTGTCATTGTTTACGTTAAGTTATGCTTCATGAGCAGAAATGATTGATTGAGAAAAACCATCGAAGGTGTGTCTTTATAAACAGTAATTCAGACTTTGCTAACTAGATGGTTCTCTGTAGCTGAATAGTAACAGCATGACAGGCTATATGTCGGGTCCCATAAGAAGGGTTACAGGTTCTATTCCTGTTGGAGAAAGCATATTTTCTATGAAATTTCTTGAACATTCAGGCCTGTAAATATAGTTAATACTGTTTAATTAAAAACAGAGCATTTACTTAAATAAATTATATCTATAAAAATAATGTATAAATAGAAAATATATTAAATAATTGTCAGACTTAATCCATTTCAGTATATATATATATATATATATATATATATATATGCACACACACAAACACACTACTACTACTACAACTACTACTACTACTACTACATTCTGAAGGACATCAATGGTGTATTTTGGGGGCCTTTTATACACATTGTTACATGGTTTCAACACTTGATTATCATAGTATGTTCATATCATTTTTTAATAATAAGCAAGAAAAGGCATCACAGTGACAAAAGTAATACCCCAATCAACACATAACCCCTATCAGCTAAAATAATGGACACCTGAAGAGGGTTAGAAAATATTGTGCCTGTGGAGTAATCCACGGTTACCTCCCTTGTCAAGAAATGATATTTGTCTTTGCTATAAAAACAGAGCATCAATGAGGAGGGAACAATTTTAAATTCTATGTATTAACGAGTTTGGACGTCAAAACAGTCAAAAACTTCATCTTCTCTTCTTTCCCACTCCTGTAATTTAATACACTTAAATTACATCACATGGTGTCAAGAAGAACCTATGCCACATAGTGTCCAAAAGAAAAATGCTACCACGAAAAAAGTCATTGGAATATACAAGTGGACTAAAAAAAATTGCAAGAAATTGTAAGTCATTTATATTTATTTTTAAAATTGCGTTTAAACTGCAAACAGTTTATAAAGTAAAAGGATTTTAAAAAAGTAAAACAAAATTGTTTTCTTTGTTAAAAAAAGATGTTTAGTTTGTTGTGGGGTCTGAATGTCAATATTAGACGAACCCCGCAAACATTAATATTGGAAAAGTGACACAGGCCAAGGCAAGGATAACGAGAAAAAGGAGTTTAAATAAAATATGCCAAAATTTATTATTGTCAGAAAAAAGGAAAATACAATCGAAGAATCCAGCTGTTTTAATACCATGGGTGGTCGTGCTGGTAGTTAATTGTTGATACTAGCTGGCAGTCACAGCCCAGGGCAGACGGTTTTGGTAACCAGAAGATGAAGATGAAACTACTTGGGATGTGTCGAAAGATGATATGCAGTCGGCGTGTTGAGCTGGTATTAGCAGGCAGTCTTAGCAGAGGTTAGTCGGTTGAAACCACAGTGATCTGCAAGATGGTGAGCAGCAAGGAATGACACCTGAATCATCGAATGGATTGGTAGAAGACCTGGTCGGCGGGAGTCAGTTGGTCGTTGGTGATTGTTGCTGGTCACTAGTGATAGTTGCTGATGTCTGATAAAAGCCGGTGGTCGCTGATGATTACTGGTCACAGATGATCGCTGGGAGTCACTGATGGCTGCTGGTCAAAATTTACCTGAATCCTGCGTGAGCGGTGTCAGGCCCAAAACTGGTTTTAATTGGTCATTGCGGGTGGGGAAAAATCCCCCCAATCGGTATTAACCCGTAGCCACTCCCCTTGAAGCGGAATGTGACACAATGTCAGGGCTTAACGTGTGGAACCCGAGTGCGGACATTCAGTCCACTGGTCAAAATTTGCCTCGACCCCACGCGAGTGGGATCAAACCCAGAACTGGTCTTAATTGGTCATTTCGAGGTTGGGGGCGGTCAAAATTATCTCTAGTTTAGGAAGTCTAATGTAATTGGTCATAATAAATCTACGAATAGGAAAGAAATAGTATTGGTTTGGGATAACCAGTTTAAAATGTCTCCGAAACGATGTTTAGAATTAATAAATTCGAACTGTTTAAGGTTAGATTGCAAGAGTCCGTTTGCTGAAACAAAAATAACGGATTATCATGTCGCTACGATAAGTCCAATTGATGACTTGTCTATTGCACAAAATTCTGAACAACGTCACGATAACCAAATGCAATTTATGGAAAATATCCAACCTTCTGCAAAAATGTTTTTATAAGGGAATTTGGCAACTAACTGAAAAAGGTTTATTCGAAAGTTTTGAAATTATTAGAAAGCCAGTCGACTCAATAAAGAACCTGATAGTACGTACAAAGTATCCGTCTTTTTGTCAATAATAGGAGACGACGAATACGACATTTACGTGGGGTTGAAATTCAATAATGAAGAGGAGAAAGAAAAATTGGAAGAAATTTGGAGAATTTTTTGTTGGAGAAACCCATGAAGCTTATCAAGCTTACAAATTTCATATTCGAAAACGAATTTTCAGAGAGAATGCATATGTCGCTTCGCAGAGTAACACCAAAGAAATATAAAAAAGAAGTCTCAAGATACAGTACGCCATAAAAGCAGTACAAATAAATGTATGTGGCGTATACTATACGCTGTGGTAATATCCCATCTCGCGCTCAGTACGACTGTTCAACCAAAAATGCAATTTGCTGAAAGTATTCAAGAAAAGGACATTATGCAAAAATGTGGAGGACTGGTAGGTTTAAAATTCAAAAAATGAGGGAGGAAGAACCACACTACGTCCTTGGGTCTGTAGTGATTTAGCCAATCTGTATCAGTAACAAAATACAAACTAAACTGACCCTCTACTATTTTTACTAAATCAAATGCAACAAAGACAACAACAACAACAGAAATAATCGAATAGGCAGATATTTATTTTAACAAAAACTATTTTTATATAACAACAAGTACACACGATATAATAAAGTTGTTTAAAACACTTTAGAGTTCTTGGTTGTGTGATCAAGAGTAATATAAAAGGTGTTATGCTATAGCTCTGGTAAGAAATTAAACCGTTTATGTTGATGGTGAAATTAAATTAAATAGATTGCTTGACTTATTGTAGAGCAGTCTCGTTTCGACTGATATAGTTACGATTTCCTTTATATTGTTAAGATATTGAGTGAGTTGGTTTCTGAATCTCGTCTTGGTTGAATTGATCACTTGATGAGTTGATGTTGAAAAGAAATTGAATTTCACAAGCCAGGTTGATGTTAATAAAAATTAACTTTTAACGAGGAAGTTGGGTTTCATGGATTCGTGTGAGTTGATTATTTTAAGGACTCACTAAGTCGCGTCGAAGTTTCATATTTATGAATTTTCTTGATCACGTCGGAGGCTCGAGAAAATGTTTATCAATTTTTGGCGCGTTGAACTCTGAACATGTCAACTTGAGGTCAACCGTGCGGACATAGGTAGAAACATGACATTATTATTATTTATGGACCAATCAGAAAGCCGATTTTAATGGGTTCAGCACAAACTGAGAATACTTAGCTGTGTTCCTCTTTTAACAGGTTTAAAACAGAGAATGTAGAAATCTAATTCTACAGGTCTATTACTACTAACGATAGAATTAACCCGGTCACGGAAGAAGCCTAGCAAACTGAAGTTAAAGTTACTACAACGCTTGTGGAGGGGCCGTGGCGGTTACCACTTGTTGAGGGTTCATGGCGTGGCTGTTAGCTGTTGTTGATAGAAGTCAGACGTAGAAGAAACGGAAGTAAGGTTCAGATACTCCTGCCCGCCGAGCCCAACTACATAAAAAGGTTGGACTTTGATTAAGTCCAAAGAAGAAGGCAAAGAAAGCAAACAAAACACAAGACCGATAATATATGTATATACAAATATATATTAATAACAAGTTACAATACATGGAAACAGTACAAAGGACGAAGTGTGTGTGAATATTCTGTATGTGCGTGCGTGTGTGAATATTCTGTATGTGCGTGCGTGTGTGAATATTGTGCTTAGCGTGTTTCCACGCTATCCCTTGTTAGCGCCTACATTTCGAGGTTGATAGCTGAAATCCTGAAGGAAAAAGAGAAATTTACCTCAAGGTGTTGGTGCACAGGCCTGAAGGAAAAAGAGATAGAGGCCAAGGGTCAGCGGCTATTTATAGCCAGGGAAGAGAGACCCCTGGTGAAAGGGTTAACGGACTGAAGGAGGAGATAACTCCGACACGCTATGTAATTCATTTCAAATTGCATACTGGAGCAGATGTAACGGTAGTCTCTAGTAGTTATTTTAGAAAATAAACTCCACAATTATTAAAAAATGTAACAAACAACTGTATGAACCAGGTGTTGCAGACCCCTCTCGATGAGAGTGGGGAAATTTATATATAGGATATGGTCTGTATACCCATGTAAAGATAAGTCATAGTAGGCTCGCAAATATTTAAAAATAAATGACGTAAATCTGACCCGTCAACAAGAGGACATCAAAAACGACAAACTTAAATTAATACAAAATTTATTTACGTAATATAACAAAAGTAGTGTTTCGGTTAAAGAAACATGAACAATGAATGAAGTAAATGAAGGAAGAATGAAGTAAATGAAGGAAGAATTAAGTAAATGAAGGAAGAATTAAGTAAATGAAGGAAGAATTAAGTAAATGAAGGAAGAATTAAGTAAATGAAGGAAGAATTAAGTAAATGAAGGAAGAATTAAGTAAATAGAAGAATCCTGACTAGAGAGAAGATCGAAGATAATATAACTGTGATTAAATGTTAAAAGTAGAGTAAGTTAGTTTTTGCAGAAAAAAAAATGTTCGAAAGGTCATCTTAAATGTCCGGTGCTTGCGTTGAAGAAATACACAATGCAGAGGCGAGAAATAATAGCCTATGTTGTGTTAATGTCCGATGAAAGCATTGACTAGTTGCTAGTTAAGTCAAACGATGGACCTTCCGCAGTATTTAACCCAAGTGTACAAAATAGGCTGTTTGAAGTTTGGACGACATGCATGCAGCAATTTCCTGAACCAGGTGAGTTGAATTGACAGGAAACGCCGGTGGTAGATAATATCCAGTGATGCATTGAGTGAACCAAGTGAGTTAGGTTGAAAAGAAACGCCGGAAGTTGATAAGTAAAGGACCGGTAGTGCGTTCACAATGGGCAGTTGAAGATAGACCGAAATAGCTGTACTGTCCAGTGCAGGCGTTGTAATGAACCAAACGAGTTAGGTTGAAATAGGAACGTCAAAAATGGTCTCTCCATGTGTAGCCGGAAGTGAAAAGCTGTGGTGGCCATTAAATATGTAAGTTCAGAAAAGCCTGCGGTAAGGGGCTTTTGCAGCCATTGTATGGGCATGTCCAGAAATGCCAAAATTAGGAGGGGCTTTTAGCCGTTGCAAGTGCTGGTCAGTGCAGGTACGAAAGCCGGAAGCAGAAAGCTGACGTGGCCGGTGTATGCGCAGGTCAGAAACGGCGGAAGTAAAGTAAGAACGTCGAAAGATAAGGGGCTGTGGTAGCCAAAGTAATAAAGGCCAGGAATACCGGAAGTAAGAGTAGACAGGAAAGTTTCCAACTAGTTTTCAGCTGGCAGACAAAAATAAGTGGGTTGTAACTTAATACAGAACCCGCCCAAGCGCCCTCGTCACAGGGACCAGGGACCCACGCTCCTCCTCTCACCCGAATTACGAAGACTACTAGGCATTATAAACTACGTAGGGAAATTTGCTAAGAATTTAGCAGATATTATTAAGCCTCTCAGAGGTTAACTGAAGAAAGAAAACACTTGGTCTTGGGACGATCCACAAGAATGTGCATTCCAAACTCTGAAAAAGATGTTGCACTCTGCACCAATTCTAATCCATTATAATGCTGATTATCCAACAAAAATCTAAGTAGATTCATCTTCATACGGCTTAGGTGGGGTTCTTCTGTTGAATCGAGGGCGTGAATGGAGACCAGTGCATTAAAATCTCTTACTATGACTGGGCAAAGATATTCTCAACTCGAAAAAGAGGCTTTATACCTGGTACTGCGACAAGTTTACAGATTTTCTAGTCGGGTTACTGAAGTTTATTATAGAAACGGACGGCACACTACTGCTGATACTTCTAAAAAAGAAACGTTTGGATGAATTGACCTGTAGGATTAAGCGATTTCGAATGGAACTAATGAGGTTCTTATACGATATCATTTACATACCAGGAAAAGAACTAGTAACAGTTGACACTTTATCTCTGGCTTCTACTAGTAGTCCGACGAGTCAAGATATACAGAACTAATCTGAAACAGACTCGTTTGTTAATTTGTGATTGGAAATATTCTGATAAGTAATCAATTTCTGGAGGAAATTAGAATAAAGCAGTTATCAGACGCTAACTGTAATCAGGTCATAAAATTTTGTAAAGTGAACCATTGGCCAATGTTAATCAGGAAAGATCACGAACTGAAATTATATTGATTTCTATGCTAAGACTTATCAGTTCAACAATGATTTTTATTGTACCAGACCTGACACGTCATTATAGAGGAATTGCAGAAAGAAGTATTAGACCGTTTACAAGTAGGACATTGTTAAGTGTCGATCACTAGCGCTAGTATGGTGGCCGGGCCTATCAAAGCAAATAGCAAAGAAAGTAGAAAAGTCAACCATATGTGAAAAGGATACAAGGTATCCACCAGAGCCACTCCAACCCCAAAGTTACCAGACAAACTATGGCAAAAAGTCGCTATGGATTTATTTGTACTGATGGGACATCAGTATCTTTTAATTGTTGACTATTTCTCTAGATGGATAAAAATTTCACCCATCAGAGAAACCACTTCTGTTAAAGTGGTTGGACACTGCAAGTCAATATTGCAAAGTAAGGTATCCCGAGTAGTATTTGATAGTGGTCTTCTGTTCAGCTCAAACGTATGTTTAAATTTCTCATAAGTTTATGGTCCCAGATATTTCACAAGTAGCCCACATTATCCACAAGTAAATGGAGAAT
This sequence comes from Acanthosepion pharaonis, assembly GCA_903632075.3. Taxonomy (NCBI): domain Eukaryota; kingdom Metazoa; phylum Mollusca; class Cephalopoda; order Sepiida; family Sepiidae; genus Acanthosepion; species Acanthosepion pharaonis. Next base: position 1,204,205 of record CAHIKZ030002578.1, read on the forward strand.
CTAAACGGGCAGTTTAAAAAAGTAAGTGATCCATATATAGCACCTCTGCATTACAGGACTACCCCTTTGGAACATGGTTTTAGTCCGGCAGAATTGTTAATGAATAGGAATCTACTGTTGCGGGTCGGTTTATGCGTTGAGAAATACCCACAACAAACATGACAGTCTCGGGATGGGAGTCCACGTAAATAAATGAAAGAAACGACAAGAACCAAAATGTATGTACAAACAAATGATAATGTATTAACAGTAAAGGGTTACAAATGACAAAAACAAAGATGTGTGTGTCAAATGAATGAGAAAACCGTTTGGTCCAAAGTGTAGCGAGATAATGTGCGGATGTACGTGTGTGTGTGTGTGTGTGCGCGTGTGTGTCTATATATGTATTATTCATGCGTTTCCCAAATGGAACGCGTTCTCTGCGTGAGATTTACATGTTGACGTGCAAGAGCCTCCCATAGTAGTGGTCTCGAAAATTAGAAGGAGTTTAACCCGATAATACTCCCCTCCAGATAAGTAGAATTTTTTCTGCCCATATGTAAAGTTCGTGTAGTTATTTGTGTGGCTGAGATACGTGATTCTACGAAATGTACTTGTGCTGTTATCAGGGAGCTGTCTTATTTTCTAGTTGAATGTAACACGCTCTGGAAAATGCGTCGGAAGTGTAAATTGTTCAGCGTTTGCTAATAAAATTTGTCTTTTTCCAATTCTCTACGTTGAATTGGTTTTGTTGTCCCGTCGTATTGATTCCTTCTTGTTAGAAGAATTTTGTTTAAGTAACGCTTTGTTTGTTTGCTATGCGTGGATAATGTTGTTGGCGCATAAAATTTGATAGAAGCAGCGTCGTGGCAAAGTTGAGCTGATGTAGAATTTCTACCGTGTGTCAAATTCATGTTTGAGAACTTTAAGAAAATTTGCGTGTATTGTTGCCTTCTGATTAAATCAATGTAGCAATAATTAAAAGGCGATTAGAATTTTTTTCGGGTCCCAAGTGTTGCAAAAAAAAAAATCTATCTGCCGAGTCAGAGAACATCATGTATTGCATAGATATTTCATAGAGTCTAATCACAAATTGTGTAGCTGTATAAATGCTTTTTGCTAATAGTTTATAGAGTCCGTCGTGCATGGTAGAGAAGTCTGTCGATGTTTTTCTTCTCTAGCTCTCGGTTTGGAAAAGGTGTGTAAATGTATATTTGAGTCTGTTCATGTATATAGTCTTGTGTGTTTCTTGTTATCAGGAGGAAAATAGTTATCATGTCGGGCGTCACCAACTTGTTTCGGGCCGGTGTATGCGTTGAGAGATAAACACGTGTGTCTCTTGAAATGCCTAGAACGAACATGGCAGACTCGGGATGTGAGTTCACGTAAATAAATGAGAAAAAACGACAAGAACCAATATATATGTACAAACAAATGATAATGTATTGACAATAAAGTGTTGCAAGTGACAAAGATGTGTGTATCAAATGAATAAGAAAACCGTTTGGTCTAAAGTATGTGTAGTGAATGAATACGCGTACATGTGTGTGTGTGTATTGTTCATGCGTTTCCCAAAGAGAACGCGTTCTCTGCGAGAGATTTACATGTTGACGTGTAAGCGGTAAACGTAAGAAAGGAACGAGAAAAATATCGCAGAATATTTATGGTGCCGGAGAGCGTGGCCTAGTAGCCGTTTCAAAAATTAGGAAGAGGTTACCCGACATTACGTACTCGGATCCCAGCAATTTCCAGTTTCTTCTCTAAAAGTTTGTCTAAGCGGAAATCTTACAAAGATTTCTAAAGAATTGATAACAGTATTGAAGCTAGACAAAAGAAGGATTTCGAACTCAGACATCGAACAAAAGTTTTTCCCTAATCTAACTGAAAGACAGCCTGTGTTGGTTAAAACACCAACAACCTTACCAATAGTCGTTGTAAAATCTGCTTCACCAGGGTGTGTTCTAATTAAGACAGGTAGTGGAATTTGTTGAGGACTTGCAATGCCTGGTCTGCACAGAAACCTCAAACATACAAAATTTATCATTTACAAGCAACAATCCGAAACAAAGACAAAACTCGATTTAATTAAATCCAAAATAACATTTATTCAAAAACGACAGTATGTATTGATTGTGTGATAGAGGTGGTGTCTATCATCGGCTCTAGTATTTGTGTTGTGGTGTGAGAGAGTTTGTCTTGCTTCAACCGCCGTAGCACTTTCTCAGACATAGTATTTTGTCCGAGATGCGCTTGCATATATGGTAGTAGTTGCGAGGGGTCATGTCACAGAGACTGATGTTATTGAACAGGTCTCGTAGCATGACATCTTCGGGCCGACCTATTCTTTTGATGATGACATCTTTGAGGGTGTCGTACGGGTTTATTTCTAGTATCGCGTCTAACAAGTCAGTTACTTTGTCTACGACTTCGGGTTAGCGAACTTGGTTTTTTGTGACGTTATTTTCTTGACGGAGAATAGGGCTTGTAATTGAGTCGTTATAGGTAGTAGACGGTGATTTGTGAATACTTCGAAAACTTCCTCATTTTTGTTGTTTTTAGGGGGAAAGGGGGCTGCATTTCTCTGTGTTTTGTTTGTGTCCGTGAAAAGGAAGTAGTGATAAATTGTGAGTGGATTCAATGCTTTCTATGCAGAGCTATGTAAAGGTTATGTAGTAGGAGTTTTGTGATGTCAGTGTAGTCATTTTAAATAGAATTTTTTATGCGAAATTGCTTTGTTTTAATATGTATTGTTTCTTTTAATGTCGGGTCACCAGCTTGTTGAGGGCTTGCAACGCCTGGTCAGCACCGAAGTCTCAAACATACAAAATTTATCATTTACAAGCAACATTTCGAAACAAAGACAAAACTCGGTTTAATCAAATCCAAAATAACATTTATTCAAAAACGACAGTATGCATTGATTATGTGTGATTCGGTTTTGTATGGTATTTTTTGTGATGTCAGTCGGTAGAAGAAGAAGTCAGACGTTATGGCCTGAGAAAGAGAAAGGGTCAAGCAAAAGGCAGAAGAAATGAGCTGTTGTTTGTCTGCTAACCGTGCAATCGTACTAGTAATTGCAATGGCAATTAGGAATTTTTGGGGGTCACACGTGTTGCAAAGGAAAATATATTTGCTGACTTAGAGAACATCTTCTTCAGATATTTACGTTGTGTAGATGTGTTTTAGTTTTTTGAAATATGCGATTTTGCTCTTTACATCAGGTATAATCACAAATTTTGTAACTGTAGTTTATTTTTGTTCGAAGATTTCCGTGTCCGCTGTGCGTGGTAGGGTAGGTAGAGAAGTTGCTCGAAGTTTTTCTTCACTGACTCTCGGTTTGAAAAAGGTGTCTAAACGATTCGTGAGTTACTTTATACAGCTTTGTGTGTTTCTGTGTCCAGGAGAAAATATCAAGTAGTTTGTATGTGTGTAGTTTGGTGTAGGAGAAAGTGCTAGAGAATATGAAGTGAAAAATGCGTACGTTCGTGCGTGTCTGGGTGCACGCGCGTGTGCATTCCCCAGTGGGGAAAGCGTTCTTCTCATTCGATCAACATCTTACCGTTCCTGAGTGAAATAGGAAAAAGAGAATGACAGAGAATGTCACTCCCTATTTATAAGTTTAGGGAGCGTCCCCTAGCGGCGTTATTTTTTTTAGGAAAGTAAGTGGGGTAATTCCACACTGCTGCCTCAGTTAAATTTAACTTTTCCAATAAGTAACTTTTGCACTTCAGGATATGCGCATCCACATATGAGCTGATCAACGAGCCTTTCTTTATTGTCTTTGAACTTACATTTTTTGCGACGTTTTTCAGAGAGTCTGTTCTACAAAGTAACAGTTCTGGAGAAAAAAAAGCTTCCTGAGTGTAACGTCCACCTTATTATGACTTTCCACTTCCGATCTTTTGTAGCTTTTGGAAAATATTTGTCCCCTTACTACCTCTTCCCAACCCTGTTCTACCATCTATTTACAAAGACTTATTCGGTAGGTTACTCATTGTTTAAAGAAAGAGTCATTTGACATTTCTGGGACACGTTATGAGGAAAGAAGGCTTAGAGAACTTGATACTCACAGGACACAATGAAGTCAAGAGGAACAGAGGAAAATATTGACTAATCTACCGAACGACTTTGTGTAAATGGATGGCAGAACAAAGATCGGGGAGATAGTAAAAAGAAAAAAAAACACATTGCTAAGAGCTGCAAAGGATAAGAAGTTGTGGAGAGCTGTGTCTGTTACATAGAAAAAGTAGATTCAGTTAAAAAAAACTATATAATTCACTGGCTTGCATACTACTCTGAATTCTCATAATATTCATTTCTTATTTCCTCTTTTTACATCATTACAAAAGTCCCATTCAGTAACAGTCTGCCTTCAGTGGTACTTGATCCTTGTATTGGATTAACAATAGTATTAAAAAGATTCTCAGCAAAGTTTGAAGCATTGATATCAAAATTTTATCAAGGGTATGCTCGTTGAATTATCTCCAAGCATCTTAATTATACAAATTGTTTTTTCCAGCTAATGTCCAAAAATACAATATTATTTGAATTTCTTAGATGAAACATTATCAATGATTCATTTTTGACTAGTATTTCTTTCGTCTTAATTTCAGCTGCTTTTCATTGCAACTCCCAGATTTAATCATCCTAAGCGTGGAAAGACATCTGAAGAAAAGCAATGTCCATAATTAAAAGAGGACAAAAAGGTAATATAACTTTTTTATTCGTGGTTTCCATTCAGGACATTGCGCTAATGGCTCTCTACAGCTTCCTATCACTTGTAGCCCTTAGCAGCATTTCTTCCTTTGCTAGAAAAATAACTACGATAGTTTAATATCAAAGAAAATAGGAAAAATTAAATGAAATAACAGAATGAGCTAATAGGTTATTGCTCCTCAATTGAGGAACGTAATATTTTTCTGCGTAGCCAATAAAGAAGGAAACGTGTAAAAGAAAATACATATGTATCAATAATATATTGAGACGGGTATTTTCTTTATACACAAATAACATTCAGTCCGAAAAAACATTCCTTCTTTTTATATGAGGTTGTCTTGACTTAATAAAAATAGTTTCAAGGACTTTTAAATGATAATTAAGTTGTGATCTGTATAGAATTGAGAATATGTCCTCTTGGAAGGGCGATGCACACTTTTGATTTTGTATAAGTTGTTCTGCTATTGCAAACCTGGACGTAATAACAGACTTATACAAATTATTTAGTCCACCTTTTTTCCAGATTGAACATTTCATAGTTGTTAGTAAGCAGCTTGAATAGAAAATAAAGTACAAGTTTCCAGTGAAATTCATAGCTGAAGTGAGAAGGAAGCAACTGGAAGATAAAGGATGCAAGTTTATGCGTTTCAAGGTTTATTCTTTATTTCTAATGAATTCTTCTGATTGACTGTCTGTCTGAAAGTTGTGATAAAAAAAGCAACTAAAATTAAGTGGAAATAAATAATAATCAAACATTAATAACCACAAGTTCTAGTTCTGTTCTATGTAGTAAGTTTATACTGACTTCTAAGGGAAAATAGTCTTTTTTTTTTAGTATTCTATTTTTGGAGTACAGATTGCTTTGAAAATATAAAATGTGATTGTTACTCACATTTTTAGATTCAACTTGCTTCTTTACCTCTGAGTCTTTTCTAAACCACTCTATAGCAACTTGGCAAATGTTATACAATTCTCACCAAATCCAGTTTTGGGATACGACTTTTTAAAAAAAAAAAAAAAAAAACTCTTCCTTGATTCTATTTTTGAATTTCAGAAATATTTTATAAACCTATTTTAAGTTTTTCTCATAAATGATGAAATTAAAGAAGATTTACTGCAGTTGCGATATGAATTGTATTCTATTACAAATTGAAAATTTTCATTATGAATTAGAATAAAGGCCGATTATATTGACCGAGTTTTTTGGGGTTTTTTTTCAACAAGTCTTCTTTATTTTAAGATCTTTTGCGGAAGTGGATAACCTGGAAGACAGAACTTTATTGTTGTGGAGGTTAATTCCTTTTCCGCCTCGGCAAACGTAAATTCAAGGAAAAAAGAATACATTTGTTGAGTATGGGCAAATAAATGTATAATTTATTTACAAATTTTACATACATACAAAACTAGTAATTTTTATCTGTTGCTGTTACTAAGTGAGCAGGGAGAGAGAATGGTGAAATTAGAGACATTGCTAATGGCTGTTGTTGTTTCTCTCTCATCGCGTTGTTGTTGACATGAAAGCTGGTTCGTGTCGCATCTCTCAGCTTGCCGTTGTTGACGTCCAAGTTTGTCTGGGTTGACTTTGTCTTAATTAGAGACTATATTGGCATTATTTGGCTCCGAATTAAAGTTTTTGTTGTTGGAGCAAGAGTGGCTCTGACTGGTCAATAAAGTGTTCGTTTTATTTTGGTTAAAGCGGGTGTATACGTGGAGCCTATGAACAGAAAACGTATGCAGTCTGTTTTGGGTCGTCGACCGGTCAACATCCGGTTTGTGTAGAAAAATGTAAGAGGGACAACAGATCAAACTTTAAAAATTTACAATAGTATTTTTTTCGTGAACTTAAAAACAATATTAACATTATCAAAATCAATTTTTTAAAAGTGTATTCAAAATATAAAACCGGGTGAATAAAAGTGATATACGTGCTATTGATCATTCTTTACCAAGTCAATAAATAAATCTTTAAAGCGGTCATAATCTGTGTCCTCATATCAGTCAGATAACAGTTTGCGTGTCTGTGTAACTGTTCAGTTTTTCTAGAGTCAAGTGTAAATAAATAAATAAAAAAAAATGATAAATTTAGATAATGCAATTCACATCATTTCCTGTTTTAATTAATATCAATATTTAATGCGCATTAAACCGTTCCTGCTTACGATCACCGAAGTTAATCAACGTTGAGGCTGGTCAGTATCTAGAAGAGTGACCAACTGGGGATATCAGGTGCTGTAAGCTTAGATCTGAAGGTGGTGAAATCTATAATACCTTGGAATTGTTATTCAGAGAGCCGAGTTCCAACCCAAGTTGGGTTTGTTATATTCACTTTAGGGCAAATACCTTTGGGAAAGGTATGAATGCACCTCTCCTCCCCCTAACTGTGGGTTAATTAGTAAGATTTGTATTACTAAATCATTTTCCCACCCAAAAATTTTGACAGTCTGAAAAATATATTTTCTGCCTTTTAATAATCTACAAAGGGTTGATAAGCCGTAGAAAATGAATTAATCAATAAATACAAATAGCAAATTAAAATGTAATAATTTTTCTTTACGATAGAGTAGGATCTTGTTGTTAACCACCAAGCATAGCAAGATGAGTAGGATTGTCTTATAAGCAGGTGTTTTGCCTAAATTCACCAAACATTTAGTTAAATTAAATTAATTCAACCTGTCAGTATACTGATATTCTTCTATGAGCTGTGTCTGTTCAGGACATGGGCAATCATGACTCTCCACATTTTCTTGTCCTTTTATAGCATTCGTAATTTTTCTTTATTTGTTCTCTCTCTCTCTCTCTGTCTCTCTCTCTTAATCCTTACTTTGCCAACCATTTACACAAGCTCGTTAAGTGAGTTATGCACTGCTTTTCTCTGCCCCACTTGCATTCAATATGTACTGTGTGTGTCAAATTTCCTAAGTCCTCTTTTTATTATACGCTCTAAAAATTTCAACTATCTCTTTCTGATGATAATTATAAGTGTTCTTTTTGTTTCCACTTTCTCTGAAACTTTGTCCTTCCTTATATGTTTGGCCCATGGTATTCTCAGCATCCTTCTGTAGAACCACATTTCTCTTTTGCCTCAAGTTTCTTCTTCATCTGTGAGAAGATTGCCCAATATTCGCTACCATATAGGAGGATGGAGGATGGATATTATATAACAGTTCATTACTCTTTTCTTTGTTTCTAATTCCTTTTAAAAATGTGAAATGAAAAATATATTGTAGGTTACCCCCCCCCACACACACACTTAGCTTTGGTGAGTCAAACATTTCCTTATTTTTCCTTTTTCTTCCTTTTGCTCCAACATGTAGCAGTAAGTAGATGAAGACATCCTCACTGGAGAAGAGAACGTTCTATCCACAGGTCAAGTGATGACTGAACTCTTACACACAAAGACATGCACAATTCTTAAATAGCTAAGTTTTTAATGTTTAGTTTTTTTCCTTTTCATCTGTATACACAATAATGTATCTTCTCTTTGTTAATACATATTAGAATATTTAATTTGAGAACCACTACTACAATGTTTTACAAGTTTACATTCTAGCCTCTTTTATGATCTTTGCCACAACTTTTTCCCCTGCTTTCAAATCCAGTTCCCAAAGCCTTGATCCTTATCAGAGATAAGAATATATTTTCTGACGAACGAGGGAGCTGGAAAATATAAAAAAGGAATCTGCCCATCCTTGCCCTGACTATGGTGCCATAAAGTCGAGGAATAACGCTCACAACTTGTCGGACCCTTGCTTCCAAAAAGTAGATCCCAAAACTTTGATTCTTATCAGAGATAAGAATATATTTTCTGACGAATGAGAGGGCCGGGAAAGTAAATTTGGAGGGAAAAGTTCTCGATATTTCTGAGCCTTCTAATCTTGATAAACACGGAGAATATGCGTCTCAGTGCCCAGTGAGTACTTGACATCGTCTGTGATAACATTAGGTTAGCTATAGAACACCAGTCATCTTCGGAACCAGTTTCAAGAAAGTGATCTACCTGCTGGACTCTAAAGACAGAACTTCGGTCCTTTATTAAAAACTGAGATCTGCTTCCTTGCACCTAGAAATTCCTGTCGTCGGCCTACGAACTCACAAACTTGTTTTTGTCCAAACTCACATGAATCAATCAAATGTATCAGAAGCCATTAACTATTTAGTGAAAAACGTCCACACCTCGCAACAAAAATGGTAATTCCTGGAACAATATCTTGGGAACACCAGAAAAAAATCGCCCATTTTGAAAAATCGATAATCATGAAAAAATGCTGTAAATCATAAATGGGTAAAAAATGTTATTTTTTTTGTGTGTACACTGAGCGTAATTGCTCTATCTTATTCTAATGAAATGATGGATTTTTTTATTTATTAATCCGACAGATTTTATTATTTAAAAGTTATTTTTATTGGATACCTATATTTGAGTAGACACTCCGTTCATTTATTATACAATACATTTATTTTCGTCTGACAGCCTGAATAATCGAGAAATCTTATTAAAGAAAAATCAGAGATCGCATACATTTCTTTAATAAGATTTCTCGATTATTTTATCCAATAAAAATAACTTTTAAGTAATAAAACAGAGAGCACTGTATATTACTGTTTTGGTAGGTGCCTATATTTTCGTCTTTTCTTCTTAGTTTATGTTTCCTTTTATTGCTTTTTTTTCTTTTGGGTTTTGTTTTATTGCTTGTTTTTTTTATTAGTTATTTTTCTGTGGTCACCTGGTAGATCATTTTTAATGGCTATGGGTAAAAAAAAAGTTATTGCAATAAAAATAATGTGATACAAGTCAATTCTTTTTTTATTTAGGACAATATTTATTTGTTATTGTTTTTGAAATTATCTCTTGACAAGTTCTGTAATTTCCTGGGGTGTGGATGACAAGGTACAATCATAAAAAAACAGAGTACAAAAGTAGATTGACCAAGGTAAAATATCGAAGATAAATAGATTGTTGTGAACATATTGAGAGAACTGATTACTATTTATTTAAATTTCAAATGCCCTTCATGACGTAAGCAATCATAACACTCCAGTTTCTTTTTCCTTTATCTGTGAAAAGAAATTAGTTGCGAATTTGGGTAGCAATATCTCTTTAATGTATGTTTCATTGAACAAGAAGGACAGGGTTATTTTTTTCATTTTTCATTAAGCTTTTCTTGCATACATACAAGTTTCTTCTTTTCTTGATTTAATATAAAAATTGTCTAAAAGTTTGTTGGTGCCAAGTGCTTTCGGATAAACTGTTAGCCATTGTCAAGGATTATTTGTTTGTTATACTACTATAATATATAGTGTTTAAGAGGCTGTAGTCGATGGTATAAAAGTTGCTGATTGTAGATATATTCTTAATTTCTAAATGTAGGCATTGCAATGTAGTTGTGTTCATAATTAATGCTATTAATGGTTGTTTTTTGTTTTATTTATAATGAGGGATTTCATTGCTTTTAAATTTTAAACGCTTTTTTTGTAATATATATATATATATATATATATATATATATATATTGCTATTTTTCCAATTTTTGAATAAGGTGTTACGTTGTGCATAAACTGTCCGAACAACTTTTGACCATCGTAGTCATTTTCAAGAACCAATGTGATATCTCTATGGTAGCTAGAATTCTTTTGTCTAAATCCTGGTAATCTTTCAAAAGCTGGAAGTTTGAAATAGTCTGCGATGGTTGAAAGTACTTAAAACAATAGAAAAATATAAACTTTGGATAGTTTATCCATAATTTTGAGCACAATGTTCAATACCTTATTCGATAATTAGAAAAATACAATAAGAATATTAAACAGTTCTTTTGTAATCAAAACTTAGTCCTTTTTAATCAAACTTGATTACTTGCTCTCTAAATATAATTTATTCATATATATCTGTAAAACAGAAGTCTATCTGTGTGCCTGTCCGTGTGTGTGTGTTTGTCTGTGTGTGTATGCTATTTATGTATGTCCAAATTTCTTGAACCATTTAAATTAAATTGTACACGCATAAGGCAAATTTACTAAGTTAGGTCAAAATTAATTTTTCAATCTGTAGCCCCCTCCCCCAGGTTTGGCAGAAAAATCGATAAAAGTGAAGGTAGGTACAACTTTTTGCAAAACCCAAAGCAAAGTTACACGCGAACAAAGTTTTTACTGGATAAGATGATGTTCTTTGAATTTAATTCAAAACATAGCTCAAGTTACGAGGTTTATATAGAATGCTTGATAGTTTTCCTGCGACATTGGCTTTACACTAAAATTGTAAAAAAAAACTATGAAACAATCGTTTTTTTTTGTACTTGAAATAAAAACTTGAATAACTTCCTTATTTTTTTATTCAATTTTCTTCAAATATGTTGCAACAAATTGCCATCATGCAAGAAATAAGTGGCTTTAGTCCCGTTCGCTTCCTCGCGTATAACGAAAAATTACGAAAAACTGTTAAAAAAGCCCGTTTCCGGGCATAACTCCCTGGTCTGCCATCTGATGCTTTCCAAATTTGCCATGTAAATTACATATGACACACAAATTGACTTGTGTGAATGTTTGGTTTACATTATTTCAGTTAAGCTGACAAAATCTGCAACAAACTAGGTCCAAAATCGGCTTTTGCCATTTAGCTAATAGCTTCTTCATGTGATTTCATCCTAAAAGTGGCATTCGAACAAACTTTGATACAAAGATTGTTCGAGAAGGATTATTGAAGCGTTAAAAGGGAAATTTTTCCGAAGAACCTCTTATTAACCCCAGAAATAAAGGTGTGAAGCAGTGTGTGTGTGTGTGTGTGTGTGTGTGTGTGGGGGGGGGGCGTTCATGCGTTTGCACTTGCAGTTGAATCAAGCTCTGATGCTTCATCCCTGTTTTTGTTTGATTATTAGATTTGTGAACAATGACATACTATTTGAAAGTTATTACGGCCATAGGAAATTTACTGAATATCTAAAACATTGAAACAATTTTATCCCGAGCAATGACCATGCAAGAAGGTTTTATTGATGGAATTCCTTTGTTACGTACACTCAAGGGGTGCAGGTATACAGGTGGGGGGTTGCGGTTATATAATTGCAGTCATGTATACCCGGGCAACGCCGAGTACATCGGCTCGTATATCTATCTATCTATCTATCTATCTATCTATCTATCTATCTATCTCAATCGAGAACTGTGGGGAAAAGCGCGTATTTGTAAACAGTAACTATTACTGCAAATAATGCAAGAATCTCCCAACGGATCGAGTCATCTAATACGCAAAAATTCGCAAAAATAGCCTAGGGGTTAGAATCTCCGACTGATACCAAATCGGTCGGATTTCGGTCCCAGCTTGAAGCGATCGGATGTCTAACCATACTGAGGAGCTGTCATACAGTGAAACAGTTTGTCTGTGGATGACGATATATATATGCGTGTGTGTGTGTATGTGTATCTGTGTGTGTGATTGTTACTGTGGAGATAAGAGTCAGTACTTCATGATGGCTATCAGTTTCATGCCAAGATATCTTCAGATCATTATCTACAAATCCTCTTTGATACTGATCACTCTCCCTATTTTTTATACCTCTTTAAAGATTCCTTTTGCTTTCGTCTCTGTAAATTACTATGATTCCTGGAAAAGACACTGGATTAGTTTTCTCATTGCTTTCTTCAGTTTTGAATTCAAAGAGTGACTACCACCTAAGGCTAAAGAGCAGTCTATTCTGCTAATTAACCCATAGCTTGGGGGAGAAGAGATGAATTCATGCCTTTCTAAAGGATATTTGTACAAAAGCAAATACAATAGACTAGGTACTAATTTGAACACAGCTCACCGATTACATTTTTCTTGCTAATAACCATGACACTACTTGCACGTCAATCTGTTATTTGCTTAGATACTGCTGACTATAAATAATCCATTATTTGCTCAGATACTGCTGACTTTAAGCAATCCGTTATTTACTTATATCCTGCTTACTATATGTAATCAGTTATTTGCACATATACTACTGGCTATAATTAATCTGTTATTTACCCATATACTGCTTACTTGTAAATTGAAATTATTTTTCTTGTCCGATTTATGCTTTTGTTCAAGTCAGTAAAACCAACAAGTTGACTCAAATTTTGAATTATTGTGACCATTACATAAATAACCAAAAAAGAAAAGACGTTCTTGAGAGAAATAGTGAGATTGTATGGAAGTAATTCCACAAAAAAAATTCCTGATGGGAATCAATTTTTGATTTGACATAATTGAGAATTTTGGGGATGAGGAATTACCATTATTAGATGTCTTTCTATTTGGATTAATATCTTCATTTGGATTGTTATACTAACAACATTTTGGCCGTTCAAGTGAGATAACAACATTGGAAAATAAGACAGATGAAAGAATCCATGCACGTGTTAGACACTGACATCCTCCCCAGTAGAAATAAATATCTTATGGAAGCCTCTGACGAAGGACACCCAACAATAAATTCTACCACCCAAATCAAGATGTACCTGAGTACAGACATTAGGTTGAAGGTTTCAGAATTTCATCATTAAATTGTGCATGAGATGGACTAATGGATTCGAGTGGTTAAAACACATCTGGCAGATGTCAATTTAATCCCTGGTTCTTCTAGCACTGAACGGTCATATACACTGGTTCAGTGGAAAAAATAAACAGACAATGCAAGGTGACTGGTGACTATTAACTGATACAAGTTATCTCCCCTAAGAATGGAAAGACATCTGAAGAAAGCTGGTGAGTACAATGGATGAAACATAGTGATAAGAATATGTGTCTCGTGTTACTAAGCGTATTATAGTGGCAGAACGAAGAAGAAACAATGAAAATATAGAGCAATAAACAATTGTATTAACATAAAATACAACAAATGGAAAATCCGAGTAGATGTCTCTCGTATGAAAAAAAAAGAGATAAGAGGAATTGTAAAAGGTGAGGCGTACAGAAGCTGAGGGGTGATGAGTTGTAACTGTGGCGACGGTCTTTGGTGTGCTGGCCGAGTCTGATTTATTTGGAGGTCATTTTCCGACGAAGTGTGTGAACACTGGCCAAGATAACGTCTAACTGCTGAATGTCCCTTTGATAGGCTTTTATGTCTCTTGTTAGGCTCAAATCAGTTCCAGTTTTTATTTTGTTTCTTTAGGCGGGAGTCGGTGCAATTGCGAGGAACAACTGGACTGTATTGCTTATTTTTTTTGGGGGGGTGCGTAAGTAAAAACGGAAGATATATGCGTAACCTTGTGCAGCTGACGGAATTTTAGTTCAGTTTTGAGTGTTCGAAGCGTTCCTATCCAGCCAGTGGTGGAAATTAGTGTAGCATGAATCAAAAGATGATCTGGTTTTAGGAAGAATGTAACGATAGCAAGGCATGTAACAAAATAGTTTGGTTATTAATTTTAACTATTTCATCTTTCATAGTACTACTGTTGCTTTTTATCAAAATGCTATTATTAATTTTCGTTCTCTGATCATCAAGCGAACAGCATAGATCAAAAATAAAGAAATAACCTCTGAGAACATATTGTGCTTTCTTGGGCTCATTTTTTCCACTGAAATGAAATGGAGTGATTGTATTGAATTAATTGCTAGGTCTATTAGAAAATTGGTTTGCTGTGTCGTGCCAGAAAAGTATTTTTTTCTCAGAATCTATCTTGCACGCTTATAAATCTACCATTCATCCGTGCATTGAATATTGTTGCTATATCTGATTTGGTGCTCCTATATATCTCGAGGTTCTTGACAAAATCCAAAGAAAGATCAGTAATGTAATTGATCCTGATCTGGCTTCTCGACTTCAGTCACTTTCCCACCACCATCGCTTGGCATCCAGCAAATACTTGTATAGCAATTGTTCTGATGGTACCTTGACTGCATTAATTTAAGCGTACTACTAGATTAGTAACGAGGTCTCACAACTTTACTCTTGAACTATAGCTCAATATAACCTTATGTTCTATTCTAATGCTTTCTTTTCTCTCAGTTCTCACCTGTAGAACTCTCTTCTCGTTTCTTGCTTCCCTGCTACCTACAATCTTCAAAAATTTAAATGCAATGCTAATCACCATCTTCTGGCTTTCTGAATCTTATTCTTTTATTGTCCTTTCTACTGAATAAAGTCGTCTTATTTTCTTTCACTCTCAGTAACCACTCGTATCTTCATGGCATTATCACATAGTTAGGGGTGAAATGATTGTAAAAAATAGCTGTTTAAAAATTTTGTTTGATTACCACCACCTGATGGTAATTACAGGTTGCGAGATATTATGATTACAGGTGGCGCAAGATTTGAAAGTCTCTTCCTCTTTACCTTTTTGAGTTTAGTAGCGACAAGAGGTTTTCTTCTTCTTGCTCAGAGACACACGCTAAAGGCTGTTTTGAATTTTTCACAACTTTAACTTCATCTCACATTTTTCTTTTTGTAACACATTTAATATATTTATTTATATTTGTTTGTTTAAATTCCATGTTATATTCCTTGTTTTTACCCAGACTCACATGAGTCTACCAAATATTGTTTGCGGGACAAATGTACCAGTCACTATTAAATATTTGCTAAAAATCGCCCCCACCTCACAGCAAAAGTGGTGATTCTTGCAACAAATTTAATGAATATTCATTTTCGGGACAACTTGAGATTTACTTATGAAAACAAATATTAGCAATAGAGAGAAAAAAGTCCATAAAAACATATGTTGTGACCAAGTAAATGGTTAAAGAAATAACAAAACAAGTGTTACAGATATATCATATATTAAACAGTAAGTACAACGACTAGTGAGTGTGTGTCGGTTGACCCAGCGTTCAATCTATTCGACTGTTATATTTAACAGCCCCCCACCCCCACGAGGGATGTATGTGGCACAAGTCAGATTTTAACTTGGTTTCTCAGAGCCCGTAGGCTCGGTCAAAAATATTCCCTTAGAACCCGCATAAACGGGTTCAGGACCTGTCTACTTCCCCGGACGAAACTTTGCCCTGCGGCAAAGCCTCGTCCGGGTCCCTCTCCGCTTGAGGCAGAGATTTCGACAGTTACGAACAATCTATTCGACTGTTAATATTTAACAGCAGAACGAAGGATGTATGTGGCACAAGGCCGAGTTTACCGTGGGTTTCTCTGTGCCCGTAGGCTCGGCCAAAAATATTCCCTTAAAAGCCGCCTAAACGTCTTCAGGGACTGTCTACCCCCCCCGGACGAAACTTTGCCCTGCGGCAAAACCTCGTCCAAGTTCCTCTCTGTCGAGGCAGAGAGTTTGACAGTTGAACAATCTGTGCGACTGTTCCACCAAGGCCTTCTCTCCTACTAATCTTATAGTAAGCGGAAGAGTCCAACATAGACTCTTTAGAAGGAGGTCACCACAACAACTTCTAAACAAATGAAGATCTGTAAAAGTAATTTAAAATTATTCTCATCCTTTTGGGGTTTTCTCATTTTCGTATTTTTCAAGTGAGGCAAAAACTTTGAGAGGAATCAAGTCTTAGTCTGACCTTTAAACATAACAATTACACATGTTATATTCATCAAGTAAAAACCAAAAAAACAAAAAACAAAAACAAAACAAAAAGAAAGTTAAGTAAATTTTCAAAATGTTATTCTGATAACAAATTCTATACTTATATATGTTTATATATACTTATATATAAGCATTTGTATACTAATAAATGTCTATACATATTTAGGTTATGTGTCTGTGTGTTTAAGCATTGGTTTTGTGATTATATATTTTTTGTCTATACAACAATTTTAAAACAAATGATCAAAGTAAATTTTTCTCTGGCAAAAGACATGTGAAAAATATTTCAAATTCTTCATTACATATGTACAGTGTCAAGAAGCAACAGTTGCAGTAAATTTTAAACAAAACATTCCCACCAACCACTGTATGAAAATATGTGAAACCAAATGCAGAACAAAGAATAGGCGGTCAGCTGTTAATGGAGACCTATTTTACAAGGATATTGAGGGAAAAGGCTTTACAGAAGAATGTCAGAATTATTTCGCACACAAATTGATTTTAAAAGAATCCTTAACATAGTTACCGTGTCCTTGAGTACTGACTACAATATCAAGAAGACAGACAACAACAGGATCAATAAGAAGCAGAATTGGGGATTCATTAAAACAGTCAGTCAGTCAATTACGTACCATGCGAGATACACGCTTAAGTGATCATGTATCTTTCGATACATGACTGACGAGGCAGGTTTTTTCCCGCAGTAAGTTGCCATTTCATTCTGCGTTAGACCAGTTAACATCCAAGGCTATAGAACCCGCTCTGTCCTGATATTTACCCATAGCTGGGGGAGAGGAGGTTTCATACATTTCCTAAGGGTATTATTAGCACGTAAGTGAATGTAATGGATTCGACTGGAATTAAAACAGACAAGACCAAATTCACAAAGGACCCAACGACATCAAAGTATAAGATAGCTACTGAGATAAAAGTAACTCCAAGACAGTAAGAACGAATGTTCATGACAAATGAATCTTTAAATCATATCAACGTACCTCCCCAGTCCCCATGAACTTCATGTCAGCAAGGCATCTGTTCATGGAGTAAAAAAAAGCTATGAGTCTGCAAGAAAGTGGTTTGGTCCTTCAACATTCTGGATTCGACTAATATTCTTATTTGTGGTGTGAAAGAACGGGCAAAGATGAGGGAAGTGAAATAAATTTACCTTTTCACATTTGTGGTGTGAACTAAAGGAGGAAAAAATGAGTGATGCATTCTTACCTATATACATGCGTTTGTAATGTAAAGGGTCGGAGAAGAAGAAGGAAAGAAAAAATGAACGATGTAAACTTAATTTCTTCACATTTGTGGAAGGGGGAACAAGAGACGATATAATACGTGATGTAGACTAACCTTTTCCCATTTGTGGTCTGAAGAAATGGGGAAGTAGAGGGGAGTGGTGGCCAGGTACTGAACTAGCAATGTTGGTTGAGTAATCCAAAGAGTCACTTGACCAAACGAATTGTGAGTTAAATACCTGGTCACAGCAGAGGGAAGAAAAACTTCGAGAATTGAGTTACTAACAGGAATTAATTGAAACTGAGATACCCCAAAAAGGCATGGCACGTGGAATTAGAACAATCTACTCCCAGTGAACTAAATATAGGGTTCAGTTCGAAATTCCAACGTATATCACCCGTATATCAGGCCGGGCGTACAAACGCTCGAATCGTCGTGAATATAGCAATAAATATGAGGGCAACACTCCGAACGATGTAAAAAGTGTAAACTTAACTTCTTTACATTTGTTGCGTGAAGGAATTGGAGGAAAACTTTCTAAGGATTCCAGCTATACGCAATCAGTTCAAGTGCATTGCCACTACCTTATGTCACTACATAAGCCTGTACATAATGTCTACTCATAAGCATATGTTAATTAGTGGTAGCACTTTATGCCGTTCATTGATCTCAAGCTTCTTCGTCTATTTGTATTTTCATTTTTACTTCCTTTTCTCTAGAGATCTATGTTTTTTTTCTATAGGAGATCTAGATCTGTTTCGTTTGTTGGTGAATTTCTATTTTTCACAATCGATACTTAAATCATCGAAACTGTCTTGGTTTTCCATTGACTCTTCATCACTTATTTCCTGTTGCTTTATAGAGTCCGAGCTGGACTCACTTCCTGACTCAATTTCTTGTTGGTCCACCTCCACTTTGTATTCTTGTCTGGATCTTATTTTATGGATGTTTTTAAATATTAATGCTGTATTGTGTCCCTTCTGCATTATAAAATTCGCCTTTTCAGTTTCAGATTCGCTAATTTTCTTGTACCACATTTTTTCCATTAATGAAATATAACATGGTTAATGCGGCTCTAATCTGTCTTCCCATTAATCCAAACGGACTTTCTAATCTGTCATCTTGTTGTATCATTCTGAAGCTAAGTAATAGTTTTGGTAAGAAACTGTCTGTCGGAGTTAGCTCCTCCTTAATTCCCTAATTGTTTACTAGGGGTCGTTCTCCCTATATTATAAATACTGGGCAACTTCTTGCCTCTTTCTCGTTTTCATTTTGCATTTCAGCGGACACATTTAAAAATGTGATCTCTTGTAGAGATATGCGTTTTTCCCACTTGTGGGAAAACGCCATGAAACACATACACGTACGTACGAACATTCACCAAAATACAAGCTCTTTACGTTCACATGCAAACACAAACATTGATGCCCTTGTCACTTGTAAATCTTGTTGTTTAACGCATATATTTGTTGACATATATATATATATATATATATATATATATATATATATATATATATATATATATATATCTTGTTTGTTTTTCTTTACATCTTCGGTTGGATTCAATTTGAGTCCACCATTTTCTTGTAGTTGGACTTTCTTCTAGCAGGAATAAACAGCACGTGTTTCCCAATTCAACAACACTCAAAACCATACGGTCATCTACACTGTCAATTTTATCTTGTTGAGGAGAAAAACATTTTTATAGTCTGTAACATTCTTTCTACAATTTCATTTGATTGTAGGTGATATGGTAGGGTTTTATATGTGATGCATCCAATTTTCCTTAAACAAGAACACAGATTTCCGTCACAAAATTCTGGAGCATTATCTGCTACTAATATTTTCGGTAGTCTATTTCTAGAAGATATTACCCGTAATATTTGACTAATCATTACTAATTTCCCTGTAGTGAACACTTTAGACCAGCCAAAAACAGTCAACCAAAATAAAACACAATCTCACTCCGTTAATGTGTGCGTGGTTCATATGAACGCGAGACCAGTTCTGTATCCTTAACCCATTTGTATACTTTATTCTGGCAAAAATATCAGTACATTTCAGACATATATGTAAAAATGTTTTTCAACATCGTGTGCATATCCAGGCCCCCATGCTTCTAATTTCAAACGTGTGACTGTAATATCACTATGCACATCGTCATGTACACTTTTTATTACATCATTTCAGGTGATACTGTTGTGGTATGTTGGTAAAGATGGTGGTTTGTAGATGTCTATTTACGGCTGCGTGAATAACATGACCACTCAATTTATATTTGACGTAAAATACCACAAAACATAACATACAAGAAGTGTGGGGTACAGCGTACCCGGATTAAAAGGAGAATTTAATACGGGATACCCTGCCCACAAAATACAACGCAAATTTTAAGAAAAGACAACACGATAAGGAACGTTTGTAGAAAATAGAACATTGTATATTTAATGTTATTCATGCAGAATAAACAAATTTGTATATTTTTATATCTTGTTGAATAGAGTAAAAAAGATTAATGCTTTAGTTCGTTTAAGCAAATGTGATTTGAACAAAAAATGTCTATGTGTTCGCTGTCTTTCAACAGAGTAGTAGAGTAATGTCTGTTTCTTTTGTTTTTGTGTATCCGCCGAGTAGGTGGAAAGGAAAAAGGGGCGATCAATTTAAGTTGAAAAAGAGAGTGTGAATGAGAAATAAAAGATAAGAGGAAAATGTACTTATCGGGTTGTTTTGGAGTCAGTTGTAAATTTATTGTTGTTGTTGTTTTCCTTTCCTACCCCACTTTCTGCTCTTACTTAGTGTCTGGTTGAGTCAGTGACGGACCTGACTGTCAGTCTTCTGTCCTCTATGATCTCTGCGCCCTTCTGACTGGTGATTGACTTGAGTCTCTCTATTTATAACTGTCTTTTTTTCACACTGGATCGTTATCTTTTTTTTTTAGTTTAGCAAATCGCCTCCTTTCATTGGTCAAAAAATTAATTTCACACCTTATTGCGAAATCTGTTTTTAGTCGTTTTGATCCGATTTTGCGGATGTGCAAATCTACTTTGTGTTTTTCAGTTATTTGTTGGAATGATATAGGATTTGTATCCTATAGAAGGAATAAAAATGGTTTTACAAAAACATAACATTTGTATTTATTTGTGTATATCGATGTACATGCGTAGAAGTTAAAGATCTGTAGGTGTTATGTCCCTTAGACTGTAAATATTTTTATCTGTACTCACAAAAGTTAAATTACAAAGCTGAGAAATGAGGAATAAACTGTAGCTTTAGAAGAATGTTTCAAAGAGAAAAGTTCTTGTTTGGAAATTTTCTGTATGTTTGTAACGTAGTTTGTAAACGTTTGTACTTACGTGCAGGCGTGAATGTGCTTTTAACGTCTAACCGTCAATGGTCGAAACGAGAATCCTTTTGCAACTACATTTTGCAGCGAGAAGAGAGAAGAAGAGAACGAGGCAAGAAGTCGCCCACTATTTATAGTATAGGGAGAGAGACCCCTAGTAAACATTAGGCAACTAAGGAGGAGCTAACTCCGACAGTACTACTAAATCTCCATTACATACGCATCATTTTCTACAGTTAACTGATGTCTAATTTCTTTGTATGGCCTTTCAGCTTTTGAACAATTCAATTTATTAGTTTTTATTCTCGATACAATTTTACTTAATATTGGATCCTGTAATGTTTCTGAGGCAAGTTGATTTATTGGTAGAACGTTAGTTTCTACCCAGTGCAAAAATTCATCTTCCATATCTTCTAATCTGCTGTCTTTTTGTCCCTTTTTAAAATGTAAAATAACATGGGCGGTTTGATTGGATAGTGATTCTCAATTTTTTAACTAATAGTAATAAGAAGTAAATCCCCCCTAAGGATTTGGTTTTTTGATCTGGTCGGAGTCATTTGTTTGCTATATAAGTGTTGAAATTGTGACTGCAAAGGCAGAGAGGAGGAGACCACACTCAGGTGAGAAAGCTGTGATCTTGGCAGAAACAAATTTCTTGATGTCTCTTCGGTATGTCGGTTCCCTTTCTGGTTAGGGTAGGTAAGTATAAGTATTGTATTCATGGTCGAGCTCAAGTCAGCCTTGTGCAGAGTTGGAGCAACCATAGGAAAGTTTCTACTTACTTTATCATTTGAAGATTTATGGGATCTCTGTTTTCTGGTTCTTGGTCCAGAAGGTAGGATAAGTCAGTATAAGCATCATTACAATAGTCGCGCTCAAGTCAGCCATACGCTGAATTGGAACAACCAAAGAGAAAGCTTAACCTACTTCATAGGTTGAGATTTTGGAAGGCATGTGCGAGCACCATGCGTTGGAAAGTGGGAAGAGAGTTCAGTTGTTAGTGGAATAGGGAAACTAACATTTGTGGAAACATAATTACCACGTGGTGTGACATCTCGGAGAGAAGAGGACAAAAAGAGTGAGGCAGGAAATGTTTACCCTTTATATAGGTTTCAACAACACCACCTAATGACATTTGACAAAAACAAGGGCAGTAATCATATTTCCGATTTCCTCATAGGAAAATTTATTTATTTCGCTTTTTTATTATTCATTATTATTATTTTAGTCATCGATTTTATTTCATTTTCCCACATATAAAACCATTTTCTCAGATCAATTATTGTGGCACCATGCATCCTGACGATTTGAAAGAAATATTCATAGATATATGATTTGCTTTTTACGGTTTATCAACCATTTGATAATTATTTAAGGCCGAAAAATATTTTAGGTTTTAAGAATAAAGAAAGAAAAAATAATACGAAACGGGTCATAGGCGAACACACACACACACGGCTTAAGAGACGGAAATGAGGAGGAAAAAGGTTATAGTTGATAGGTAGCAGATGTCGAAAATATCTAGGTCACCTACGAACAAGCATTGACCGATTTCCGCTTGTCCACGAAAAATGGAATTTTGTTATCAATTGGATGTCACCCAAAAGAAGAAATCCATTGTTGAACATTGACGAAACACAGACAGTCTTCCTGTGTTAAAAAAAATCCCACACAAGAAGTTTTCACTGGCTAAATTTTTCTTTCTTTTGACAGAATAAACGTTTGCCCTGTGATAATAAAGATTTTTGTTATCAACCCATGGGCCGAAAGGAAAATGAAATATTTTTATTTTGCTTTAGAGACGCCAGCCAGGCTAGGAAAATTTCTTTCTTAGATCATGTCCAATTAGCGATAAACTGCTTGACAAATACCACGTGTTAAAGCCGAGAGTGTCATCTCGGCCGCTCATGATAAGGGCGATTTAATGAATTTTTTTTTGTTAAGCAAGGTATTTCTTTCCCAAAACAAAGCCACGGATTGTTCACGCCCGACTAAGACGTCATTGGCCAAGTGGATCACATGACGCACGAAGAAGGAGGAAAGATACCCGACTAAGACGTCATTGGCCAAGTGGATCACATGACGCACGAAGGAGGAGGAAAGATACCCGACCAGGACCTCATTGGCCGAGAACGGTCACGTGACGCACGAAGAAAATCAGTCGACGCCTATCAGAGTGTAAGTGTGAGGAGCCGATACGAAGAAGTGGGGAAGTTAGTGCACGCCCCTCAGTAAGAGAGTGGGAGTGAGAGGAGAGTTACCGAAAATGGAAAAGAGTGAAAAATCCCTAACCAGAAATAAGAAGGGTGGATACGTATTTAGAATTATCGAAGAACCCCTGGCGCCGACAGACCCACCCCAGTTTTGACGGCGTCAATAAAAGCGAGACCCCAACCGACAGTAATCAGTTGAGCCGCGGACGACGGGCCGAGTTCGTTCGCCCCCCTAGCGGGCAGAAGAGGCCAGTTCGTTTGGCCTGAGTGAAGAAGTTCGTTCGACCCAAGCTGGCGAGAAGAAGTTAGTTCGCGCACCGGCGGCAGAGATGAGTGCCCAGTAACTCAGACTCGGGAGAGAAGAAGTTTGAGTTCAGCCGCGGACCCTGGCGAGAAGTTTTGAGCCCCGGACGGCAGAGATGCGCGCCCAGTATTGAAACCGCATCAAGATAGCTGACCAAGATTCACGCACACTTTTGGACTCTTCTTCAACCAAGAACAAGTAGTTTGAAGAGCGACTTAGAATCAGACCACAGAAATACGTTTTTCGACTTTCGTCCAAAGACACACCGAAACACAAATTTCTTAGAGAGCAGACAACTTGAAGCCTTAAAGTTTGCCCTAGGAAAGCGTCGTCCACAGAACGGGTCAGGAAGTAGACATAGTCCTATGTACCGAACAAATAGACATAAAAAAGTTTGTTACCTTTTTTCTTTGATACTTTGGACTTTGTGAGTTTTCATTTTATTTTTTTTATACATAATTGTGTGTTATCACCCCCGTAGAACTCAGCTTGCATTACGGCCCCAACCCCTGTTTGATCTCGTCTGTCTAAGATCAATTCACAACGTGGGTAGGCAGACTGGAGATCAGTGCAGTTACCCTGGTAACCAGGCGTTGGAAGCACGTTGGGAACAACGAGGCTGGTATCAATCTAACCAGATTCCTACCCGAATCACCAAAGGGTTAGAACGTCACGTTTGGAGCAGCGACACCCGGACGGAGCAGCGAGGAGCGAACAGCTGACGCCGCGACGAAGACGTCACAATTGGTGCTGTTTGGGGACGTCACAACTGGCGCCGTGGTAGATCAGGATAGAACGACACAGTCGGCGCTGCGACCGGGGGACGACGTCACATTATTAAAAATAGCTATCAGTGAATAAAACCTTTAAGTCTTCATCTTTCTTCAAACATCATTCACTAATGCTACAGAATCACAAAGAACTGTACCAAATAATTAAAACCAAATGACTTGAGGACATTCAACAGCAGCAACAATTAAAATGAATAGCACATGTAACTTGAAAAGAAAATAATGACATAATGAAGATGTTGACGTTCCACATGACTTAAAACAAAATGTTAGGAAAGAAACCCGCATATATACTGGATAGAGTGATGTTACTGGTTTATAAGAAACCCATTTTGCTGAAAAATTGTTTTAATAGAAATATTTTATAAATTTCAAACAATGGTAACATTGGCTGTTTGGTCAATGAATGCATAATATTTCGTCATAAGGAAACGGCTATTATTATCATTATCATGAAGCAATAGTATAAAAATATTTGTAAAAACTTCATCCAATAGCATCACTAATAGAATTATTTTGTTGTGAATATTGTCACTGAAGATTAATCTTGGGTTCATCATTATGACCCTGAATATCATCACTAAGGTTGTTGAGGAGTAAGAAAATTCAAAACAGTTTACTTCAGTGCAGAAAATCAGGATCACAATTTTGGGGAAGACAAAGGTACTCATTTGTAAAAGAGAATCAGAGAAAAAAGTCTTACAAAATTATATTTTGGTGTGGTAACTCTCAAACATTTTTCCCATATAAATTACTGGTAATTGCTTCATTGCTTTATACCATTTTTGCAGAAGATTTCATAATATGAAAGCTACACATTTGAAGAGACAGAGAAGTCCTGTATTATCCTTTGTATACAAGAAGAGGATAACAATCCTCATAACTAAATATGTTTTTTATGTACATTTTCTCTGATAGTTATATTGTAGAAGTTATTGATACTTTAAACTGAGTGATAATACTGTATTTATAGATGTATGTGTGCATATGTTAGTATCATTATATGCAGATATCTATATATGTGTACAAGTTCTCAACATTAAATAGAAAGGAAAATCTATAAAAATGGCTAACAGGTCGCATTTTTCAGAATATATGTAAATTGGCTTGAAAGGTTAAATGTGACTTGATCAGGCAGTCTCTCAACTTGCACATCAAGAAATGTGAATGAGGTGAACAGAATAAGGACAGAACTGAAAGTGAATAACCGAGTCAAAAACTAACACCAAACTGACATTTAAATTATATATCACAGATTTTATAAGAACATTTTTTGTTTAATTTATACAAGATTAATCCCTGTATATTGTAATAACAACTTTTGAGAAAAAATGAATTAAGAAAAAATAGGTAATGTAAGGTAATTTTTTTTTAATTACTAAATATTAAAATGAATTTTAATTTCTAAATATTAAAATGAATATAAATTTAAACTCATATTCTCGACAATTTGAACCTGATGATGGCAATAAATGCTGGACAATCTCCTCACAGATGAAGAAGAAACTTGAAGAATGCTGTGAATACTATGGACTCAAGATGTGAGTAATTTAAGAAAAATGAAAGCAAAAATGATGAATCAGAAATAAACACTTTAAATTTTTATAACACAAAGCAAGAAAAGAGGGATGGGAGAATTTGACACTTATATAACAAATATGGCAAGAGGGATGGGGAAAACAGAAAGTAATCTATGTAACAAGCCTGTGTAAATAGATGGCAGAACATGGAGTGGCAGGAATGGTGAAAAGAGCTACAAAAGATAGGAAGTTGTGGAGAGTCATGATCGTCCACGTCCTGAAAGGACATGGCATATAAAAGAAGAATGTAAGGTACAAAATTTAAAAAAAAATACTAAATATTAAAATGACTATAAATTTAAAGGATTATGGAAGTCAAATATCAGATAATTTATCTTGCGATGAAGGCTATGAAAGCAATAACTGTCCTGGAGCAGCTGACAGTAGATTTAATTTACTGAAGTTTACCTGATACATGGCTTGAGAGTTACTCCAGGTAAAAGGCTATTGGGTGAATTGTGTAATATGAATGTAAGAGCAGGCAGTAAGAAGTGAAGGATATATAATGATTGACTTAAATGGGTCAAGATTGTAGTGTTCAGTAAGTCTGTTCCACAAAGTAGCATTTCTCAGGAAACAAACTGCCTGGCTGGGTCTCCCTCCTTACAATTGGAATACAGTGGAAATAAGGGTGATTTGAGTCTGTGGAGGTTAGCATAGCAAGTGCTAGCTATAAAGGTTCGAACTGGTGGAACTTATACTCATTTGAACATTTGTCATGGAAATAGTTATAAAGTAGTAATAGGCTTGTAATGTTGCATTGTGGGAAATAGATTGCAGAGTGGGGAATAAGTCATCTCCCAGCAAGACTGCAAAAAAACAATTTTGAACTCTATCAAAACTGGAAAGTTAAGATTTAACAGCATCCGCCAAAATATGGCAACAATACTCTATTTTTGGTCTGATCTAACCCTTGCAAATATAAAACATGACAGAAGGCATCAGGTAGTTTCTGGAACAGTAGAATGAGCAAGGACATTAGATAAGAATATTCCAGTGCTATATGGTTGTCGAAGATACTCAATATTTTCACCCATAAATATGAAAATGGGTTATATGCAATAAAATAATATCTCAGCTTATCAGATACTTGGTAACAAGGTCTATGCTTTCAAAAGAGATTCTAACAAGATAATATTCACTTGATCTCATATCCACAAAATGTGGCAATTTAATTCCTGCAATGGCACCATGAAAGCAAATTCTTTTAGCTCAGTTGCCTATTTGACCTTATGCCAGATTAAACTGATTTAGGTTGCTTGGTATGAAGTAATGGTTAGCATACTAATGTTACTTATATAATTTGTTTGATCTTTACATAGTACTCTATTATTGTAGACTTGTGTCAAACTAATCTAAGATTCATAAACATCTCTAAGGTCAGTCAGTTAAATGCCATATGTGATACATACTTGGGTGTCATGTCTCTTTTGATTCATGACTGACTAGGCAGAAGATTTTTCCCACAGTAGGCTGTCATTTCCTTTTGCTTTCAGCTATAAGACTCCAGCTGTCTTGCTATTCAATTCATAGCTGGGAGGAATAGAAAATATATATTCAAACCTTTCTCAAAGTTATTAGTGTGCAAGTGATTGTAATGAACTGAACTGGAATTTGAACTTGGATCTCCAATTTCTCATGCCGAGATATTATCCATTATGCTACATTCCACATCCATCTATAAGGTAGATGTTTTTTAAATACCGGCAATAAATTCTTATATAAAAAAATTATCAACAATACCTACCTATTTATAGTAAAATTACCAACAATATGTCAATCAACATGAAAGAACTCTTTCATGACATTAATCCATATAATATCCTACAATTTCTTAAAGAAATCAAACTGTATTTCAAAATATAACTTCATATATATAAGGAATTAATCAATTTTTATCTGACATTATTTTTATCTGACAAATGTTATATTATACCCATAAACTAGCAACCAATAAACACAATGAGAATAAAATAGTTTATTAATTGTCTGGAACAATTAATTTTGAGAAACATCTTTAAGAATTTGCATTTAGGTACTTTTTTGGCATTTAAAATAGGATTCAAGTTATATTTAATGTTGTTTGGTAACTGATTTGCATGTCAAAGCTTTTTCCTCGTTTATATTCCTAATTTACCAGCAAGTTCAATTCTTATATTCTTATATTCCTAATTTACCATCTAGTTGTTTCTTATATTCTTATATTCCTAAGTTACCATCAAATTGTATTCTCATATTCTTATATTCCTAATTTACCATCGATTTGAATTCTCATATTCTTATATTCCTATTTTCATATTCTTATATTTCTAATTTACCATTGAGTTGAATTCTCATATTCTTATATTCTTAATTTACTAGCTAGTTGAATTTTTAAACATAGGTAGTCAGTTATTTTTTCACAATGTACTCTTTTCCATAAGCAAGAAATTGGAACACAATTTATTTGAAATACTTCTGAAACATCAGTTATTAGTGTCATGCATTTATTTTCCATTTTTAGAACACTTAGACAAAAACTGTGACACATTTTGAGTGTTATTTGTCATTCTGTGTTTTGTCTTATGTATTCTTAAATTTCCACAAGTGGTTGATATTACCTACTGAAATGTATAGTACTGCAGGTGCAATTTTGAAAAAAATTGGTTTTTGTTTAACTTAATTTAAGTAGTTTCTTTTAAGAGACTACCTGTTATTTTTTTTTTAAGTTCTACAGTAAGATTTAAATGAAGCATCATAAAGTTGTCACCAGGACGTATAATTGCAACCTTTAATAAGTATTGTTAACAATCTAAAGAAAAATATACACATTTAACAACTATTATGGGTCAGCGGTAGTGTTTACTTTCTCATTCTTCAGTCTTTAAAATAGAACACCATTTTAGATTGTGATAATGAAATTGTTATGTCCATAAAAAGACATAAATAAAAAAAAAATTATATTGTCGCTTTGTCGTGTCCATAAAAATAAATAAATTATAATGTCAAAAATAATTTAATTATCATTAATTCACTCTTTCCAAACGAATTAAAACCAACCCTACTTTTTTCTGCTACACACATAAGCACGTAACATCCTTACAATCATATAGGTAGTCAACACGTGCGTCAACGAAAATTTCGGCTCTTTTACCTTTTTCAGGCTACAATGGTAACATTTATCTCTTAACAGCCAACAAAAATTGAGGTAAGAAAACTTCAGATACTTCATTTATTTTTCAATTAAATTATCTGAACACGCATTACACACATATATACATACGCGAAAGACTGTGTACACTTTATCATTCTTTATTTTATCATTTTACCGGATTCCGATACATATTTCATCGACATTTGATTCCAACTCACAATTTTACACAGTACTAATGTCTCTTGTGTCTCCAACATCACATAATAACCAGATAATAAAGAATACTCCTTTTGTTGCTGTTTCTCATTTTCTACGAGTATTTTTGTATAAGGTGGAGTTATAATTATTTACTCAGAGTTATAACTATCCTACATGTGGTAACAACCCGACGTTAAATGCAAAATGCTCACCTGAAATACCATTAACAACTTTACACCGGAGACTACAGAGAACAGATAAAAAAAAATAATTATATTGTGCTTCGTGAACACGCAACAGCCAAAAGCAAAGATGGCTACTATAGGATATAAACTCCTATATTTTACGTGAAACACAAAAAAAGTAAGCGGCGCCTACAAATAAATCTTACTAAATTCAGATACTAAAAACTTTTCCCCAATTCTGTACAAACACAGCTCTAAAATTAAATAATTGGTTTCTGGAACCTGATTAGACAGGAAAAGTCACGTGATGTGCTCTCTACAACGTCCGGGCGATTGAACTCCAAATGACCTAGAAATAGGTCAGGACTTGGGTTATAATACAGTCCGGTGTAAAACTCAGAATTCTTGAGCCGACCACCTGCTCATCATAAGCCATAAAAGTAGCTCATCAGTCACAGTCAGCGATCAGATTTGAATAATAACAGCCAGCAACCAGATCTGAAAACGGAACAGTCAGAGACCAGATCTGCAACGACACAGTCGATGAAAGATAGTCAGCGAACCAGACCATGCCTCGATAAACAGTTTAGACACACGTTATCATGATAATACGTATGTCAGCGATGATTTTTCTACATACAACGCCAAGACGAAATTAAGTCTCGAATCCCCTCTCTTTGTTCACCGTGTTTTTTAAATTACTGCTATCGCACGCAATCAGTCACATACACATGAACAAAGAATATTGATTTCAACATGTAAATATATGTATCTGCCTGTATAAATGTTATTGTCATATTTAGCTTCCCTACCACAAGATAAAAGTATCAAAGTATTTTACAGAAATAACATAGCCATTTAAACACACAGGCAGTATAAAACACTATGCTAAACACTACATCAAAACAAAAGGATACTTTACGTACACTCTACACCAAGACGATTGAAACCGGAGAAGTACAAGATTGCCAAGTGAGAGTTTCAACAAATGCTGCAGATGGGAATTATACGCCTATCAAAGAGTACATCATCACTATTGCACTTTGTCCTGAAGCCAAACCCGACAGCATGGTGTCCTTGTAGCGATTTCCGTAGATTGAATGCTATCACACGCCAGACAGATGCTCCGTTCCTCATATACACGATTTTGCCAATAGCTGAATAGGATATCCACAAGACCAATATTACGACACCGCTTGGGTTATATAAGTTTGTGCGTATGTCTTTTGCATTGCGAAATGCGGCTCAAGCATTTCAACGTGTGATAGATAAAGTATTCAGAGGTTTACCTTTTGCTTAAGCCTATATTGATGACGTTTTAATCGCAAGAAAAGATATGAAAGGTCACAAAATACATCTAGAATAAACCTTCCAGAGATTTTCACACTTTGGACTAAAAATTAATGCACACAAATCTGTTTTTGGAGAACCTAATGTGAATTTTCTTGATCATGAAATCGATCAAGAAAGTATTACACTTTTGCCAGATAAGGTAGAGGCAATCCAAAATGTCCTGCAACTAACTTCACTACGACAGTTGCGAAGATTTATAGGCCTTATAAATTATTACAGGCGATTTGTACCAAATTGCTCTACGGTACTTTAACTCTTGACATATTTACCTGTGAGCAAAAACAAAAATATTACATTGTAAAGCAAGACACTGGGAGCATTCAACAATGCTAAGACATCATTAACCAACTTCACTAAGCTTAATTACATAAAAGATAATGATAAAATTAACTTACCCTTACGACGGATGCTTCATCAACTGAAGTAGGCGCTATCATAGAACACGTATCAGAAGGACAAATCACACTCATACCTTTCTTTTCTGCCAAACTAAGCAAGGAAATTTAATTTCACAAACGAGTACAACACATTTCCAAGGTAATTGTTAACAATCTACCTTTCAATTAAGCATTTTCAACACCTCCAATATATACACAGACCACAAACCACTGATCTATGCAATGCACACACACACACACACACACACACACACACACACACACACACACGGATAAATACAATCCACGAGAAATTAGACGCCTGGATTATATGTTCTTCATACATTAGATATCTGTCAGGTCAAGAAAACATAGTAGTAGACACACTGTCACGCGCCACTATTACATCTTTAGATTTTGGTTCTTTGAATTATGAATTAATTGCAGAAGTAACTATGGATGACTTTCTAGAAGTCAAACAATCGCTAATGTTAGTTGAGTTACCAATTCCATTCAGTGACACCAAGTTTTAATGTAACATTTCACAAACACAACCTACATACCAACAAAGTTGAGGCGAAAAATATTTCAATACTTCCATGAATCTTCTCATCCGAGCAAATGTGCAACCGTGAAGCTGATTATTGACTTCCTGTATGGCCAAACATGTCAGTTGGCATAAGAAAGTGAACAATAACTTGTTTAGCATGCCAGAAAAAAAAGAACATGCACCTGCAGACACCTTCAGCACACCTGATACAAGATTGACTAATATACATGTCGATATTGTTGGACCTTGTTCTCATGGATACACATATATCCTGACGTGGTGTAATGGTTAGAAAGCTTGTCTTGCTAGATCAATTACGACTGAGTACGAACGACACTGGGTGCCCCATACTTTCGGCCTTGTGCCACATCTAAGCCGGGCTTAGAAAATCACTATATCCTGACTATCATAGATATGTTTAGCCACTGACCTGCCGCAATAACCATAAAAAATATTTCAGCTGCAACGATTGTCATGATTATCCTTATTGATTGAATATCAGTTTTTGGAGTACCTTCAATGATCATAACAGAGGAACTCAATTTCAGTTTTTAAAGGGTTCAATTACCTACTTGGAACTAAACACGTGACATTCTTACTATCGGACAAGCAATCAACACGGACAGGCCGTCAACCCGTGAGCTAACAAACTTTTCAGCATCTTTTCCTTTTTCGGGTCATAATAGTAACATCTCTTAGCACTCAACAAAAAATAGAGGTAAGAAAATCACAGACACTTGTATTTTCTAATTATCTGTCATTCATTACACACATCTATAAAAGAAATCTTACGAGAAAGACTGTATACACTTTACTTATTCTTTATCTTATCATTCTGTCGGATTCCGATCCATGTTTGATCTACATTTGACCCCAAACTCACAGTCTTACTCAATATTACTTTCTTTTGTGTCTCCAATACCACTTAACAAACAGATAATAAATAATACTTATTTTGTTGTTTCCACGTCTTACTGTTTCTCATTTTTACGAGTATTTTTGTATATATAAATGTTAGGAGGATTAGAATTATTTACTTACAGTTATAACTCCCCTACATAGTCTTAACACCTTCACAATTTTCGCTTGTATCTTGTATAATTTTTTCTTATAAATTCCCAAATCGGCTCGAAAAAGAATGATTTAGGATTATAACATTAATCCGTAACCATTTCTCTCACAAGTTTAAATTGTCCTAAGATTTCGAAAGCGCCTGCTGTAGAACAATGCAACGAGTCATCCCTCATCAGACTGGTGATTCAAGGCGCACTCTAGATCGGTAAGATTTGGAAGAAAAACGATCGAAGATATCTTCTGTCAGTGCACGGCCTATATTCGCTGTGAATACATGGTTAGTAGGCCCCAGAGACAATTTTTCCTTGAAAGCCAGTTGTCTGTAATAATGTACGCTCATTGCTTGACAAGAAGAAACTATGTATTTAAATTTCTGTGTTTATTAACCGTGATGCGGATAGTGACATGGAAGATGTAAAGGAAATATGTCCACGTGGATTTGTCTTTTTCTCTCAGTCATCTGGTACTTTAAAATTTCGATCAGGGTGGCGAGGAAGAAGCTATCTTCAGCGGAAGGTGGACGAATTTAGTACGACACTTACGAGTGAATGGGGCTAATTTGGATTGATCTCTTGAAGTGACTGGTTCATGATTTTACTTTCCTGAGAAAAATGTGTCCGCTCAACCGAGGTTAGTATAGGATTTTCTTTCTTTATAGATTCAATTTAGCGAGAAGATATAGTACACCTGTCGACTTTCATTTTTTATTTTTTACTGAACGCCACCCACCCACAGAAAGAAGACAAACTTCTTTGGTAATGTGAGAATGTTTCAATTTTTTTTTTAACATTTGCCAGGATTAACTTTGTCCTCCATATTAGATCGTGTGGGTGACAGTGAAGTCACATACTAACACTATATATCTTTTCGTATAATTTAATTATCACGAGAGATTTAAAAAAAAATTGTAACTATAAATCATTTGTTCACTACCCACTTGAATTGTAAATATGGATATTAGATTGTTCGTCGAGAGAATGGGAGTTTTGGTGACCGTTTTGTGTGAAAGATTTTGAATAAATGCAAAATTATGGTGAAAGAAATTATATAAAGAATGATTGAGTCTGTGAAGGCGATTAGCTAAATTAACAATTAGGATGGAAAAGACTAGCATCTCCCATTCCTTCAAGTTAAGGTCTTTTTTTTTTTGATTAGATAATACATAGAAATAATATACTATTTATTTTTATATTTTAAATCAAAAAAATAAAATTAAAAAATAAATTTGAAATAATCCACCTTAACCAAAGTATTTAAAGAAAATTATGTTGTATTGACAGATTTGTCAATATGAACGATTTTAGTGTTTTTACAGATAATAAAAAAAACTCATTCCAATCAGTCTAAATTCAGTATGATTTACAGCAAAGTATTTTACTTATTGAAAATAATAAATTTAATCTATTAACTTGAAATAAAAATAAAATAAAAGCATTAAAAAAGATTTTTCATTTTTAAAAATGCATTTTAAACCTTAGGTATCGCTTTTCTTTGCAGGTACCTACATTATATGTTTCTATGCTTACTTACGTGATGCGGATGACGATATGAATAGGGAAATTGGAGGAGGTCTAAAGCTTGAGGGACCCTAGGCCTATACTAGCCTAAAAGATAATGCGGCTCTGGCGATTAGCCTGGATTTCGACCAGCGTGAAATTGGTGTTACAAAATGTTGTGCAGTTGGAGGCATAAAGAAGGGAAAGAAGAGTAATTAATTTCAATCAGTGACAACATTTTTAGGCCTTTTCGGCCATCACTGATAAAAGCGAACGATGTCATTTTGAGTCGGCCTGATCATTAGTCGGCCTGATTGCGAGTCGGCCGTAAGAAATCGCTTTATGAACTGGATATAGCTCAGTACTTGTATCTATGTACTGGGTCACTGCGTTTATCTCATGTTAAGTCTGCTTGTAATATTAGAGCTTCATTTTTATGGACATTATGCTTGCATTTCTGTTCGAAGACGTATTTGACACTTAGATACTGTCAAATAGCGAAAATATTCTAACAATGTTACGATACGGATATTTGTGACCTATAATTATTGTCTCCAAGATTATTAACTTAAGTTTAGATAAGTCTGGCAGAAGTGCGCACATGTCCTTCAGTCAGAAATAGTCATTATGCACTAGTACTTGTGCGACTAGCTTGCCTTCAGTCATTATGCACTAGTAATTGTGCGACTAGCTTGCCATCCATTACGTCAAGATAATTTTTACTGCTGTTATACATGGAAAAATACGTCAATAAAATGTGAAACGGTAATTTACCCAATAAAATATATCTGGAATTTTTTATACTCATTTGTTAAAAATTTTGAAAAAAAATAAAATAAAAAGATTGATTCATATAATTCCAATGAATGATTTTCAAATACTTTTGCAGTGCCTTAATAAACATAGTATCAGCAGCAGCTCTAAGTGTATAAAACAAGCAAACGCTTAAGTAACTCTCTTCCTGTTTTCCCTCCTTTCGAATTGTGTGCTATCAACTTTCCCCAGCGAATTCAAAAAGGTCCGTGGACGCTTCACACACAAATACACCTATACAGGCAAGTCGCACTCAAATACATTCATTCACAATTTTCATAGTGTATTCAATTAATTTCTAGGAAACTTTCTTCTTTTTAATTTTGTTAAATAAAAATGCTATTGTGGAATCTTCCACATTAGCCTTCCACCCCTTTCGGAAAAGATGTATTCTTCCCTAAAAAAAGCCTTAACCAATCACCACTTCGTTTCAGTAAATTCATTCTCCCTGGAGCCGATTTTTAGACACCAAAGTCTATATAAACAACCGCATGACTCAATTCAAGTCAGTCAGTCATCGAGTTTCGTGAGATGCTACCAAACTCCACGCGTGTCAATCCACTAAAATCACTTCAAAATTCTCAACAAACTCAACACAGCACTCAAGCGACCATTGTCCGCGTGGTAATCAAATTACAATTGACTTAAAAAGTAAACGTTTTAACTACACAAACAGTAATTGTACAATTCATCAATTTAGCCAAACAGTTAAAGGCAAACAACTCTTCACAACTTAAATTCTTACTAACAAGTAACACACGCATACATACTAATATTTGAATGAACACATTTGAGATTTTTCCTTGCAGAAACCAAATTATTTTAATTCCACTAACAAATCAAAACCATTAACTTTTATTGACCAGATTTCTGCATGAATATAACCTTGTCTCAATTGCCACAATCAACAAACATTCTGTTATCTTTGCATATATATCTATTGTATATATAAAATCTCTTTATTGTTAGATCCCTAACCACTGTGTTTTTAGTAATTTCTTGCAATGCAAATTGTCCTTATATTCTTTATTTGATCTACGTATTGTGGGATAATGCATAATAAGCACGCATAATCTTTGTCTTACATAAATTACCTTCTGATACATTTTCACTCAGCTACAACCCGCAACACTATCTTGCATTGCAAATCAACCTGTCTCTTTTATTTTATACACCTACCTTTTCATTACCATTATTTCACGTAAAATATTCTCATAGAAAAGAATTAAAGCAGTCGCCAACCCACTAAACATTTTATTTTTTGAAGGGTTGGTATTTGACTTCGTGCCAAGAGGAGTTGAATGTTGGTGGACCGCAATAAACAAAACGAAGACTTGATTAGAAAATGACTGGCTGCACGAAGGTACAAGATGCGGAGGTATAAAGAATGGTCGACCTCAAGACAACCTGACGTTGAGTGAGGGTGTGGAATCTTCCACAACAAACCAGCCTTACCTCTTTTTAGGAAATGCACTCTTCCTCTCTTGTAAGTAATATCCTACTTTCATACAAATATAGCAAGTATTCATTAGTCAATCACCTCCAATCTAGCTTGGTCCAACCAATCAAACCGCCTGCACGCGACCAATCTGTTTTCCCGCTCATATGCTGGGAGCAACACGACCATTATATAAACCCAACACATGTAAACTCCCTCGAGTTTTCTTTTCATTCATCTCTCTCGCACGTCTCATTCCTTGCTACCAAGTGCCAAGATGTAACCTTCAAGAACTCCCGTCTTAACCATTGCGATCAGACGTTAAAGACAATTACCAACATCCACGCAAATACGAACTCTGAAATCACTCCTGAACTTTTACCATCTTTAGAACTCACAATTCCAAACTTTATTCTTCTAAATTACAGTTTAATATTACTTCTTCTTAATATGAACTCAGGTACAACAATTACCTAATCAAAGGGACACGACTCTGTCCTACCTTCTTAGTTCGCATGCATGTATATAAAACATTAATAAATTCAACTGTTATGTTTTGAAATCATTCCGTTCAGTTTTGTATTTTATTCTATGTGCTATTTACGTCAAATATAAATTGCACTGCGTCCACGCATTGTCCTTAATCCCACCTTTCCTAGCCAAGGTTAAATATTGGTAACTCAATCACTACAATAATGATGACCGCGACGTTCGTCGTTCGACGTTCACAACAATAATGGTGACACCATCGCTACAAGGGTACTTGAATCTCCCTTTCGTTGGGACGGCTACCAAACATGTCCAAACCCAATGGTTGGGAAGTGAGAAGAGCACGATCATTTCCTTTCTTTCACAAGAACCTGGGATTTGCTCGTAGACCAAAATTCCAGTTCCAAACTAAGGGAACCACGGGCCTGTTCTGATGATGTGGATACATTTTTAGTCTTATCTGTGTCAACAACGGACCTCTCTGGTAAGTCACGCTACACATTCTACGTAGGGGAGGACAATGTCTCTATTAGCTTTTATTTAATAATAATAATAAATATTGATATTGTTACAACTTGCATCGAAGCATTTTCCTCAACCTATACACTCCAACATGTCCACTATGCATATCAAATTTGACCTTTCTCTCAACATTATTAACCACAACAAGGTGACGATACAAAACTTTCAGTTCAACAAACAGCAACATTTTTTTTTTGAGGAAATGTGGGTGATTTGCTACTATGTAAGTGGTATGGCGTGTTTTTGCCATGAAGGGACCATGGAATGTCGCTCGTCTGGGCACTTTCCATAGAAGTAGCGGTAGAGCAGCGAGAGGCTTGCCACGCCCCGCCTGTAAGGGAGTGGTTGGAATTTGAAAAATAATTCGTCACCAACAAGGGCTCTGCGATGTTTTGGACTCTATGAAAGATGGAGAGTGAGGGCGAGGCAGCACCTGGCCAAATATAACAACAGTACTCCATTTTTGGTCTGGTCTGGTCTGGTCTGGCTCTTGTAAAGGTAGATAGATGATAGCAGGTGGAGTCTGGTACTTACTGGAGCGGTACAGGCGGGGCGATCATTTTACCTGCATCAGTAACAACGGATTGTATGTACGCGCTGCAAGTCAACTTTAGTGAAAAATCTCTTTAGTTGTGAATTCCATCACTACTGGACTCTTCTTCATTTCAGCGTGCTGTGCATTAAATAATAATAACCCTGTCGTTGTTACTTTTGTTTTGCATTCTCATATTTTTAATTTTTTTTCACACGATCGACATCACTAATACCAATTCATGTACTTAGTTGATATCACTATTCCGAGTGAGCGCCTTTACATCCAGTGTTAAGCATCAGTCAGCCACGCTAATATTTTAACGGTCACATCTGATAACTCGAGTATACAACCTGAAAAAAACCCAAAAACGCAGTTTCAAACAACACCCAATCCAAACCCCATTCCACCTATGATGTTTTCAACAAAATGCTAAATCGTCCACCAGCTAGCGGTAAATGTTGACCCACCCGAACGAATATGCGATATGTCAAAAATCAATAAAATGCTAGCATTCCAACGTTCCTACTCTCGAATTAGTGGCGATTCCTCTTGTTATGTCAAACGCGGCATCAGTCTAATAAAGACCAGGAATTAACAATCAAAATGAGAAATTTCACATTCCTCAGCTTTTTGTCGATTTCTTTGTAACATTGTAAATTGGGTCTATGTGATTTCATTCCAAAGTGACCGACTTGTTATGGGCTATGAAGAACTTTGATTTGAAAAGTGTAAAACAATTTTCGATTTATTCTTGTAAAATCTGTGAACAGCTTATTAATTTCTTTTAGAAAATTTCATTGCTTTGTTACTGTTGTGTTTAGTTTAGTTTACCATTATTTTTAAAGGTGTTTCCGCCAATGTTCAAGTATTGGATAAGTCAACTCAAATGTCAGAAAATTTTTATTGTTTTGTTACTATTGATGTTGTGTTTTTACCATTATATTAAATTTTAAAGGTGTTTCCGAAAATGTTCAAGTATTTTTAAATTGAAGTGTTCAGATGTCGAGAAAATATGCATTAATCACACTATCGTCGCTTTATGTAGAAAAAGAAGAGAAAACATTATGCATCGATACACTTATGTGTAAAGTGGCAAGTTCAAGTACATTGACTTGTCTGCATTATTGTAGTTGATGCTACCACTGACAAGAGAACCAGAAAGGAAAGAAAAAAGTCCATGACAGCAGAAGATTTTTTTCTTTTCTTGTTCTCTCTCTTTGCCTGTCTGTCTGTCTCTCTCTCTTTGAATAACTCTTATCTCGTGTCAGTGTAACACTGTCAACTTGCAAGTGGATGATTGAGGTAGATTAGCTGAAAGGCTGTGGGAAAAGCAGTATTACCGTTTTTACACTCGGGGCGGTGAGCGCAGACGACGTGTGTGCTTCTACGCACACACAAACACAAAAAGGTAACTTTTTATTCGCTTTATTTCGTTAGATAACCAATTTAGAAAGAACATTATCTTTTCATTAGGTAAGAAGATAATAATAATAGTAATAATTACATTCTAATTATTGTATGTAATTAATTTAATTATTACATACAATAAATAATTACAATGTAATTATTATTATTACATATAATAATAATAATAACTACAATGTAATTATTATTATTATTATAATTATTATTATTATTAATGTATAATACACAATGTTTTTCTCGCTCAGGTAGACTTTTTTCAACATGGCCATTTTCACTTTTTTCATAACGTTATTGAAATATGACAATTGTAGGAAATACAATAAAAATTTAGAATTAATTACATTTCATTACAATTAAAGTTAAGTACATTTTCAGTTAAATGTACTTTTTAAAGATTTTTTATGAGTAGTATAACCTGAATCAGTGTGTACAAAATGTGGAAACAATTATTTTGATAAAAGTAAAAGTAAAACAGTTTGTTTATTTTCGCTATATTTTAAATTTTAGCATTTTGTTGGACGAACGTGATGCGCAAATATTGATCTGCCCATAATGTCGATAAATTGAATAAGTATTATTATTTTATCAGTTTTGTTGTAATTATACTGAATTATATACAAACAAAAGATGCCATTTTTTTCATATCGTCTTCTTCATTCATATGGAATTTCATACGTTTTTTCTTTTGTAACCTTTCAAAAAACAAAAAAAAACAAAAAGAAAACCTCAAAGCAAAATTTCATTAAAATTTTATTTTTGATATTTCTCCTCGTCCGAGTCATTTAATTTTCACAATACAATTTTCGAATAATTTTTTCTTTCAGAAAATTACCATAATTTCATAAAAAATGTATTAGAGATGAAAAATATTTTCAGTCCAATTTTCCACATAAAGTTAACTAACATCGAAAATTTTAAACGAAATATGACAATTAAATAATCAAGTTGTGTTTATTTTTATTTTTAAATGCGCAAAACTTGTTCTGCACCATTTCGTCAGAAACATAGCAAATTTTGCAGTTTTGAGAAAGTCTTGGATAGTTATTTCTTCAAAACAAATGTAAAGGGGTAAAATTAATGAATTGGAAGGTAGTAATGATAACCAAACTAAATATAGTCTTTTTTTTTAAGAAGCTTTATTTGTGTTTAGCTTGTGAATTGATTTAAAAAAAAATAAAATGTTTATTGTTTATGTGCATCCACATTGGTGTTTCGAAACGGTTGAAAATTTTGAAATGATTTTTAGGACTTAAAATATCAGCATTTTTTAAATTATATTTCAAAAACTTTCAATTATGTAAACTAAGCATTAATTTTTCCTTTCGTTTTTAAATACAAAGAAAATAAATTTCATTGAAAAAATGAAAAGAAAAGGTCGAAAACATTTTTCTTGCTCCGTATTCAGAAAAATTTCTAGGGTAAAAAAATTAAAATAATAAAAAAGTTTATTTTAAAATCCTTTATTTTCTGAACTTTTTTATTT
Organism: Acanthosepion pharaonis; assembly: GCA_903632075.3. Taxonomy (NCBI): domain Eukaryota; kingdom Metazoa; phylum Mollusca; class Cephalopoda; order Sepiida; family Sepiidae; genus Acanthosepion; species Acanthosepion pharaonis. The sequence goes on from CAHIKZ030002578.1 coordinate 1,244,937, forward strand.
TCTGATTATTACCCGAAGCTAATCTGAAATAAAAAAATATAGCAAAATCAAATCTGAAGAAAGGCATTGACCATTGATGTGCAATAATAGAACATGACTGGTAGACAGTGTTACGCACTTTTGACAACAAAAAACAACGTGTTTTATATGGAAAGGAATACAATTAATTTCTTTCACTGTTTTTTAACTATTCTTATCTTATGGAAGCTCAGTTATTCATTTATTGATAGTTTTTCTTTCTTTCTTATTTTTTAAGTTTTTAAGAAAAATCATGAAATTCTAATAGGCCGGGTTGACATTTCATTAGGAAAGAAAACGGCTTGTGAGCTAATTTTCTGCCATTTTTTCCCCTTTTTTTTTTTAAATGACAACTATCGACAGTGGCAAAGTGAAATGAAAAGAAGTAAAAAAAAAAACATAAGGACCATGAATGAAAAGAAAAGAAAAAGAATTGAGTGTGTTGACATTGTTTAATAGAAAATAATTAGTTTTTATTTCGTTAAAATAAAAAAAGCTCTTTTTCTTTTCTGACAAAAAAAAAAAAATTTGGACATGTTATTTTTGCATGTATACTTTTTTGTGAGTGTAAATAATGAGTGTGTGCGTGTATATTGGTTGGTGTACAATTACATAAGTTTATGCATGATGCCGTGTGTCAAGTATTGTTTAGTGTATGAATGATATTGTTCTTTTTTGAGTCTTGTATGTGTAAGTGTACAACTGTACATTAGTGTACTGTACAATATTAAGTTTTGGGCGAGTTACTGCAATGTGCACCCTAGAGATTAGAGAGAGAGAGAGAGAGAGATGAAGAGATGCTGCAGACTTGCATACAAAAGAGAGAGAGAGCAGAGGATAAAAGATAAACAATAAAGTTAAACGTTCAGCAGGCAGATTGGCATCAGTCATGGACAGCAGTCTTTCTTTAAGATGCTTTTAGGAACGAATTTTCTCCATCATGAAGAAAAATAAACTACATGTGTCAAATTTCAGGACAATATGAATAAATTATAAAAAAGACAAAAAAAGAAAACTTATCTTAGCCGACGAGTTTCGTTCTCAGAGGACGAAACGCGTCGGCTAATATGTTTTCCTTTTTTATTTTTATTTAGAAATAAGCATTTAACAATAATTTCAATTAAAAGATTTAAAAGTCAAAAACTAATAAACTACAGACTTTGTATGAAAATTAGAACTCAGAAAATTTGAGTCTGATTTTTTAAATACTAAAAAGTTCACACAATACAGGGCTTGAGAGTGGCTCAAGATAGTTATTATCAAAAAAAAGTGGTTATGATGAATGAGGTGTATGAATGAAAGAGGAGGTATCAAGTGAAGATTATGAGGACAAGGAGGATAGACAACAATTGATTTGAATCTCTAACTTGAAGTTTAGAAAGAGTTGTTCTATTGATGGTTACTCAGTAGCTGGAAACAACAAATAGCAAATTTAGTTTTAACTGCCTCATCCAGTCACATTACCAGAAAATAATTAAAATTTGGTGATAAAACACAAAAAAAACATATTTTTGGATTTTCCACCCTACAGCTCCTTTCCCACAATCACAACATCACAAGCCTATCAGTACTCTGTCGCTACTTCCATGGCAAATGTTTAGATAAGCTGCATTCTTTAGTGCTAGCAGCTCCAACCTTTTTTTGCCTTTCTAAGTCACAAGGTTGAATCATTCCCTATGTATTTCTTTTGTAAGAAGAGTGTGAATCTCAGAAGGCTTCTTTACAAGAATTGCCACATTGTGTAACAAACTACTGCATGGATACTTTGCTAAACACAACAATCCTAACCTCTTCAAGTCTAGGGTCATTTGTTATCTATCTGCAATATCTTTGTAAGACTAACTTCCTACTTCCTCTTCTTATGTTCATATCACATACCTCATCCAGTAACCCTCTACGTTGAGTGGCTCTTGGGCCTTGTATTGGTTGAACTTTAGTAAAATAAAAAATAGAATACTCCATTTCTAAACCAACCTTTGAATTAAAAAAAAAAATTATCTGACTCTAATAAACACAGTCCTGTTAGTTTTCACAGATTCATTAGGAAACGGGTCAGTTTTGAATTTTTAGAATATCATTACTAATTATTTTCTGAAGTGATTCTCAGAATCCAAATGAATAAAATTGTGTTGATCTTCTACAAAAGTTTTCACTTACAATGTCATCTGAAGTTAAACAGATTGTAGCTGGGGTGATACTACTTTGTAATGGAGTTGTTTGTGATCTTTCAAAATAAATGAATTCAACATTTTCCAAAGAACTGAACTCAACATATGGAGGAATTTTATACATATACTTTTAAGTACAGAACTACATAGTTCACAAAAATGGAGAAAGAGAAAATTATATTTACATGCATACTTCTTCTTCATGTGCTGTGTCTCCTCAGTACATAGGTGATCATGGCTCTCCACAACTTCTTGTCACTTGTAGCTCTTAATAACCTTTGTCTTTCTATTATTTATCTTAAGCCCTTTTCTGCCATTCATTTACTCAAGCTCACTAAGTATGTTATGTGTTGTTTTTTACTGTCCCATTTGCCCTCTACCTGCCCTGTGAGTATCAGATTTTCCAAACCCTCCTACATCATTATGTGACCCAGAAACCTCAACTGTCTCTTCCTGATGTTAAGTATTAGTTTCCTTTTTGTTTCTATTTTCTCTAAAACTTTGTTGTTGTTCACATGTTCGGTGCACAGCATCCTCAGCCTCGTCCTGCATAATCACATTTCTGTTGTTTCAAGTCTCCTATTCATCTTTGAGGAGATTGTCCAGCACTCACTGTCATACAGGAGGATAGATATCTTGTACCAGTTTAGTACTCTTTTTCTTGTTTCTAGTGAAATTTTTCTATTTCTTAGTACCCTGCTTAGCTTTTGGAATGCTTCCTTGGCTATCTCAATATGCCTTCGGATTTCAGTGTCACACTTTCCAACCTCTGTTAAAACACATATTTAAATTTCCGCATGTGATTGATTTTGGTATCTCCAATTTTCCATTTGCACTTTGGGCTCATACTTTAGCTACCAACCATGCATTCTGTCTTCTGGCAGTTGATATCTAATCCTTTTTTCTTGCTTTCCTTCGCTAACTTCTGTAGGAGTTTTTGTAGCTTCCTTTCCATGTCTGCTATTAACACTGTATCATCTGCATACCTTATGTTGCATACAGATAGTGCAAAAAAGAAAAGAAAACATTTATGTACTGATCTGTTGTGTCCACGTGGTTTGTTTGAAATTAAGTAGTTAGTTTAACCAGAGGAAAGTAATCTTGACTGATATTGTTGCTATTGCATCATGGAGCAGAAAGAGAAAAAGAGGGTTTATGTGCATTCCTTTTATAATCCAGAATGTAATAATACCTAGTGAGTATCCTGGCAGACAAAAGGTGGTGTAATCTCTACAAAGCAACAATAACAAGGAAGTTATGATTGTAGGGTGTTAAGAAATTTAAATTGTTTATTCAACAGCACTTTTTTTAATTGTTTGATATGGATTTTGATATCAGGGACAATCAAAGAGGAGAATATGAGAAAAAAATGACTATAATTCTTTTGTTATATTTTATGTCTGTACCTCTACAGTCTGTCTGAAGTTATTATGCAAATAACATGAACTTCAATAACTCGAATTTGCTTTGAACAATTTTTATCAAATTTGAAACAATGAAACAAAGCTTGAGTTAAATTTTTATGTAGCTTCAACATGTTTTATTAAAGTTATTGGATTTATTGTAAAAACTGCAGTCTGAAGTTATTATGCAAAACCAGAAAATCACTTTTTAATAATAACTTCAGATTGAAGTTTTTATAATAAATTGAATAACTTTAATAAAACATGTAACTAACTAAAACTTTAACACAAGCTTTGTTTTGATATCTAAATTAATTGTTTAAAATTTGAGAAAAATTGTCTAAAGCAAATTTTAGTTATTGAGGTTTATGAGATTTGTATAATAACTTCAGATGGAATGTATTAACTTGCAAAATCTTTCTCTATGCAATAATAACTATAATATTAATAAAATTAAATTTAAATTTTACAAAAAGAAATATATATAAGATTTTAATAAAAGATGTTATAAAAAATAAGTGTTACCAAAATATGCACTCAAAGGTAAATAAAGATATATAATTTATGCAAAATTGTGATTAAAAATAGATTATTTTACAAAAAAACCAAACCTTTTTACAGAAAATTATAAGCATTGCAAAGCATATTAATAAAGATATACAGTGTAACCCGGATATAAGAGAATTGTCGGGGCCGGAGAAGAAGTCTCTTATATCCGGGTTTCTCTTATATCCGGGTTTGGTCTATTTTGTTTAGGTAATTATGGGCTCTAATTTGGGACCAGAGAAAATCTCTCTTATATCCGGGTTTCTCTTATATCCGGGTTTGGTCTATTTTACATACATTAACACAGGCTCTATTTTTGGGCTCTAATTTGGGACCAGAGAAAATCTCTCTTATATCCGGGTTTCTCTTATATCCGGGTTTGGTCTATTTTGTTTAGGTAATTATGGGCTCTAATTTGGGACCAGAGAAAATCTCTCTTATATCCGGGTTTCTCTTATATCCGGGTTTGGTCTATTTTACATACATTAACACAGGCTCTAATTTGGGACCAGAGAAAATCTCTCTTATATCCGGGTTTCTCTTATATCCGGGTTTCTCTTATATCCGGGTCTCTTATATCCGGGTTACACTGTATATTTAAAAAAAACAATAATTTTTAACCTTCATGCCTGCAAAAAAAAACTTGTATCAAAAGGACAGTTATTAACCTTGATACTGCTATTACTATATACATTTTTGTTTGTTATTTTAAAAGTGATGATTAGTATTTTAATATATGACTATGGATTCATATATTTTCTTTATTCTTGAGACTTGACAGCAATAGTTCATTGATATTTTTATAAAATGATGAATAAAAAATTTGTTTTCATAGTTATTTATAAAATGGCAAATAATAAATATTGTTTTATGTATTGTAGTTTGTTTACATATTTTTATAATTTTTAATAAATTTTTGAATAAAAAAATTTCTTTTCAAATTTATTTCTTTAAAAAATAGTAAATAATAAATCTTTATATTGCATTGTACTTGGTTCACATATTTTTATAATCTTGCAAGCAAACATTGTCAAGGGTGACAAAAGTGTATACAGCAATAACAGTGGCAAGAGAATAACCATCCTTTTGATACACCCTTTTTGGGGGGTGGGGGGCACAAAGATTAAATGTTGTCAAAAAAAGAATGATGTTGATGGTAAAAATAAACATTTATAAAAGAAATAATTTTTTCTTGTGTGTTTACACACATAACCCAGTTTTTAAACTTATTGGATAAAAATCTCATATCAACAGGAAACATTTGCTGTCCTTGACTACCATATAATCTTTTATAATCATTTTTATTACTACAGTCATAAACAAAAGATAAGGGCTCAGTCAGTTTGAGATATGTGATTATAAAGAGACTTGGTACAAACAACAAAACTTTTGACTTTAAACACAATTTACATTATGTTAGGTTTGTTGATTTTATGACATGATAAGACATGTACAATTAAATTTGAATCAATGTATTATAAAATATTAAATTTAAATTTTATTCCATGATTTTTTTTTCTCTGCAGATGAATTTTCTCTAGAAATATTGATAATTTTTTTTCCTAGATTACACAACTGGATAAACTTCCACATTAGCACCAATGTGTTTGCTTCCACTTTAAAACGTACATGTTCTTGAAAGTGAACATATTCCCAAAGGAATAAAGGTGTGTTTATAAAAAGAAGAACAAGATGTATTGGAGAAATAAATTTTCATTAAAAAATATTAATTTTTGTTTAATTGGTCTGGTGCTCCTGCTATATATATAGAGAGAGATTCTTGATAAAATCTAAAGAAGAATCTGCAATATTAATAGACCTCACCTGGCACCTCGACCCCCTCCCCCAATCATAATGTAGCTTTCCTGTGACTTTTCTATACATTCTTTCATGGTAATTATTCTGACAAACTTTCCTGTATGATATCTAGACTATATGAATTTTAGTACTAGATTGGCAAATAGGTCTCATCATTTTACATTTGATATGCTTAGATGTAACTCCAAATTATTTGCTAATAGTTTCTTCTATTACATTTCTCTCTTGTGAAACTCACTTCCAACTTCTTGCTTTCCAGTCAACTTTGATCTTCAAAAATTTAAATGCAATGTCAATCCTTATCTACTGTCTTCTTAATTCTCGTTCTTTTAATGTTCTCTCTCCTCAACAGTGTTTTTTCCTCACATATTCTCTAACACTCAGTACCCCCCCCCTGTGTCTTAGTGGCTTTATTGCCTTGCTTGGGGCAAAATGATTAAAACAAATTGAATCTTTATTCCTGATGGCTAACAAAGAAGGAAAACTACAAAAACTCCTAGACAAGATAATAAAGGAAAGCTGGAAGAAAGGACTAACCACCAATTGTGAGAAGACAGAATGTGTGATTGTTAACAAGAGGAACAATCCAACCTATGAATTGGAGATGTCAGAATCACACAAATACAAAAATTTATTTGGAAAGAGTTTTAACAAATGATGGACAAATTTTGAGGCAATAGAGATTTAGTTCTTCAGAAGGATATTGAGAATACCATGGATAGGGCCATGTGAGGAAGTTTTAAGGAAAATAGGAATGAAAAGGACACTTGTACTTAGGATCAGAGAAAGATGATTGAAATATCTGGAACACATAACATAACGAGAAAAGAGGGCTTGGAGAATTTGGCACTCACATAATGGGGGTAAGATAGGAAGAGAGAAACCTACCTGACAAGCTTGTGTAAATAAATGACAGAACAAGGAGTTGAAAGAATAATAACAAGAATACATTGCTGAGAGTTATGAAAGATAGGAAATTGTGGAGAGTCATGATTGGCCACAATCTGAAATAATGTGGCACATGAAAGAAGGTAAAAGTATTTAGTGACAGACATACAATTAGTGAAATAACACATAACTGATATTGGATTTAGGGATTTGGAATTTGAATGTTCATAATGACAGACAAAGTTGCTGTAGAATGTTCACAAAAGTTGTTTTTTCTTTTTTCCGCAATGTGAAATATAGAATTTGGTAATAATGTTTGTGTTCTGTTTTCCCTTGGTTACTTGAATTGCATCTGAGATGAAAGTAAGATTTTTTTCCTTTGTATTTATTTGGGTACAATACTCCCTTATCCTTTACCCATTAAACAGACCCAAGATCTCTGGGACAAAATTTCCTTATTCGCTACACAATAAGTAATGGAATAGGCTTGTAGGTGTATTTCGCATCCCTTACAATCGCATAATGAGAGTTTATTTTTCTTGTAAACTGTTGTCATCAGAAGTCATCGGGGAAACTAAAATTACAATGCCAATATCCCATTTGGTAGTGTATGTCATATGAGTATAGGTGACTGATTCTTACTCACTTTCATAGGAGGTCATTCTGTTTGTTGTCAAGTGACCCCAAATTCCTTTCCTGTCCTCTCTTAGCTGATACACAATTCAGTTCAGGTTGTAAAACAAAAAAAGAGAGAAAGAGAGAAGGAGAAAAACAAATATAGTGCATCTCTTATTAAATTTATGATACATCTGATTTAATAGTTAACATTGAGGGCCATGTTACAATCCCATGATTCTTGACAAAATCAAGTAATGTCATTTGTCCTGACCTGACATCTTCATTTCAGTCATTTTCCTATTGCCTTGATGTGGCTTTCCTGTGCTTTTTCTATAAATATTGTAATGGTAGTTGTTCAAATGAGCTCTGCTGTTTGTTACTTCAACCACACAAATTTAAGCCTACTACTAGATTGGCAAATAGGTCTCATTATTTTACTGTTGAATAAGCTAGATGTAACTAAGATCTATTCTAATAGTTTTTTTCCCATACTTCTCACCTGTGGAACTCTTCCAGTTTCCTGTTTCTCTGCCACATCAAACATTTAAATGCAATGTCAATCGTAATCTTCTGCCTTCTTGAAATCCATTCTTTTATTGTCTTTTCCCTTCATTAAAGTCTTCTCATTTTCTTTCATTCCTAGTAATCCCTTTGCATGTTAGTGTCATTATCATCTCACTTGGGATGAAATGATAAGAAAACAAAAACAAATAGATCTTTGGTTTGTTTAATATAGAAAATTTTCACTGCTTTCCAAACCTTTTGCATTCAAAGTTTATTTAGCTATTGTGCTTAAAGTGTTGCACATATACTATTTAAATAGCCATCTAGTTCTCTAGATGTTTTTGATATCTTAACCTCTATTTACAAAAGTCTAGTGTTAATGACATAACAATCAAGAAGAAACTTGATTTTATTTCGACAAATTTGTTTGTAATAAACATGTATTCAGGATAAAAGCTTTCAAATAGAATTAATTTTTTTCACGGTCATCATGATGTGCTGATTTTGCATAATGACATTAAATAATATAATTGAAAGTTCACTGAAGCAGAACTAATGCATTAAATTCAATGTGTTTGTATTGTTTCAGTAAACTGAAATGATTCTCAAACACAGTGATACAAAATAAAATATTAAAATAGGTGTGGGTACTAAATCAGATGTTATAAGTGTGTGGGAGCTAAATCAGTTGGTAAATGTATATTGGGAGCTAAATCAGATGGGGTTTAAATCATATATTTAAAACATTAAAGATTCTTGATTCTATATTTCTTATCTGATCTCTTATAAAATGAATTTTTTTTTTGTTAGATTCATTATTCTAATTTAAACATTTCTTTTTGTTTTGATTTTAAATATAAACTTTTGGGTGCTTTTTGCTTTGCACATATTTCCTGGAATAAGACCTATAAACTTTTTCTACATATTATAATAAATACTAGCGGTACCCCTGGAATTGGCATGGAACGACTAATAAAATGTTGAGTAAACAATAAACTTTTTCTCCATATATGTATGTATAAAAATAATGCTTTGAAGAAAGAGTAATCAAAATCTCTACATATATAATAGAATGAGATACTTAGACAGCAAATAGCAAAATTGTGTATGTATTTGTACAGGTATATTTACAAATAGATAAAGTTTAAATCTATTCTTTTATAGCATACAATACTCATAGGCTGGGAAAATAAACAACACAAAGAGATACTTGTGAGTGTCCACCATGTGTGCAAAGAATATACCTCTATATATGCAAAACTATATAATACCTGTCACATATACTTTCCTCTTTTGAAAGATATTCATTTAATATATATATATATATATATATATATATATATATATATATATACACACACGCATATATATATGTGTGTGTGTGTGTGTGTGTGTGTGTGTGTATTTAGGTAGCAAATTCTCTTTTAGGCATATCTGATTAAATAAATTACAAACATTATGTCTGCTTATTTTTAGTGTAATCCTTTCATATTCCTGAATATTTTTTGCATGTATTACAATCAAATATATTTCTTGCCTCATTTGATTGTAATACATGGAAAATATTTCTGAATATGAAAGGATTATGCTAAAATAAACGAAACATAATGTTTGTAATTTATATAATGATACACACACATATATATATAAATATATATATATATATATATATATATATATATATATATATATAAACCAAGGACACAAACCTAATGTAATATAGGGTCTCCAGAATTTATGAAAATACTCCACTCCTTCAAGTCAGTACCTCTTGGCAGACAATGTTCTTAGTAACAGTTTGCATTCTTTTTCTTCCTTGTCTATCTCCATCACCTTAACCCTTACATCTGAAAGTTTGTGAGCTCTAGAGTGTGCCATATACAATTGCCCATGACTGAACACTGGCTGAGGTAAGAACACTCCCACCTTCTTAAATGTCTGCCCCTGTGACTTGTTAATAGTCATGTCATGTGACAAGCAGGAAACTGGGCTCTTTTCAAAGTGAATGGCAAGTTAAAGTCGCTTGTAGCTGGCTTTAATCTGGGGATGAGGTTAAGTCTGCCAGTTAGTGAGCCACTAATCAAAGAAGCCTCAAATGAATGTTGATGCATGGCCACCACTTCAAGTCTTGTACCATTGCAGAGTCCATTCTGGATAGAAATGTTACGAAGAAGCATTACTATTGAGTCAGGTTTTAAACACAATTTATGAGGAGGCATTCCTGAAGGTGCCAAAGAGTTTAGAAATTCAAGTGGATAGCACTCAGCCTTAGCAGGATCATCTGTCAAAACTTTATCTGTACTATAATAGGTGCAGCAGTTACTTGGAAGTTGTCTCAAAACTTCTTCATTGACCAGGAGGCAGTCTGAGTTCTTTGATGAAAGAATTACTCTGTTCCTCAGAAATGAAATGAAAGAATTGCAGCTCCAAAAAGTTGAGAAGGTTTTCCCAGTAAGGAGAAGACAACTCTTAAAACACATGATCTTTTAACTATAATGTCATTTAGAGGCCACTGTAAAAAACTTTCTGAGGCCAATTTAATTTTTTGAAATTTCATGAAATTAAGTAAGTGGATATGTAAAAAAATTCCTACAATTTTCTGAAAAACAAAGAATGCAAAAATAATTTCATTCATTTCCAAATAAGTTCAGAAAGTTTCATTAAAATCTGACAATTATTTGATTTTTGCAAGAATTTCCAAATAAATGTGTTTTTCACCTGAAAAATAGGTGCAAAAACCCTAATGTAAATATGAACCGGGTCACTGACTTAAAAAAAAATATTTTCCTAAAATTTCGAAAGTGCTAGAAAGGATTAAAAATTTAATAAAATAATCCAAAAATACTTTGGTCTTTCCTCTTAATAATAAACATTTTGATGATAAAAATTTGTTTTTATTAAGTTTGGGTTTTTTTCTATCATGCTATACTGTTTTTCAGTGAAAAAGTGGAGGTACATACACAAAAAAGATACAAGATACTATATATCCAAAGCATGAAGAAAAAAAATGAATAACAATGGACTGTTATAGGTATCTTCCAAATGCTGCTCCTCTAACTGCTTTGGAGTGGGTGACGGTGATGGTGTTTCTTTGAAAATCACTGGCATTTGTTGACAGCAAGTGTCAGGTGGAGTGGGTGAGGGAGTTTCTTTGAAAATCGCTGCTAGTGAGACACCAAATACAGATCAATACTGAAGAGTGTAATGGACGGACTAAGTTACTAAGGAAGGAACAAGCACAATTATAATAAGATTAATATAAAAGTCTTAAAAGCTAATATTTTGAAAAATAGGAAATGTTATCTGATTTATTTTGAAAATGAATGGCATTAATTTTTTTAAACAAATGCTAGAGTTCAGCTGAGTAGCCTTGTCATCGATTGAGGTGAAGAAGATACATTTACTTTTCTGTTTAGTTCTCAGCTCAAGCAAAAAGTGTGGGGATGAAGACTTCTTCACAGGCCTTCCTATAGTGCCATGAATGATACTACATTCTTAACTTTAAGCCAAACATCTTTTTTTTTTTAGAAAATATTAGAAATAAAATGTTTATTAAAATTATCAGATGATGTAAAGCAATTAATCATAGAACAATATTTACAAAGGAAAAGTTAACTGACTTTTACAAATACCTCTCAGATGAAGGACATTCTGCTTTACAATATTTCACCTGATAATTTCAACATTTGATTCACATATTTATGTGAGAAGTCATTCTCACTTATGAAGCAAGCTAAGACTGTATATAGGTTGGTCTTAGTTGATCAATATTGTTATGAACCAATTGTCGCAAAACAAAATATAACAAGAAAATGTTAAAAAAAAAATGACTTGTTGCCAAAGGATATGGCCAAGGTTTCCACTCTGTTAGCAGTGGATTCTTTTTCAGGTTCAAATAAACAAACATAAGGAGAAATAATCAATAGGGATAAATGACAAACACTGTAAAGATGTAACAAGATTTAATTATATATTAGAACAACATAGGAAATACGTATGCATGTAAAGATGTGTGCAGTGTAATACAAAGATTTGCAATACAAAGATCAAAAGAAACAAAAGAACATTTTTTCCTTTCACTCTTTCTTTTTTTTTTTTTCTTTCTTTCATTTCAGTCCTTTGCATTCATAATTGCACATGTAAAAATATCTTTTAAATTCTATTCTTCTTTCTTTAGTGTTGCAAATTTTGACCCTTTGACCCCAAGTCATGGTTGTTCCTTCTCATGTCTTCGGCAATATAAAATTCATTTTTCAGTTAGAAAGATTCAGCATCTTGTTGATTGTTGCTTTCTCCAATTTGAAAATTGGATGAATGACACATGCTCTTGTCATCGGTGATTAACACATTGAGTAAATCACCCTTGCATTTGGGCTAGGACTGTTTGGTCTATCAAATAAATGTCCACATGTGGCATAGTGTGTATGAGTTAGGACTAAGTTTCAGTCTCTTCATTATGCAATCCCCTTTAGTTGACGATAAGAAAAGAAGGGGTGTTGATTGCATGAGCTCTGCAGTCCAACTAATTCTTTGGATATTTTTCCTGCTCAACTTTTCATATTAGATCACGTGATTCCACATGTATGTGAGATGCTATTTTTAGATCTCACCCACTTTTGTTTCTAGGGTCAGTTATTTGTCTGTCTAATAGCTCATCTGATTGCTGACTTCAACAAGTTGATAGAGAGGGTGGGTAGATGTCAGAGAGAGAGAAAAAGAAAGAGAGATGATTTGCTATAGGTGTAAAGTGTACGGAGGGTTAGGGGTTAGCTGCATGATAATGTAACAATATTTACAATCAATTTTAATCATATGAAGCAGATATTTTGAACTTCAGTTTAACTTAGAATTATAATACTTTGCTGCAAATTAGAGCTCTCTGATTCACTTTACACTAAAACCTGTCAGTTGGATGTAAACGCTATAAAAGCAAAATAAAAATTGTCACTTTCCGTGCCAGGGCTCCAAGCATTGCATCTGGCTCACAAAACAAATCCCCCAAAAATATAAAATAAAATCTAAACATTGGAGTCAATCATGAACATTGCTGCTAAAGCAAAACATGACAAAAATGCTGAGTCCTGTATCCACTCTGACTGCTTAAAAGGACCTGCTTGGTGACATCCAAAATAGCAGGCAGGCAGTCATAAAATTCACCAGTAACCTCCTAGTCAACTGAATGAACTCAAGCTTCAATGGCAGGCTTATACACAACCAGCTCTCCCATCTTCTAGGTTGCTTCCCACCAACAAAAGAAACATTCTGCCTTGATTCAGCAATACATTTTTATTTTAACATATCTTGTCACATTTTCTTCCTGCTTCACCATCAATACTTTGTTGCTTTTGTTTATTACTCTTGCAACTGTATGCAATAAACTGTTTTGACCAAAATGTCCCAAAATACTGCCAATCGGATACACTTCCAAAAAAATTTATTGATCCCTAGTGTAAAGAATGTCCTAATTTTTGTATTCTCTCTTGTTAAGTGCTATTCAGATTGTTGTGATCATGATTTGCCATAGCTTCCTATCTTTTGTTGCTCTCAGTAATACTTTCTCCTTTATGACCAATTTTCCATCTGTAGTGATTGTTTCTTTATTCATTTCCACATTCTTATCAGTTACATTAATTAGTTGTTTTCTCCTGATTTTCTTGACTTTTGCTCAAAACATCATACAATGCATTTTCACATTTTTAAACACATTAACAATCTCAAAAAATCCAGTCACACTTAAAGCTATGTCTGCAGGCTGTTTGTTTCATATTTAAGAGACTTTTTTTAATCATTTCATTCCAAGTAAGGCAATAAAGCCACTAAGATGCAAGGGGTTACTGAGCATAAGAGAATGAGAAAAAGGAAAATATTATTAAGGAGAAAGAACAATATGGGAATTAAGAACAATGGAAATTAAGAAGGCCAAAGATAACTGATAATGCATTTAAATTTTTGAAAATCAAAGTTGACTGGAAAACAAGAAACTGGAAAAGAGTTTCACAAGCAAGAAGTTTGAAGAATAAAACTGTTAGCATAGAACTTACAGTTACATTTAGTCATTTCAACTGTAAAATGATGAGACCTAGCTGTCAATCTAGTAGTGTGCTTAAGTTCATAAAGTCTAGGTACTAAAGAAGAAAGCTCATCAGAACAATTCCCATGAAAAAAATTTCTAAAAAAGGCACAGGGAAGTTAAGTTAAGGCAGTGGGAAAATGCCTGAAGCCGAAATACCTGAAAGTGACTGACATCGAAATGCCTGAAAGTGACTGAAGCTGAAATGCTTGAAAGTGACTCATGCCAAAATGCCTGAAAGTGCCAATGAGGATCAAATTTATTAGTAATTGTCAAATCAACTTGCTTGTTAAACATCTTTTTGTTGGGCATAAACAAAATGTTTCTGACTTTATAAAGATTTGAAGCTATATTTTTATAAATGTAAGTAAAACCTATTTTATCTGTCTATTCTATTTTAATATAGGCTTGTATTTCATTTGTTAAATTTAATTATGCCATTGATAGTAACCTGAGTAGGGTAATTTTAATTTTTCTGTTCTGCATTTAATCTAATTTATGAAGATGACAGGTTCATTTCTATAATTTTGGCTTTTGATTTCTTGAAAAAGATTTTTAAAAATAATTTAGGAAAAAGGAAAAAATGGTTTTATAAAACCAGAATTCACTCATATTTAATGAAAGGTTATCAAATGTGAGTTGATTTTAGTTTTTTGATTTGAGGAATAAAATACAATATCACGGTTTTTTTTTTCAATAATTTCACCCCAAGGAAGAGGATAATGCCACTAAAATACATTTTCTTTCTCTCTATGATAGAAAGAAAATTATAACACATTAGTAAGGTGAAAAGACAATAAAAGAACAGGATTCAGAAAGACAGAAGATTGCGATTGATGTTGCATTTAAATTTTTGAAAATAGTAGTTGACAGGAAAGCAAAAAGTTGGAAGATAGTTTCACAGGTGAGAAGAGCGAGAGAAGAAATTATAAGAATAAAACTTTACATCTAGCTATTTTAACAGTATAATGATAAGACCTAGTTGCTAATCTAGCACTATACTTAAATTCATGAGCTCAAGGTACCAGAGATAAATGCACATCAGGACAATTGCTATGAAAATATTTATAGAAAAGTTACAGGGAAGCTACTAGTGATGGGACGATACCAATATTTTTATTGATTCCAATACAATTCCAATATGATTTCCAATTCTGATACCTACAATGATTAAAATTAAAGTTAGTTTGGGAAACTTAATGAACAAAGTACATTTATTAATAAAACAATTAGTAGAAAAATGAATACAAAAGCTTATGAAATAAAGTTAGATATCCTTTTTATTTAAAAAATTGGGTAAGAGTTTAAACAATAAAGAGAACCAATTTTACCTAGCTACTTATCCTAAAATTCTTAAATTATAATGTAAGAACATTATCTTCTCTCATGTTTCACCTTTCAGCTGATTTCTTTGCAGTTAGTATATGTTACCTCTGATACTAAATAACCATTCACTTTCAACAGAAGAGAGAGGTGTTAATAGATATTTCCTGGCTAAAAGCAACATGATGGGAAATTCATTTTTATTTGAATTCTACCACTGAAAAACATTAACATCACTTTTTATATGTTTATTTTGCCATTTCAAGTTTTAATAAATATATTTCTTTGCTTGTTCACTGAGTGCGTTATCCTTTATTCTCATACATATTGGCTCCTCTTTTTCTTCATCACTTTCTTTAATTCACTGAGCCACTTTGTAAAACTGAAATTAAAATCACTATCATTTTTCTCTTCAGATATATCATACAAGTCATTCTTCATGCCTTGTGATACTTTGGGTGAGGTGTCTATTTCCCCTTCGGTTATAGAATAAATATCTTCAGTGAACAATTCTGCAATAGCCTTGTCATTAGGCAGGCCACTGCAGTTATTTTCAATTAAATCAGTCTTAAATCTGGGAACAAGATATGTTGCTAGAATAAAGCTTTTGTCTTCCAAGTAGCTGCTAAATGTAGCATTAAAAGAAACGTTCCATGCTGAAAGTGTTGAACCTAATCCATCAAACAGTCCTTTTGCTTCTCCCCTTTTAAAAAAAGTGATAAATGACTTTAACGTGTGGTATAATATAAGAGGCTGTTGCTTCTCTATTACTTAATAAATGTGTACAATCAATGAATTGTTTAAGTATTTTCAGTAATTTCTCTAAAAATCTTCTATTGGTTGGATTCTAAACAATGTGGGTTTTTTGCATGATCACTGCAATATGCGATAAGAGAATTTTTTTGTTCAAATAAGAAGACAGAATATATGGTCATCAGTAAAAGGATGAACCCAAAATGCAATTTACAGGTTGGGGAAACTAAAATGAAGCATGTGCGGAAATTTAAATATCTGGGAAGTGTTTTGACAAAGGACGGTAAGTGCGGTGCTGAGATCCAAAGAAATATTGGGATGGCCAAAGATGCATTCCAAAAGCTAGGCAGAGTATTACAAGACAGGAGGATTTCTTTGGTAACAAGATGAAGATGAAGAAGAGACTCTATGCAATGGAGGTATGGTTCTACAGAAGGATGCTAAGTATATCATGGACCAAGTGTGTGAGCAATGTTGAGGTTTTGGAGAGGATGCAAACAAGGAGGAAGTTTATACTTAACATCAGGATGAGGTAGCTGAAATTTCTGGGATACGTAATGAAAAAGGAGGAATTGGAGAATCTGATACTCACAGGTCGAATAGAGGAAAAGAGAGACAAGGGAAAGCAATGCATGACATACATGGCGGGCTTAAGCAAGTGGATGACAGAACATAACCTAGGGGAAGTAGCAAAGAGACAAAACTTATTGAGAGCTGCAAGGGATAGGGGGAAGTGGAGAGTCATGATCGCCTACATCCTGAAGGGACACAGCACATAAAAACAGACTCTGGACATCATATAATACGGACTGTTCCATCTTGTCTGGACATCCTGAATAAATTTATGATCTGGTAGATTCATTTTTTTTTCTGGTATTTCTGGTACTTTGCAAACACTGTGAGTGAGTAATTGAAGTGCCCAACTATTTATTTGAAAATAGAAAGCATGCCCTTCACATACCTTTGTGCAAAGATGGCATCATTAATGGTCAACTGCAAGGTGTGTAGAAAACAAGGTAATAACTCATATTGAGCTTATACAGCTTCTGCCATATTAGCCACATTATCTCTTATGGGAATATGAATTTTACCATGAGAAATATTAAATTCTTGTACTGACTGTGATACTCATTTCAAAAGCTGTAAAATTTTAAGAAATACATGATTATCATAAAAACAAATTTAAGTTTCATAAAAAGAATGTTTACTTTTTTTAAGTCTTGCGTATTGAAAAAAAAAAAGATTTATTTTTGTTCACGTAGTATGCTACATAAACAAAAATAAATCATTCTGTCAGATTTAATGAATAAATCATTTTCTAGACATTATAATTTTATTAATAAATTATAATATTAAGTGGATGAATTAATAATGTTAAAAAGAAATTAAAAATAAAAATTTCATTTTGAACTGAAACACACTTTAAACTAGGGAACTTAATGGAAAGTTTTAGAACTGAGTAGAAACTTGCATATTTCATTGTTTTTTTTTTTTACACAAGTAAAATAAATTTACATCATACTTAGGTATTATTATGCTATATAGATTTTAGTTTTACTGATAGTTTAAAGTCAATAAATATATTAGTACTGGGAATGGAAAATTAAGTTTTAAACAAAAATATAAATCCAAAGAATCATTTTTGGAATTGGAAATTTGATTAAGAATTCTCTGATTCCAATACACCAAAAAATTCCGATATTTCTGACTCTCAATTGCAATTCTGATTAATCATCCCATGATTAGAAATTACATTATATTGGTGAAAAAGTGACTGAAGCTGAGATGTCAGGCCAGGACTGATAATATTACATACCTTTCTTTGAATTTTGTTAAGAATCTCAAGATATATAGCAGGAGCACTAGACCAGATGTGGCTACAATATTCAATGTATGGAGGAATGGTAGATTTATAAACATGCAAGATGGATCCTGGGGAGAAAATTTGTCTGGTAGCACAGAGTGAACCAATTTTCCTAGCAGCAGACCTAGTAATTGATTCAATATAATCATTCCAATTCATGTCAGTGGAAAACATGAGACTGAGAAGGTACAATGAGTCACTCTCCTGTAGGTTAGCATCAGTCATGTTGATGAAAGGCAATATGCTTTAAGATGATTAAAAGACAGCCATTAATTTTGGTAGTATGAAAAATTTGTGAGCCATTTCTTGTCCCGATTAATAACAGATTAAAGGTCATTTTGGATATCAGCAGCCAGTTTTACTTTAGGAAAGTAAGAGTTAATCAGTGAGGATGAGTTGTGGCAGGATAGTGAGTTAAGAGTTAATCAGAGAGGATTAGCTGTGGTAGGACAGCAATGTAAGAGTTAATCAGAGAGGATTAGGTGTGGTAGGACAGCAATGTAAGAGTTAATCAGAGAGGATTAGCTGTGGTAGGACAGCAATATAAGAGTTAATCAGAGAGGATTAGCTGTGGTAGGACAGCAATGTAAGAGTTAATCAGAGAGGATTAGGTGTGGTAGGACAGCAATGTAAGAGTTAATCAGAGAGGATTAGCTGTGGTAGGACAGCAATGTAAGAGTTAATCAGAGAGGATTAGGTGTGGTAGGACAGCAAAGTAAGAGTTAATCAGAGAGGATTAGCTGTGGTTGGACAACAAAGAGTTAAGCAGAGAGGATTAGCTGTGGTAGGACAGCAATGTAAGTGTTAATCAGAGAGGATTAGCTGTGGTAGGACAGCAAAGTAAGAATTAATAAGAGAGGATTAACTGTGGAAGGACAGTGAATTAATCAGAAAGGACTAGCTCTGATAGGATAGCAAAGTAAAAGTTAACAGTGCAAAATCCTTTGTCAATATAAAAAGATTTTGATAACAATGACAAAACTGCATTTTTTCTTATGTAGAAGTCTTCAGTCCATAATGTTAGAAGTGTTCTTCCAGTTGATTCAGTGCTTTGTCATTTGTAAAATCAGTAAACTCAATATGATATTTGACCAACCTTGCAAAAAAAAGTTAAAACCAAAAAAAGCTAAACAAATGAATTTCTTATGAAATTGTGGAAAATATTAGTAAGGATTTTAAACATTTACGTTTCTTTTTCTTGTTTGACACAGAAAATAATGTTTTTTGAAATTTTGTTGTCACTGGCAAAGAAAAATGGATTTATTTTGAAAATCTAAAATGAAGAAAAATGTGGTTAGATCCAGGAAAGTCTTCAACAAATATCTGAATCTAAAAGGAGACCATTTTGGAAAAAAATTCTGTCCTGTTTGATGAAATTCAAAGGGCACTATAAATTGCTCAAATCTTGTTAAACTGTTATTGTGCTATACTGCAGCAAGCAATTGGCTTATTTGAATGAAAGATTTGGATAGAAAAAGACCTTTCATTGGGTGATGAAGCCAACTTGTTATTTTACTGCATGACAATTTGTGACTTTAAGTTGCAAATGCATTGCAGAAAAAGATCATTCATTTAGGATGCGAAATTCTTCCCCATGCAGCATATTCTCCAGAACTTCACATTACAACTTGTTTTCTTCAGCACACCTTTTTGGTCAACAAATCCAAAAAGTTTAAGAAATTAAAAATTCCTCAAAAAATTTATCAAATCAAAACAACTTGTACATTTTTGATCATCCACAGTAAATGTAGGTCCAGGTTCTTACAACATTTCACCTTTCTTGGTAAATCTTCTATTATCACAATATGGGATATTTCTTAATAAAAATGATAGAAACATAAACAAAAACAAAAAGAAACTAAATGAAATGCTGGACTATATACCCAAACACATATTTAAAATTTTTGCGTCCCCTCTTCCTCATGTGAATGTGTAATCATATCAATGTAAACTTCACAGAGTCTAGAATAGGACTCCTTCACATTTACTATACAATTTCAAAAAACTTTGTGCAAAAACTTAAACATTAATATATCTTCTGGCTTGCTTTCAAAATTGCTTCAGATAACCTTGAAGAGATTAAGATTGTAGTGATTGAGGAAGAATCTTGGATGTCTGTTCTAGAGAAGAAGCTGTCTGAGAGGAACTTCCTTCTTACCAATAGACTATGAAGGGAATGAGGTTGAGTTGACACTGTCTATATGGCATAACAAGTCCTTAACTGATGGAACTAATGAATGTAGCTCATCAGCACATTTACTATGGAAATAGTGATACAGTAGTGAGGCTAGCAATATTTCATTTGTAGGAAATTAATTAATCACACACAAGGCTGAACAGTAGGTACTGGGCAGCACCAACAAAGATATAGTAGAAATACTCAATTTTTGGTCTGATCTGATTCTTATAATGACAGTAGGAAATCTTCCTTGTGACTCATAACAATCTTTATGTATCTGAAATTAAAAATAAATATCAATAACTAAATTCATATGGTATATTTATCATATAAATAAATATTAAAAACGTTACCAATTGTGAAAACATTGATTTGCATAATAAAATCTGATATACATTAATAAAATTTCAAGTCAGCCTAAAAAATATTATTTCTGGTTCTTTCCAGGCAAATCCAATCATTTTGGAACCATGAATCCTGTTCACTTAATATTCTTCATCAGTGAAAGTTTCCATATCATTGGACATGCGGTAGTGCTGTTCAGAATTCGACTTTTGCCTCGTAAGGACCTTGTCCGTGTTAATTACTACTTTGTCTTTGATCTTTTATCAGTTTATTTAACATCTTTTTTTGTCCTACAAAAACTCCATTGGCTAGCCATCATACAAGGACTGCAACATCTTTATTATATTGTCTTCTGGAATAAGACAAATCCTGCTAAAAAGGTAAGATACAATTTATAAATGTGTTTGGAGTTTATAGTATCTTATATGTTTATTTGCAGGATATTTCAAAATCTTTGTTTTATACATGTGCCTTCAGTATTCTTTTGGTATCATCTTTAAAGAACAACAACAATAAATTCTCCAAATTTGCCACAATGGGTTTCTATTCAGTCTATTCGGAACACTCACATAGTCATGTGAACTGATAATTATTTTATCTGTGTCAGCAGCGATTGACAGTTTCATGACAATCAATAGTAAAATCAAGATATGAGAGTTTCAAAGCAACCACTTGATATTCAGAAATAGGAAAAACTTCATTTTTTAATAAATAAAACTTTTCAGAATCAAGTGATGACTGGTACGGAAGATAGGAAATTCTAGTTGTGGAAACATAGTCAGGCCACATTCTAGAATGGGTAATCATGAGTTAGAGTAAAATAGATGTAGAGTCAGATGAAGATAGAATTCTCACTGGCCAAAGGGAAGATCTGGTCCATTAGTCTGTCATGAGATAAGATAAAAGTAGCAGCAAAGACAGTAAGTGTCACTTACTCACAGATAGTCATATGTGAAATGATCCTGTATTAATTTAAACTTAGCATAGAAGCAACATGTTGAATATGGATTATATTTGGTGAAGAAGTTAATGACTCAGAAATTTTTCAATTTGATACAAGTCATTTGAAAATGTAACTTGTAAAAGATGACTGATAGGCATTAGTGATGACTTGTGCTGTATGTAACCTGCTTTAAACATATGAAATGTTTGTATTATAATCTATCCCCACTTCCACGCCATGGTTTGGTCTCTTTCTTCCAGATGGTCTCACCATTTGTGTTCATAAGGGATCTGAGGAGGTCTTCAGGTAAAGTTGCTTGAAATGCCACATAAACCAAACCAATCTAGTCTGAAGAAAGTGATTTGCAAGATAGATGAAAAATGACAATTTATGACAAAACCAATGATAAATGCTTTATGTGAAATATTGTCAAAAATTTCTTTTCACTCAAGGGGTAAATCAGAAGCCGGTCCAGTATAGTAAGTGTTGTGAAACACTGCCTAGTCTCGCAATCCAAATTTCAGTCAGGGATCAATTAATAATGAGTGAATAGAGAATGTGGAATGATTCTGTTCTTATAAAGTCATCTCACAAAAAAGAGATGAGAAGGGAGGGAAGGCAAATCTTAAGTAACAAGATGGCAGACATGCACATCCCACTCCTTCCAGTAAAAAGATTACAAAAAACCAGTGCTCAGAGCAGCCAAACTTTGAAAACATGACATGGCAACAATTGAAAACATGTAGGTAATTTCACTTATTTTTCCACAATATTCAAGTAGATAAAGATGGAATATGTGAGAACCAATTTTTATTTTCTTATAAAAATATAGCTGAAAAAAAAAAAAAATAAATAAAAATAAAAAATACGGAAAAGTTGTTACCACTGCAACCTTTCTACAGAAAAATACTGTGGTCAATTTGAAAAATTTTAAGCGTTAATAAAATTTAAAAATCTATCGATGAATAGATTAGTGAGATTTGAACATAGCAAATATGTTAAAATAAAATGTAAATATGGTGATTTAACATAGACAGAAAATGAATTAAAGAAAATCATAGAGAAAACTAAAGTAAAATAGTGAGTACCTATAATTAAAAATATAATTTATCATTATATATTATTTAGGTGTTAAAGAAAGTATAAAATTTAATTAAAATCCATTAAGATGTTTAACCAATATCTACAGGATTTCCCAGTAAAAAAGTGGTAAATTCAGAAAGAAATTTATTTAGCTATCATGATTCATGCACAAACTGAACAATCATCATAGATGTTCTAAATGTTTGCCTGAATGTTCAACACAAAGTTGTAAGTGTGGTAACCAAGAGGCAGTAGCTTTGTGGATAGTGTCAAAAGAAATTTCACTTCAAGCTTCAGTTAAGTTCCACTTCAATGAATCAATGTTAACGATGGTTTTGCAATTGAGTTATGAGTATACTCCAGATACAGTAATCCATCACATTCAAATCTGGACTTTTAGACCAATTAGAGCTGATGGTGTATTTTCTTGAAGAATAAATTTGCTGTTTTTTTTATTAGGTACCCTGTATTTTAGCATTAATTTTTTTTAGCTATTATCTTAGCTAGAAAAGGTGATATGTTATTAAATCTACTTTTTGATTAATTGAATTCATTTTTGATAGCTGATTAAAAAATTCATCTAGATAATTTATGTATTTTAGGGTTTTAAAATTGAAATGATGGTTTGTATTTAGGGTTTTACATTGGCATTAACCCGCCTCCATTCACTGGTGCTGTAGTCATTCTATGGCCAATCAGTTCGAATTTCCCTGTTTTTTTTTTTTATCAGTTGCTGACAATACAGACAGGGAAATGTGGTACTGAACCTGCCACTGAATTTGCATTTCAAGCTTCCTCAACCTGACTGTTCTATGAGTAAAAATTCTTCAGTTGAATAAAATCTTTCAGGCTTTTCAATAAGCTTGTCTCACAAGGGTTGTTGAGGAAGGAGGCTTGTTTGTTAGTCCTGGCTTTTTGCTACTTCTGGCGTTAACTTGTATACAAGTCAAAATCAAACGTATTATATTGAACATCTCTCAGTTCAGTTGGACATTGAGATAATTGATTTATGATCTACTAGCAGTAGAGCCCAGCGTTGCCCGGGGATGTAACAGTAAGAGATAGATCAAGTATCGACCATCATAAAGACTGAAAAATAAAATTGACAAAGATTATTGTTTAAGGTTGACGGACATGCATGTCTTAATTAGATTTTTTTTTTTTTTTTGTTTTACGAATTGGTCAAACCCAAACTCAAACAAAAACATTGTTTTCAATCGTTAGGAGTCTACCGATTGAATAGAATTTTATTATAAACAATTGTCTTGTAAATGGAATTTTTAAAGCATTCTGAATGTAAAAATAAAGAAAAAAGTGTGTAAGACAATAAGAAATACTACCTGCCAAAAAAAAGTGAAGTTTTGTTGAAATCGGTTGAAAAATGTAGGAAATCCGATCCCATATATAAGCGAACACACACACACACACACATACACAAACAACCTGGGTTTTATAATAAGTATAACTCGATATGAGTTGTCCCCCTTTCATTCCGCAAAAGCGATGCCTCTTAATCGTGTTTTCAAATTGATTTCGTGCAAAAACAATTGTTTTTTCCAATTTTTAGCACTGTCAGAACCACCGCAAGGTAATTTTACGTAGTCCTGTGAAGTTTTGTTAAAATCGGTTGAAAAATGTAGGAAATCCGATCCAATATATAAACGTACAGACACACACACACACACACACACAACCTGGGTTTTATAACAAGTATGATAAATGCCAATCAATTTCTTATCAAATTCATCCCAAATTTGGTTTTGTTAATTCCTTGTCCAATTCAAGCCTTATTATTGTCATTGTTTTCTGCTTAACTAATTGCATTATCTTTATAATGATTTTTCTATTTATATATTTTTATACACTGATATTTCCACTTGATTTTTTTATTTCAGATCATCAGTTGGAGTTCTCTTGACTGGATACGAAGCAAATACAGTTCCAACTGGGAATGGGACTCTATTTTAGGCACAGCTTTTGATTTGGGAGTTCATGTTATTTTTACCTATCTTCTCTTTCTAAACCTTACTTATGCTGAGGTATTCATGGGAACACTGGTTGCCTTAAGTATGGGTTACTATGTGCTTTTCTCCAAAAGATATGCTTGGGCTAATCCAAAGAATGTTCCTGCTTGGGTGGATAAAAGAATTCAGCCTCTGATGCCTTGGTGGAAAGACCATTAATTTCATAGATGTTTTTCTGTTACTGTTGCTATTCTGTGTGTATGAGAGTGTGAATGGAATGTTTTGCTAAAATGTATGCAAATTTGATCAGACTATAAAATTTAATTGTATTTTTTTTTCCAAGTTTAAATTTATATTTTCAGATCTAATTATTGATGTAAAAATAATTTTATTAAAATATGAAATTCATATTCAAGAAAGTAAATATAGAAAAAATAAATGACCTAAGTGTGCATACGATTTATAAACATTCCATTCATTTTTATATAATCATGTATATATAAGTGAATTGTTCATACCTCCAGAAGAGGGGATGAACATGTCCACCTACAAAACTCTGGAGTCAAGATGCTGAAGGTAATAAAAATCAGACTTTTTCTTATATTATATATATATATTAAAAATTATCTGCACTTTTGACTAAAGATATGTTATGGAGAAAGTGCATATAATTTTTTACTTACCCTCATATATATATATATATATATGTGTGTGTGTTAAAGTTCTTAGCCTGGTTCACTTACTGACAAAATGACCAAACTTCAAATTTTTTGAGGAAGGCCTTCTTGGTTTGCCTAAGAACTTTTCAGCACCCTCTCATCTATATCTATTTCTGTGTGTGTAACAAATATAGTTTTATATAGTCCTTCTTGGTTAGACTGAGAACTTTTCAGCACCCTCCCATATATATATATATATATATATATATATATATATATATATATATATATATATATATTAGTAAATAAATGAATAAAAACTTCAAAGCCTTAACTTCCTTTTATGACTTTCAAATACATGTCTGCTCTTCAGGGATAAAATAAATTGAATGTATTAACAGATATTTTAAAGTATGTCATATAAAAATGTTATTCATATATCATAAATAAAATCATGGTATACTTTGAATGTTAGTCATTCTGTACAGTAATTACCTTTTTTTTTTCTGTTAATGACTTTCTTAATTGCAATTAGTAATGAACAAACAATGAAGATATCTGTATATTTCTCTGTGGGAAGTATGACAGACTTGCCAAGATATACATATTTGTGAGTATGTGCATGTACATGTGTATGTGTTCGCGCATTTCTTTCAGCAAGACTTATTTGGACCAACTTTGCCTAGATTTCTGAATTTGAATTTATTTTGAAAAATAGCTTGAAATCTTAATAATTTATTTTCTATTGTAAATCCAAGTAAAACCATTTTGATTTCTACAGATGAACCATTTTGATGACCATAGTTGAATTGGCTCAAAAAAGAGCTGCAGTTGAAATGTATATCAAAAGAACTGTTTGATAATTCAGTATTAAATTGGTAATCATTTTTGCACATTGTACAAGAAATAATGGATTATATAATATTAATACAAAATATAATAATGAATGGTGTCATATATTCTGTATGTTTATTTGTTTCTCTGTAACTTCCAGCATGCTAAAGCACACACACACATATATATACATGTGTGTGTGTGTGTGTGTGTGTGTGTGTGTGTGTGTGTGTGTGTGTAAAATGTGAAAAAAAGACAAGGAAATTAGTCTGTAGAAAAGCACATCCAATAAATTATGCATTTATCTTAGATTGTGGCCAATGAGCAGGTATATAGGCTCCAATCCAGCCTATGAAATCTATCCAGAAAGCATCTAAGTCATTTATCTTGAGAACAGTTTTAATATAACTTAGCAGCCAGAGGGGATCTTACTGTGCATGCATGAACAGACATTTGCCTGTAGGGTGAGTCATTTTTAAAATGTTGTTGAGTGAATTTGTATACTGAGTAACTGCCACATTTGAAATGACATCTTGTGCAGGATTTTAGGTGCAAATGAATGTAAGCTCTATTGGACAATCAGCTTAATGAGCCATATAACAAAACTTATCTGAATTCTGATGAGTAGAGCATGTAGCAGAATTATAGGAAATAGGATAAGAACAAGGTGGTTTCATTAAAGACACTGGAACAAGGAATGCAATATTTATGCTCAGAATAATATCAGAAAGAGTAATACAAATGCAGAAGGATATATACTTGTGTTTTATAGATTATCCAAAAGCATATAATAAACTATGAAACAAAGAACTGTTGGAAATGCTTGGTAAGCTTGACTTATTTGGGAAAGATATTAAAATAATCCAGAACCTATACAGGAGCAAACCGCCTGCATATGAATAGGAAATGAATTCAGTAAATATACAACAAATAAAATGTGCTGTAAAACAAGGATGTGTCTTCTCAAAGGACTTATTCAGCCTATATTGTGAAGCAATCCTGAGAGAATTAGTAGTCTTACAAGGATTCATTATTAGTGGCCACAATCTTAAGAACATAAGATATGCAGATGACACAGTCTTGATAGTAGACATTGAAAGGAAAATACAGGAACTCCTACAGAATTTAGTAAAGGCAAGTGCGAGGAAAGGACTAAACATTAACTCTAAGAAGAAGAGGAACAGTCTGAGATGAGAACTATGAATTGGAGATACTAAAATCAAGCAAGTACAAACATTTAAATATCTAGGAAGTGTTTTAACAGAAGATGGAAAATGTGACACTGAAATCAGAATGTACATTAAAATAGTGAAAGATGCTTTCTAAAAGCTAAGCAAAGTAATTAGAAAAAGGAAAATTTTCTTAGAAACAACAAAAAGAATGCTGGACAGTCTCCTCACAGGTAAAGAAATTTGTGTCAACAGAAATGTAGTTTTACAGAAGGATATTGATATTAACATGGACGAAGGATGTGAGTAATGAGGAAGTTTTAAGTAAAATGGAAATAATAGACAGAATCAGAAAGAGAAAATTTAAATTTCTAGGGCACATAATGAGGGCTTGGAAAGTTTGACACAGACAGGAGATATTGAAGGCAAGAGAAAAGCAAAGAATAACCTAATAAGTTTGTGTAAATGGTTTGCAGAACAAGAATTAGGAGAGATAGCAAAATAATAAATGTTACTAAGAGCTACAAAGGACAGGAAGTTGTGGAGAGCAATGATTCCTGAAGAGAGACAGTACATAGAAAAAGATTCTTTGTAATCCTTTGTTATCTTATCATAACATTTCAGACAATCTACTCTATAGTCTCCTTTTCTACTCAAATTAGGAGATACACTTTTTTTATGGAATGTGTACTTAAAAAAAACTGTAGAATGAGTTTGCAGAAAACATTCAGGCAGCAATGAAAGCAATTCAAGTAATGAATTCAACAGACCAAACGAGTCTTGGAATAACCCTTACTTAGTGTTTCATTCTTCAAAATTTGCTGTATTCCAAATTAAGAATGACAAACCCAAAGATTTGTTAGCATCTCACTTCTACACAATCCAAATTTGGCATTCTCTGACTTCTAGTTCTTCCCAAATTTAAAATCCTCATTGAAAGGAAGGAGACTGCCACTTGAATATGAGTGTAGGAATACTTTGAAGAAGACATAGGTGCCATTGTCTATTAAAAGAGGCTATTTTTCACGAATATTAAAATGGTTGGATACTTTTCGTACAGCCCTAAAAAACAAAAACAAAAACTACTACTAGACATTTAATAAGCAAGCTTAATTTAACATAAGGCCACATTAGTAGAGTATCATAAACATTGATATGTGATAACAACTTGCTAATTTCTGTGGAGATAAAAATATCTATAACTGCTAAATGAGGTTTTACAATCTCTTATGAAGTAAATAAAATTAAAGTTCTGAAATGTGGGCAGTGGAACTGTTATTGGTGTGGAAAGTGTAAGCATCCAGCTGAGTCCAAATTCTCACCTGTCATTTGCATTTACTTTCACACTAATGCCATTAGGAAAGGTACAAATTCATCACTACTTCTACCAGCTACGGTTTAAATAGCAGCATCTACTAAATGTAGCCTTGTTGAGAAAGAATAATCTGAATTCACAATTGTAAAGGAAGGCAACAAGAAACTGTTCTGCTATCTTTCCCAAGATGGCAATAATAAAGAAAAAGAATCTATAGAGCCATATTTTCCCCATGTCTTGAAATGGTAAAAAAAAAAAAACAAAAAAAAACTGATAGTTGTTGCTTGCTATAGTGTACAACAGCCACTGGGTAATAGACATGTTGAAATTGCCAGATATCTTCATTCATGAAGCTGGTGTAATGCAAGCTAGAAAAATTATGACTGAGGAGCGAATTCAATCTTCACTGGGTGCCCCATACTTTTGGCCTTGCGCCACATCTAAGCTATGCTTAGAAAATCACCATACTGTGCAAAGCATTATGCATGTGTCATCACATAATACAAAATTTTTTAAAATTTCAAAGTTCAATACTGCACATAAAAAAATTCAAATATTGAATGATACATACACTACAGGTACCAATTCAATCAGGTTTTGTAATTGCAGAAAATTTACTAAAAATACCAACCCTAGACAATCATATTTCCTGCAAATCAATGTGTAATTTGTGTAGTCTGTTTCCATTTATTTATTTATTTAATTTTTTGTGATACTTTTTTTTGGCAAATGTTTGATTTTTAAGATTTGTTTTTTTATAAAATTTTATCTGGTGAGTCTATAAACAATTCCTGACAATGTATAGCCAATATTTTTTTACATTTTTTTTTTTTTACTAATGTTCCCCCTATAGGAGACCCAAAGGTCACTCAAGATAGGGGGTTACTGAAGAGAGTTGTTGTGTGAGCAGTAAGAGTAAGGGGTGCAGTTTAAGCAGATATGTGTGAAAGAGAATGCTTAACCTTTGACATAAAGAGGTTGGTTAAGATTGCAGTGGTCAGCAAAGCATTCTCCTAGCATTTTGTTCTACAAAGCAGCAGTTTTTATATTATATTTTATTTTTTAAGGTCTTTGATTTATCAAATTACCAATTATGATGTACAGACAAACCTCTTATCAACATTAGGGGGGGGGATGGAGGGTTTGTTAAAGCCGATTGCCCATAGATGGGAAGGGGTTATTTTTGTGTTATAAATCCACTGTAGTAACTGCCAGTAGTTATGATCATAATATAAATACTATAAACATGTATACATGGCATAAATAAATATATACTTAATATAGATATATTAATCAAAATAACAAAAATAATATATTTCTCACACACGTTAATGTATCGTACTTTCCATCTTTGTTTAAGATTCAAAGGCCTGCTGTTGCCATTGAGTGGTCACTTTGAAAACTAATACAAATTGTTTCGCTAAGCCCAAAAATTTTGAATTGCTAACAATTTGGAAGTTTTTTTCCTGCAGACTTTCTCCATTGCATCTGAAGTCTGTAGATGAGAGGTTTGTCTGTACTAGTTAAATAAATTTTACAAAATGCTTATGTGCAGTATATACAACTGTTGGTTTATCAAACTTACAATAATATTGAATGTCACCAAGGCTGGTTTGTTAATCTTTACTTGAGAGTAAAGTATTACCTATGGATGTGCAGTTGGAGCAGTGGTTAGAGGCTTGGAATGAGAAATTAGTAAGCAGAGTTCAAATTCCAGTCAGTTACATTCACTTTTATGCAAATACTCTTGGGAAAATTAAGAATACATACCTTTTCCTTCTGGCTATGGATTAAATAGTGGTGCAACGAGAATTTTCAGTCTTGGTTGGCAATCACTTTAGGAAAATGACAAACTATTTAAGTATGGGGCTAGCAACTTCAAGAAAAAAAAACAACTTGTTATGGAAACCACAGCAGTAATGTCAGGCGTGTTAAGATCTGTGGTCTTATACTCCCCAGTGGAGTCTACAGGACTTGAAGGAGTGAGTGAAATATTAACTAGTTTGGCACAAGGTCACAAGTGATGAAATCTTCAGTAAAAAATAAACAAAAATAAGATATACACTAAAACATAACTTAAATATTTTACATCTGAAAACTAATATTAAGCCAAACGAACAATAGTTATTTTTAAAATTTTATTTTCATGTATGCTTTTTTCGATTTTTTTTTTTTTTAGAAATAAAAATATTACAATTTTGAAACATTTAGCATTAAAAAATACGAAAATATTTTTGATAAAAAATGATTACAAATGGTATGAACAACTGAAAATCATGTTAAAATATTTTTTGCAAAGCTTTTATTGACAATGATCCAATTACAATGATTTCAAGATGTTTTATGTTTGATAATGATTTAAAATAAAACAAGCAAAAATATCAAGGGCAGGGATGTTGCTTTGTAGGTAGGAAAGCATTGCAATGAAAACTACAAGGTTCTAATCTCAATTACAAATGACACCTAATTGCAACCGAGTTGTACTGCTTGATAAAAATTGAGAAACATAGTCACTTAACATAATTTAAAAAAAATCTTTTTCTATTAAACCTTATGAAGGAGAAGAAAAAAAAATGGCAGAAGTCTTTCTTTGATGTTACCAACAATTAAAATTTCACTAGGATTTTTTGAAGTTACATAGTAAACAAATCTTTGATTCCCTGACACTTTGCAATTAATTAATTTACCAAAGCTGGTCACAAATGAACTGAAGTAGTACCTCTCTTTACTGATGGAGTGAACCACCATAGCTGCTTTATATTGTTTAATGAAGGGTCTGAGCTTCTAATTACCCTGTAAGTCAGAATAATCTAGAAAAGAACATCTTCATCAAAAGAAATAAAACAGAATGCTTGTAGGTGAGAATCAATAAATTATTAATTAATAAAAATTTCCAAACTTGATTAACAGTAATTCAGAGGCTATATAGTTAATGCAATATTATAATTTGAAATACTTTTAGGTTGTGTGGGTGGTGTAATGGGTTATGGCTGGAAAAGTGAAATCAGCAAGCTGTGTTCAAATTCTGGCCGAGTTCATTGTATTCACTTTTGCAGAAATACTCTTGGGAAAGGTATGAATACTTTTCTTCCAGTTACGAGTTAAATAGCAGTGCAGGCTTTTGAGGTTTCTGTAGGAAATAGGTGAATTTATTCTTCTCCTACATTGGTTGCCTTGTTGGCAACCAGTCTAGAAGAAGAATAACTGAATTCAAAACTGATTGGACATGAGATGAGTAACTTTGCCTATTTCTTACAGAAACCACAACAGCTAGCATGGTGAGGCATATCCCTATGTTCCACAGGGAGGAGAGAGAGAAATAATATTTTAAGAAGAGTGAAACAAAAGCTTTTGATTGGTTGAAACCAACATAATATCTTAAATCAAATCAAATTATGCAATGGCTTATGTAGATTTTTATGCTGTGGTGTTATAGCACTTTTCAAAACAAAGGAGTTACTTATCAGTGCTTACTTCATATCTAAATAACATACAACAGGTTGTAGTGGTTTACATAGTACCAGAAACAAGGTATAATCCCTAACCTAACAGGTAAAAATTTATTCATGCCTTTTCCAAAAGCATGAGTATAGAGTGAACTACATCTACTGGAATTCTATTTTTGATGATGTTATCTATGTATTTCTAAGAAAATGTTAAAACTCATTAAGGTTTTTTGCTTGAGTATTTATAGTGTAAACAACAAAAGAAAGGAAACTGAAGAGCCATGATCCCTCATGTCCTGAGGAGGAAGTGGCACAGAATTTCTACAGTTGTCTAAGTTTAGCTTTGTATTTAACACTAGGACACATTAGTGAAGAGTAAACTAATTACAATGTGAGTCTGTCACAAGGTCATGATAATGAAGCAATAAGTGAAGATTGAACTCAAAACAAGCCAGGATGGCCAGGATGACTGGTTTGCTATCTCTTCTGAAAGCATCTTAACAATTGAACAATGTTCTTCAATGTTATACAGTCATCAATTTTCTTGTGACTAAGTCAGATATTAGATATTGGTTTTAAAAATAAAGCCAAAGTTATAATTATTGAGGCTGTTTTGCTAAAATCTTCAGATGAATTGCTTAAGAAAAGTAAACCAAAATTGAGTCAGCTTAACCAGCCAATGTTAGGAATCATCATCCTCAGGTTGAGATTTGATCAAATCTAAGATTTTTTTTTCCAGGGTTTAACTTTAAATAATTAAAAAGAAATTTCTTAAACACATAAAAGAGCCTAACAAATTTAATAGACAAGACTTGACAGATCAAAACCTAATTTTGGAATTATAATAAATATACAAAACTTAATTGATGGTTTACCAAGCTTTTTTTAGGTTATTTAAAGCTAGAATATATTTTTAGATTGTAAGAATTTTTTTTGAGATAATGATTTACTGATACAAGTCAGACACATTAATCTATAGCTACAGGAAGAGATGGGTTCATACCTTTGCCAAGGTTATTTGCATGTAAGTGAATATAACCACCCTGAGTGGAATTGGAACTTGGCTCTCCAGACAGCCAAGCTTACAGTACCTGGTATTCTCAAGTGGTCACCCATCTAGGTACCTTCAGTGATTATACAAGAACTGGTGACAAAACTATAAAAACTAATATTTGAAAAGATTAGAAACTTTATAAAAAGTTGAAAAAAAAAAAAAAAAAAAAAAAAAAAAAAATCTTAAATATAATTTTAATTGGTTTATTATAAATGATAAACTTTTAAATTAATTTAATTAAAATTATCCAAATTTCATGATTTACATTTCTGAAATATGATTTTTTGAATATAAATTTTCTATAAAAGAATATTTAAAAAATTCTCTGTTTTTAAAGTATGTGATATTAAGTATATTTTTGAGAAAGTCTGTTTAAGTCTATACCAAATAAATAAATAGTTCCATTGAAATTAGGTAAAATGAAAAGGTGGCATTCTTAGATGCACACACCAGCAAAAAAAAAAAAAAAAAAAAAAAAGAAAAATTGTCAAAGGGACAGTTTTTCCATTGACACTGCTATTATTTTAACTGCCTTCACTCTTTGGCAATGTTTATTTTTTGTTCTTGAGAATTTACAACAAAAATATTAAACGCTATTAGATCGTTTATTTACAAGAATAATTTTATGTTCATAGCATTCTCAAAAACTAATGCAATTAAAACTAATGCAATGCAATATTTATCATTTGCCAATTTATGAAGAGATGAATATGAAAATAATTTTTTATTCATAAATTTATAAGCATTTACTAAATTATATGTGAATCAACTGTTAGGAAATTATTTGACATTTTATAAAGTTCGAATCAATTGGCAATTGGCTGATGTTCTGTCAACCACTCCAATAAAAAATATGGTATAAATAAACAATCCAATAAATAGTATTTATTATTTTTGTTGTCAATTCTCAAGAACAAAGAAAAAGTATAAATTCACATTCAACTTGTTTAGGTTTTATTACAGTTCTAATCATCACTTTTTATAACAATAAACATTGCCAAGGTTTGAAGTTAGTTAAGATAATAATGCTTTTGACATTTAGACTTTTGTGTCCACACAAAAACAAAATTTGCTGAAAAAGCAGTTAATCACATATTGATATATATATATTTCTCATTCAAACATGTTAAGAAAAATCCTTTGGATTATTTTCAAAATTAAAATAAAAGTTTATTTGAACTTTTCAGTTAAAAGTGCAGAATAAAATGTTTTTCATTTTATATTTAAAAAATTACCAATGAAACTTTGATTACAAAAGAAAATTAACTAACAAGGTTTAGTGATAAAAATATTGAACTATTTAACTCAGCCAGAATTGTATATAATATAAATACTTTATACTATATAAAAATATATATCACGGTTTGGTTTTATGAAAAAAAACTTTAGAAGGTTTTTTTCCACACCTGCTGCACACTCACAGATGATTAATGAGGCATTTAGAAACTTAAAGATAATAAAGAGAGGTATTCTTTATATAGAAACTTAAAGATAATAAAGAGAGGTATTCTTTTATACAGTGAATGCAGAAGAAGATCTGACACCCAATAGAGTCTTGGCCAATTTCCAGCTTAGGCTGGATGGTAGATGTTACTTTTGATTTGGTGAATGTTTGATAGAGAATGTCATTTTCAGGTTGATTTTTTTTATGGATTTGCAAAGCAACACATTACCTTCTGAGGAACCGCTCATGAAGGAGTGATGTGAACTAGGTCATCTGCAAACAAAAACTTTCTAACCAGTTTCAACAAGTTGTTAAGGGAGAGCCTGAAGAAACAAAGTTGGATAGGTTACCGTTTTTGCATATGCAGATGTGTGCATGTTGTCTTTGCCACCCACCTTTTCTGTTTCAATATAATGCTAAATAATATTGAAAAACAAAATGGGTGGGGACAACATATTGCCTTGGCTGATGCTGTTTGTGATTGGGAAAACGTCTAGTTGGTGCATTTGACTTGCCTAAGCTTAGTTTTGTGGAGTTGGATGATCATGGTGTGAAACTGGTGGGTAACCTAATTTTCCAGAGGCTTAACCTACTTTACTGTATTGGATGCCTTTGTTTTGTTTACAACATTTCTGCTGAATTTGCCTTAAAGCAAAGACTATGTTGGTTGTTGCACTAAAGCTGTATTAGCTCAGCTATATGTTAATGTAGTGATTTTCCAAGTGTAGCTTAGATGTAGCATGAGGCCAAAAATATGGGGCACTCAGTGAGGATCAAACTCACTACTCGGTTGTAATTATTCTAGCGAGACAAGCTGGCTAACCATTACACTGCCTCGAGGTGCCCTGAATATATAGATATATGTTAACGTATGTTTCAAATTTTAGGTCAGTTTTGCACCTATAAAGAAGAAATATAATTGAGATATAAATCTTTTCAATGTAAAGGTCATAGTTTATAGGAGTCTTTTTGACTCCAAATTTTATTGAATTTTCACATATTTTATTACAAAATTATTTAAAAAGATTTAAAATAATTATGACTAATATTTTTTTAGAAAAGAGAAAATAATGAGAGCCAATTTTTTAAAGATGTTTTTGCTGGTCAATTCAGATATGCAACTATTCTGCAGTTGAATGAAGAAATTATCTTTGTCTATCTTCATGAATTATAGTTAAAGTCTATGAAGATGAACTGCCTTTCAGACCATACAGATGTATATTTGACCACATTTTATTGTAACAATTTATAAGAGTGGGTGACCACTTGGGAATACCAAGTGCTATAAGCTTGGATGTGTGGATGGTGTAATGTGATGGTTTGGAATTGTTAATCAGAGAATAGAGTTCTAACTCATGTTGGGTTCATTATATTCACTTATGCAAATAATCTTGGGAAAGATATGAATCCATCTCTTTTCCCTCCAACTATGGGTTAATTAGTAATACTTATATCACTAAACCATTATTATTAAAATAATAATATCTTACATGTTTTTTGATTGTAAGAATTTTTTCTGCAAAGGGTTAATAAGCCATAGAAAACAAATCAATATCTTGGAGTTTAAAAATAGATAAAATCTGTCTATAATAATTTTATATATTTATGTATGTACCTATATTCATTTTTATTTGATATTTTTTTTTAATATTTATTGTTAGTGAAAGTTTCTTTACCCATATTTGTTTTTTTTTTAAATTTTCTTAAAAGATGAAATAGTTTTTTTTTCCTGGATGTGATGATTCCGATCTAATCAATATTCACTGATCAAATGAAGAGTGACAGCATCTTTATAATTAATATAAAGTATAGTGAACAGGCATGATTGTATTTATTTTAGTTATTTATAAACACAGAAAAAGGCTAGGTAAAACAAAAAGGAATTTTTGAGAGCCATGATCATCCATGTCCTGAATGGACAGCAAAGACATAAGGTGCCAGGCTAGTAAAATTGTGTCTGTGTGTGTGCAAGATACTAATTGATTTTTCCCATAATAATTAAATAAATGACAGCAAGTTTAAGACATTTTACAAGTAAAATGCAAATAGAAAATTAGTGGTTATTTATTTGCAAGTTAAAACTAACCTAAAACATATATAAATTATGACGGTTCATTTTTTTAAATAAATATTTTCTTTAAATAAAATAAATCTCCAGTTGTACAGAATTTTTTTAGCATCCTCAATGAGAATGTACTATTAAACTGAATTTGGTTATAATATTCTGCATAAGTAATCTAGGATTTTTAATATGCAGTTAGCTATATTGTTGCATATTCTTTTTATCTTTTACAATTAAGTCTAAGACCACACAATTCAAAGTTATCTCCCTTAACTAGAACTTCCTGTTGAGAAGTGATGGTCATGAAGAATTATGCTTCTTATATCATTAAAAATAGAAATATCAAAAGAAATCTGATATAAAAGAAATAAAAAGCAATTTACCTGACTGCACAACATTATATGATTGTGTGTGTGATTGTATTTTATATAAGATAAAAATACTAGTAATGAAATAACTGGACAGAGCCAGTAGTTGGAATATAATAAATGCTAAATAGAAACATTTAATATAAAAAATGTATAAAATAAATCAATTTAAAATTTAAGGAATAAATTATTTAACAAATAGATATTAAAATATTTTTTAAAAATTAGTATAACAATTTGAAATTTAAGAAAAACATTGCAGTGAGAAGTGGGTCCATACCTTTCTCTAGGTGTGAGTACGAGGTTAACAGCTTCAGCTAATATTTAAACTTGTGTCACCAATTATGTTTTCTGCGTTATTGACCATTATGCCATCTTGTAGTTGCAGGACTAAATTATAGCACTTTTGAATAAATAAATGATGAAGCAATGTAAGTAGTATTAAATCTCACAGACTAATATGGTTAATGATAGATGTCACTTTATAAAACTGATTGAAACATAGTCCTCATCATTTACATGCTAATACTCTACCTAGTTCAGTAAACATATGTTAAGTATAAATATGCACTTATAGGTTTTAATGTATAAAGTTGACAATGCATGTAAAAACTTTACCAGCGTAGGGATAAAATTGAATACAACAGTGCAGTATTGCCAGAACCTACAATTTGCAACCAAACTTGATAAAGTTGTCATGGGTATACTGCTCTGGCCAAAGTCCACAAAAATAAGGCACCATTGTCAACACTGATATTTTGTGTAATCTGATAATTTGACAAATATTGCTGTTTGTGTGATACTGGTTATACTAAGATAAACCTGTCAGCTTGATCAAGGTTGTTGTCATTCAAATGCAAATATATTTTACATTCTTCAAATTAATTTTTCATCATCATTGCTCAGTTTATGTTCATCCTTTCTTCTTTCCAAGTAAATTCCTTGTCATGGCAACTCCGCATATCCACTAAGTCTTAATTTTTTTCAATATCATTTTAAAATTATGATCACCTTAAATGTATATGGTTTGTAGACTACAAGCAAATCATTTTCATTTCATCACATAAACACTGAAACTTTCCACATATTTCTTTGTTACTGAAGCTTCAGGTAGAAAAATCACACTTTCATCTAATTAATAATACATGAAGCTGATGTAACAAAAGGAAATAGTGAACAGTAGACATTTCTGATAAGTTAATTTGCTAATAGTTTCAGCAAAGCAAGTGTTTCTTGTGAAATGATACATGTACTCTGGATGTGCATGTAGGGGTAATGAAAATCAGCACAGAAAGAGGAATCTGTGAGCTGAGTTAAAATTTTAGATGAATCTGTTGCACAAATATCCTTGGGAAAGGTATAAATTCAATCAAGTTAAGAGAAGGAAATCTCTGAATTCAAAACTGTGGAGAAAGTAATGGGAAACCACGCCACTATCTTTACCAAGAATTCATGACAATTCTTGGGAATTCATGACATAACAAAAAGAAAAAAAAAGAAAAAGAAGGAATCTGTGCTCTTCCACTCATGGTATCAGGTGAAACTGACAGTATTCAAAATCTGTAACCTAAAAAAAATGAAAAACTTACTTTTTACGGAATCTATCATCAAGCTGAGTCAATTTCTAGATACAACACCAGTTTGATAGAATTGGCTGAAAATTGATGTAGTTCAAAACAAATGAAGAGCTAAGTACTAAAAAAAAAAACCCAAAAAAACTGAAAACGAGATCATGGACCCAAAATTCTAAATGAAAATTTGGAAAGTGAAAATTTTACTTAAGTATGTTGGAAATGTTCATGTTTTTATCAAAAAACAAGAAAATATTAACTTTAAACAAAATGATCAATATATATATATATATATATATAAATGAAAAAAGAACTTAGCTTAACAGATACCAAGAGGATATAGGTTAAAAAAAAAAAGTTTTCAATGAGAGAAACATATTATTGAAGATACTTTCTTTCTTGTATTTCTTAAGTTTAAATCACTATTAAATGATTTTATTTTCATGATTAAAAAAAAAAAATGTCAATATTATTAAATTAATAAGTAAAATAACTAAGACAAAAACAATTTTAAGGAATTTATCTTGAACATTTTTGATTTTTATTTTACATCTTAAATGTTCTACTTTGACCTCAATTTGATAGCTTCTATCCCCGAAGAAGGCTGTAGAGTAGATTGGTCAAAATGTTATGGCAGCCACAAAAAGACTCACAGAATTATGACTTTTCTGAAAATTACAGA
This sequence comes from Acanthosepion pharaonis, assembly GCA_903632075.3. Classification (NCBI taxonomy): domain Eukaryota; kingdom Metazoa; phylum Mollusca; class Cephalopoda; order Sepiida; family Sepiidae; genus Acanthosepion; species Acanthosepion pharaonis. The sequence goes on from CAHIKZ030002578.1 coordinate 1,284,028, forward strand.
AGTTTAACTAATATTTAAGTGTGGAAAATGGAATTGGTAAGCCAAATTCAAATATCAGCAGAAACAGTTTGTGTTCACTTTGCACTAATGCTCTAGGGAAAGATATGAAACCACTTCTCTCTCCACAACTATGGATTAAATAGCAAGGCAAACTGAGCTCTGATTTAACCTGTCTAGAAGACAGTGTGGAATTCAAAACCTGAGAAAAAAAGCGAACCTTCTCAAAAAAAAAAAAAAAAAAAAATCATAGCAATAGAGTTTATAGAAAGTAAAGAAAAAAGAAACTCTAAATGGCCACGATCATCTGCACATGAAAAGAGATAACATTTTTTTTTAAATCATTTATATATATATATATATATATATATATATATATAAATGATGCATGAAGAATATAAAATGGATTTGCCAAAAAGAGAGAATTCAATAGCCTCAACAATTAGAATCAATTCTCTTACCATATTGCTGCTTTTTGTCTCTGAAAATAATCCCGATGGGCAAGAAAAAATACATAAATAAAAAAAACTATAAAAGTTGATGTTCTGCAATTGTTGAAAACTTTACCAGATTTACATATTAGCAAGAAAAACAAACCAAAAAAAGATAAAGAAAATTTAAAAAAAAAAATATGCTTCATCTGATGAGTGATCCTGAGTTCTTTCTCAGGTTCTAATATTTATATAGATATATGTTCAAATGAATCAATTTTGACAAAGCTGTACACAAGGAATGAAAGGAAACAAATATTCAGCCAAATAAGTATGAATGCAATTATGTCAGGAAGCAAACTGAATCTTTAAATAATCATTCACTTTGACAGATAATGAAAGTAAATTTAATGCCAGCAAAAGCTAAAAGTAGACAGAAAACAAATTCCAAGAGAAAAAAAAATGAAAAAAAAAAGAAGTAAATATATAAAAACAAATTATAATAAAGATGATCTAAAGCAAGATTTTTTTGTAGGCATTCAACTTTTAAAGATTTATTAATTAATTACTTTATTATAGCTAATTTAAAAAAAAAAAAAAAGAAGATTCCTTAGTGCTACCAATATTGTTAATCATTATAAAGATAAAAATATAGTAAATCAATGGCCAATTTCATCGAATTCAATGGGTTAATTTCCATTCAGTCTGTCATTCGTTCATTCATTGTTACAATATTGTTGATTTTTGCAAGTGTTTCTTGTAAAACAAATAATAAGAAATGTTTTAAGAATCATACAATGACAAGTACATAATGTAACTGTTTTGCTGTGACACCATTTGGCTTGCATAACAATTTTGATATTCATAAAAAAAAAAAAAAAAAAATTTACAAGCAAGATAATTACAGTGGCCATAGAAAGTAAAATATATCTACAATCTGGATAACACCGAACAAGATTGGAATGAATTAGACACATGTAACTGTAATCTATTATTTTTTAACAATCTGGGCAGTGCAAAATATAAGTCAAACAGTGAAAAAGAGAAATACTATGTTGGAGTTTAAGGAAATTTAAGGATAACAGTATTGTTTTAAGTGTTTGAAAATTATTTAAATGGATAAACCATGCAAATATATTTTTTTATTCTCTATCATTAAAATATATTGATTACTTTATGTTCTATTCTTAAAGTGCAAAAACGCACCATGAAATTATTACTAATATATGCAATGATACAATATTTACATTTTCACTATTTAGAGACCTACTTGCTTCATATCTCTTGATGCCTTTTATCATTTGGGTAAGTAAAACTATCTGGTTTTATGAAGGGATTTACAATAGTGGGTTAAGACTGGATATCCTGATACTTTTAAAGAAAGTTAAAAACATAGTAGATATTTGATTTAAAAAAAGAAATGCGGTTTTGATATTTTGATCAGAGAATAATGTGAATAAATATTAACAAAAATTACATTTTTTGTTTATAAAAAAAAATTATATTCAAAAATATTTTTCAGTTATTTTTATCTCTTATGCTATTGTTTCTTGATATTTTCTCAAAAGGAAGGTTATACGTCATTGTATTTAAAAAAGGAAAAGAATTGTATGTTATAGTCATATTTGTGGCTACAAACAATAAAAATAAGGTGTAGATGATAGAAATACATTCAACTTCTGTTTAAATAATTATTTAATGCAACTGATATTATATAAGTCTCTTTGAAGTCATTCTTTTGACTCCTTCCGTACATAAACTGAATATATTTTCTAATAAATGTATTTCAAATAGACAAACAATTTAGATCTGAATGTTGATCATCTGGCTGTCAGGTATGATATATGATAGGTAGCAAACTAGTTTTATATTAAATAGGTTAACTCCTAAAGACATCAGCACTTCATTAACAAAGAGGAGTTATTTTCAAATGCTCTGATATTTATACATATCCACAGTACACTATAGATAGAAATAACTTTTGTTACTTATAAAATAAGCAATAAAAAAATTAACAGTAAATATTTCAATTCTTTGCCTAATGATAGAAAAATATTCTACAGCATATTGATTTGGTGTCATAAGAAGCCCACCCTTAATAATGGTTAAAAAATATCTTCCTATCTCAACTTAGAAAATTGAGGCAACTGGTAGGCTAATGTTTATGCTTTATTTCAGTAAGGTAAAGAAAAACAAACATTGCTTAATATACTGAACTCCTGCTTCATGGACCTTCATCATTCATTTTCACCAATCATGAAAATAATAAAATCTGTTGCTTATAAATTCAGGATCCAGATTAAGAGAAGATTATAAAAACTAAAAGCTCTATATAGAAAATTAATGACTTTCAAAGTAAACAGTTACCCATATGATTAAGCATTTGATTTATTAAGTCTGAATTTCTTAAATGAATCAGTGTCTTTCATTATTAAATTTTGACTATTTCTTTTGTTCATTTCTGTTGCTTTTTATCACGTCATTATTCTATGACTTCAGGTGTATAGATTGGAAATAAAAACTAAGCCTCTTTCAAGTATTGATATTGCATCTCTAATCCTTGACAACATGATAATGCCTTACTGATTATGCTATTAAAAGTAACCAGTCATTTACATTTAGCTATATAATGATATATTTTGCTTCTTCAATCTACATGATGTGAGCATATTGTTTTGTTTATTTACACTAGTAATATTAGCAGTAATAGTCTTTGAATTTCTTAGATGAAGTATTATCATTATTAATATTTGACTAGTCTGTTTTTCATTGTATTTTTCTTACAAGCTCTCAGATTATTATGAATATAAAATAAAAATTAAGCTTTTGGTGAGATATGAATATATATCACTTATTTCTGGAAGCCAGAGTGTTGTAATAAAAAGCAAGAGAAATAAAATGAAGAAAGTGCTTATAAAAAAAAAAAAACAAAGTATCTTATCATTCTGTTTGTCCCTCACTTAGCATGGCTGTTATGCTCTGTAAAGACTTCATAAGTAGTAGACTATTCTGCTTAGATTGTGTGGAAAGGTGGGAAAAATATCAGAGATGCTACTTGGTTTCAGTGAGAGAATTAAAGAAAGAAAGAAAGGAAGATAATGTCTATTTCAGTGTATGGAAAAAGTTGTCAATTTAAAATCTTTTCATTTGTAACTGCTTAAAGCATTCATATTTATAACTATTATTGCAATATTTCATTAAAGTTGTTAAGTTCAAATATTTAACAAAGTGATAGGGGAATTTCTACAGTTATTTTCTTTTCATAGAACTTGACATAAGCTTATTCAATGATTAACTTAAGAAAAATTAAAAATTATAAAATTTCATGGGTATTTCTAGTAACTATCTAATGGTTTAATTTTGTTTATGCTGCTTTGTAATTTATTCTTGCAAAATTTCTTCCTGTATTTTCACAACACTAGGCAATAATTTTTGTTCATATTTCTTAAACAATTTATAGAGAACCAATCATTGTGTGTATGTATGTTTTTTTCCAAGACTAAGACACCCAAAATGGATTGCTTAAAAGAGCTTTGTCATGTTATTCAATGAGGGAAGAAATGGATTCATGACTTTTTCAAGGGCATCAGTGTGAAGTGGATTCAATTTTTTTCCAAGCTGGAATGTCAACCCAGTTCATAGATTTCATTCAATGTGCCATTAACCGTTAGGCTACCTTTTATCCTTGCCATGATAAAAAAACGAAGTTTCAAGGGAAGTAATCAATCGGGTTTATGTCTTTATTCGGATTTGTGCCCTGGAAATTATTCAAGTGTACAGACTCCATTTTGCATTTTAGAACATTTAAATACAGCACAGTTGTCGTTTTTCAAATGTAGTGATAACTTTATTTTTTGATTTTAAATAAAATAAATCATGCTAAAGAAAATGATTTAGAGGGAAAATAAAAACTTTGTAAAATATTTATTTAGAAAAATCTGCTGACAATTTTCAAAATTATTTCATCACATTTAGAGTTTTTAAAATCCACTTGAACATTATCATGATTGGGTTACTTTTATTTTGACACCTGAAATTTCAATAAAAAATTAAAAATTTCTTTTGTTTACAATGAGTAACCACATTGCTTCTGAAGTACTTATTGTATTTGTTCATTATTTGTTCATGAAGTCACTGTTAACTCATTTGTAAATTCTTTATTATTAAATCCTAAATATAAGCTTGAATAATGATTTTTACAAACATATCTGTAAAGCTCTTCATCAATAATAAACAATTTTTCCATTTTGAAGAAAAATTTGGAACTGCCCTCTTAAATGTCTTCGATTAAATTGGTTAGAAAAATGAGTGCCTATTTATTGCTGTAGGAGATAGAACTGAATTTACATAAATCATAAAACAAATTTTTGTTATTCACAATGAGTTATAGATATATATGTGTGAATTAGAATACACTCTTATGTTCATATTTAAATATCATATGATAAAACTTATTTAAATGATATTGCAAAAAGATATTTTTTAAATAGGAAACTTGAAATCATTTTTTTTTTTTTTTTTTTTTTTTACATACAATGGAAAAGTCATAATTTACATTGAAAGTAAACCCGAGAGCAAAAACACAAGAATAAAATTACATTCATAGTAGAAACAATTTTATAATTTGTTACCTTTAAGCTTTTCAAAGTTATTCTTTAAGACATAGATTGCAAAAAAAAAACCTTTTAAGAGATAGCTTATGCAATTTTTGAAGGACAACAAAGCATTATTTTTTTTCTAATGTAATTTGTGGTTGTATTGCTAATTATTGTTAGAATGTGTTTATTTAGAAGTGGAGCCACAACAGCCAGTGTGCCAGAATTTTGAATGTATCAAATAATCAACAGATTCATTCACAGAGAAAAATATCTTCTGTATATGCACTTTGAAATCATCATTGTGCAAAAATTGTAAATAATGAAATCTAAATTGCATATCATTAGTCAGCCAACTTTATAAAACTTTTGATCTTTTAAATGGCTGATCAAGCAACAGAAAAAATGATTTTGAACAATTTTTGCATTTGCTTCTCAGTGATATTTGTTAATTTTGACAAGCACATATGTTTCTTTAAATAAGAAGAATATCTTTCATTAAAGTTATGAAAATAATCCAATTCTCAGGAGGATGTTAAATCTACACATTTAGTTTTAGCATGACTTAATCTAGAGATGAAAAGTGTAGATTTGATCTTAAGTATACTTTTTGCTGCTTTTTTTTAAACCTTGCATGTATGCGTTAAAATTATTTTTTAATATCTTATAATGTACTCCTGTCTTTTTTTTCCTTAGTCTTAGTTTGATACTCAATATATGAAAAATTTATAAGTATAAAGAGGAATCTATCTACCATCCTGCAGTGAAAACAGTTGTAATACTATATCTATTACACACAGTCAGGATCATAGTGTCATTGTGAATTCTATGAGCTGCATAGTTTGTGCTTTTCCAGGTCTACATAGTTATATGAAATAAAATAATTTACAATAAAATCTAATATGATTCAAAAACATGGAATATTTTCAAAGGCAACTAGTGAAGATAAACTATCAAATCTGAGTCTTTCACCTCAACAAGTGTTGCTTTTATAATCTAACAGATGTCTCTTCTTGATTTATATTAAATATGTGCCTAAAGATCACTTATTCATTACTAACACTAAAGGAAAATAAGATACAATTAATAAATATAAGTAATCTAACACTTATACAAAAGTGTCAAGAACAAACAAAATGAAAAAGATATTTTGAAAAAAATGTTACAAATGTTTACTTCCCTACTCCTTGAATCTTTGCAGACAGTTATAAACTGAGATTTAAAAATTCCTCAATAATTTTATACATATCAGCACTTTGAAAGATTATAGGTAGTTCACAAATTGGGCAATTGTGAAAAACATCCTTGCATTTCTTACAGCAGGTGAAATGTTTACAAGGTAAACACATGTATTCACATTGCCTTTGTAGACAGACCTTGCAGGTTTTCAAAAAGGCAATCTCAGCAGGATCTGAAAAATAGGAGATGTTTATTTTTTTTATAAATTACAAGACAAAATTTGTGATATTTTTCATAGTAAGTTCAATGATTAACATTTTTTTTGCTTTGAAAAGTTAAAAGAAAAAGAAAGTCAAACAGTTTACTTACAAGAACAAAAGAGCAGACATATTTCAATAACGTTTGTGATTTAGAAATGTTATAATGGGAATGTGAAAGCAAAATGAATTAACAGAAAGAAAAATCAAATCAGTTCAAATTCCAACTGATGCTGTTAAGTATGTTATATACTTTTCACTAATACCCTTGGGAAAAGCACGAACACAGCTATTCTTCTCCTTGGTATGAATTAAATAACAGGGTATTCTGGAACAATAATTCAAAACCATGGAGAAGGCAACAGGAAACTACTAACTTTCCTAAGAGTAGTCATGGCAATGTACAGTTTACAGATATTAAAAAGGAACAGGAGATATGGAGAAACATGATTGCCTATATCTCAAAGGGGCATGACACTTAGAGAACAGTATTTAAATTTTTCCCGAAAACTGTAGTTAATGTTTAAGCAGATGTTCAATATTAAATGCTTAACTTTAAAATTTTTGTGTGGAAAATTTCCCCATCCCAATATAATTGTACATTAAATGAAGGTTAATGCCTAAAAACATCAATTCTTGATTGACAAAGAAGAGTTATGAGTGATTTCTAAATATTTCGATATTTATTCATATCCACAGTACACTATAAACGGAAATAGTTTTTGTTGCTTATTTTACAAACAGTAAATATGTAAGTTCCTAGTCTAATGATAAAAAATGTATTTTACAACATACTGTATTTGGCATCATAAGAAGCTCATCCCTAAAAATGTTTAAAAAATCTGTTTTATATGAAAAGTTAAAGCAACTGGTTGGCTGTCATCATCTTGTATTAAGCCTACTTCCATAATACTTTAAATATTAAATAGAAACAGATTGAAATAGATCTTAGATACCATCAATTACAGTACTGTACTTTGTCAATGCATGTAATTCAGTGGTTAATATTGATCAAAGACTGAATATTATATAACAAAAATTTCAAATTAAAATTCAGCTCATAACTGTCAGAATACAAACTTATTGATCTACTCATGTACATATAAAAATGAGAAATAAATAGAATCAAATGAAATAAAAAGGTTTAGAGAATTGAGCAGAATTATAAAACATAATGGTTTTGAATTTGCATTATTTACATTACTCGGACTGTTATCCTCATCTTCATTGCCATATTCACAATGTTTTGGCTGTTGTATGCTCCGGCCATCTTCGAACCGAACCCTTTATTTCGTCCACAGGGATAGATTGTTTTCATTCCACGTCACAACTCTCTGGGTCTAGTCACTGGATCTAACCAACATATTTCTCCACTGGACCAAATAAAGGGTTTGGTTCAAAATTCCAGTCACCTTGTAGTATTGCATGCAAATGAGGAGGACAACATAAATCGAGAGCAGAGAGTGAACAAGGCAGCATTGGTCAGCGAACCCAATTCATATCCTGCCTTTGGTGGTGGCCAAGTTAAACAAATTGATACAAGGCATACTAGAAAGAGTGACTCAAGGTGGTAGCAATTGAGTGTCACCAATAGTAGCGATAAAGAAAAAGACGGAGAATTAAGGATTTGTGGTGATTTCAAAATAGAAATAAATCACCAGATATGTTTGGACTCTTTTCTGTTGCCAAATATTGAAACTGCAAGCCACAAGTTAGTGAAAATGGAGCACTTTGTGAAAATTGATCTCAAGGCAGCATACAATCAAATAGAAATTGATGAATAATTCAAGGAAGTAACTATGATAAACACCCCCCCTATAGGCTTGCTAAGGTGGATCCGTCTACCGTATTTGGTGTAAAAACGTCAAGTCATATTTTTCAGAAAGCGATTGAAAGAGTCTTATTAGAAAAAATAAAAAATATGATAGTTTACCAGGATGATATGTGTAGGGGCAAGAACCAGAGAAGAATTGAAATATAAAACAGAGCAAATTTTAGTGAGGTTGAACAAGGCAGGTATGACTATAAACAAAGACAAATGTATTTTTGACTACGAGAAGATATCATATTTAGGATATCAAATATTGAAAGAAGGTATATTACCTGATGAGAGATTAACAAAGAAAATAACAGCTCGAACAAATAAGGAGTTAGAATCCTTTTTGGGGCTGATAAATTTTTATAGTAAATACATTCCAAGATACAGCGATGTAATAGAGCCATTTACAAAATTAAGCAAAAAAATAATGAATTTAACTGGACACAAGAGCAAACTATTGCTTTTGAAACAGTAAAGAAAATACTGAGGAGCAAACCAATAATAAAAGTTTTTGATTCACAAAAAAGTAACATTAACCACAGACATGAGTGAAAAGATGATTGCTGCTATCGTATCGCAAGAAGAACAACCAATCATGTACATATCAAGAAGACTAATGCCAGCTGAGATTAACTACTTGAATATTGAAAAAGAAGCATTAGTGATTATATGGAGCATGGAAAGGGCACAAAACTTTTTGGTAGGACAGAAATTCTTATTAAAATTGGACCACAAACCATTGGAATTCATATTTAACCCAAGAAAAGAATTGCCAAAAGTAACATAGTCAAGGATTTTGAGATGGGTGATAAAGATCATGACATTTAATTTTAACATAATAAATGTTAAAGGGAGCACTATCCCTCATGTAGATGCATTATCAAGATTACATTTCAAGAATGAAGCTGAAGAAAAACAGGAAAATGCAGAAGACAAAATAATACACTGGGTTGAAACAGACGTTCTTCCTCTAAATAGACTCAAAATAGAGCAAGACCCAGTATTAAGCAGAATAGTGGTGTGACGGGTGATGAAAGCAGATAGCCTAAATACGCATATAATAGGGTTAATTTCCGCCTAGCAACAGAATAAAGGTCACGTGGGAGTCTTATGACATTTTGGGAAGGCAGGTCAGAAGGTTGACTGACCCAATTAACCGTAGCAACAGAAGCTAGACAGGGGACAGATGTAAGTTAGAATTTGCGCCAAAACTTAAGACACGTGACAGTCAGAGATTCACTCGAGGATCAGTTGCTATCTTGACATTGAAGAGGCAAGACCTGAAACCGAAGCGCTGATAGTTTATGAACGTGTAGTGAAAGAGATAATCAGGTACCGATATAGGGTCCGTTTTACACCGGGATGTCCGCTATCTTGCGAGAGACAAAGTAAATGCCGAAATAGCTTGTAAGTGTAAGCGTTCTCAAAGCAAATTTGTCGCAGATTACTTTCACAACACAAAGCTATTTCGGCATTTACTTGGAAAGATAAGACACATTTGATAGTAATGGAACTTATCCAGTTCAATCCAGTCAACTCCGGACAAGAAGTATTCCTGTTCGATAACCCCCAAGTTGAAGACGCAGAGAAATTTTACGCTGAGGATTCAGCCTGCGTTTAAAGAAAAAGGAAAAACCAGAGAAGAAAGCATATACCTCTGTTACAAGTTGAATTGTGTAAAGAAAAGAAAACGGATATCCAGAGAGGAAGAAAGTATACTTCCGTTACAAGTTGAATTGTGTAAAGAAAGAAAAGGAAAAAACAGAGAAGAAAGTGTATACCTCTGTTATAAGCTGAATTGTGTAAAGAAGAAGAAGAATAAAAGTGAAACAAAGAGAGGAAGAAAGTGTACATCCCTGTTGCAGCAAGTTGAGTTTGGAAACCGAGCTGTTGACAGAAGAAAAGGAAGGAAAGAAAAAGGCGAAACAAAGAGAGGAAGAAAGTGTATACCTCTGTTACAGCCGGACAGTGTGTGAAATTGTGTCGAGAAAAGAAAAGAAAGGACATTGATATAAAAAAAAAAAAAAAAAGAGAACTGAATATAAAAAGATAAGTAATCATATTTTGGACCCATAGTAGAAAGCCATAAATATTATGTTTTTGCAACACCTTTCCACATGTAAAACAATAATTATAACTCCTATCCCATCTCTTTTGTGTGTGCGTTGGCTTCTGCATTCAATTCATAGTAATTCATACTTATATTTTTGTATGTCCAGGTTCAGTTGAATCCATTTGGTGTTAGGCAAATTTGATATCCCAAAGTAAGTTTGAGATCTGGTCGTCGGATGTTTTAACTCATACTTATCTGTTCTTTTATCTTGATATATGTATATTTGTACATATTAAAATTATTGTATCAAAAATCGCTAAGCCTTATAGTTCATCCTTGTATTGTGGATCAGTATTCGTGTAGAAAACGAAGCGGACCTAGGAAAAGATTACTGTTCGATTATCCCAATTGAACAGCGGTCTTAAAATATTTTTGTTTACCAATTGTCCATTGTCACAATCTGAGAGATAGCTTGTATCTCTCCACGGGTGTGAGAATGTATATATCTCTTAGTCGGCGTATGATCGCCCTATAAACCCATTCGTCGAATGGGGTATATGACAGTGGAGAGAATAAGAAATAATGTATGGAGCAATTGTTCGATGGCAGGTAGAGGAGTATATTAAAAGATGCCCAAAATGTGCGGAAATAAAAAATTTCAAGCAAAGAAAAATTCACTCATGGCTCAAGGAAGCAGAGCCATGGGTTAGGGTCCACATAGATCAAGTGCATATCAAAGATAAGGAATTGTTCTTAGTATTAGTGGATTTGTATTCAGGATGGCCAGAGATTGTCAGAGTAAAAGACAGAAAAACCACCATAATAAAGCAAGTACTAAGAACGATATTCTCAAGGAATGGAGTACCTCAGACACTGGTCACTGACAATGCATCTGAATTTTGTGATGAGAATTTATGTGCATGGTTGAAACAGATAGGATGTGTCCCATACACCACCGTATCATCCACAATATAATGACATTGCAGAATGAATGGTACAAAAAAAAAAAAAAAAAAAATGGGGTTAAAAGCATTCTCACCACTTAATGAAAGCCTAGAAGCATATTTACCAAAAGTGTTTCTCAGTTATAGACCCATTCCACATGCAGGAAGAAAGCTGATCCCTTCGGCATTAATGGGTAGACAAATCAGATCCCCCATAACTATGTCCTTTTCAATGAAAGAAAAGGTATGGTATAGAAAGAATAAAGAAGTTAAGCCAGAACAAGCAAATTTCCTGATACAAAAAGGACACAACATGGCTATACTGGAGAAAAAGGGACAAAATAGAACATGCGGCTCAATGCAGAAGCAGAAGCGAATTGGATGATGTAGAAATGGAAGATCAAGAGCAAGAAAAGACAGAAAATCAGAAAAGTGGAACAGAGCAGGAAATGGAAGAAAGTGAGAGTGAAAAGACAGATGAGAGTGAGGAAGGAAATGAAGAAAGACTAAGATCACCATTTAAAAAAAAGAGTAAGGAGAGCGCAGTACAAGAGTAATCAGAAATAGTAGAAAAAACAAGGGTGTCTGACCTCTTTATGTTCAGGGAGGTGTAGTATCATAGGCAAATGAGGATGACAACTTAAATAAAGAGCAGAGGGTGAACAAAGCGGCATTAGTCAGTGAACCAGTTTGCTGAACGTAATGTGGAGAACTGTGCTATGGTTGATACTACTCAGAGAGAAATACACATCACAACACACCCGAAGAAGGCTGGAGTGTACAAAAGATGAAACATTGTGAATATGGCAATGAAGATTAGGATAACAGTTCAAGTAATGTAAATAATACAATTAATTATAATGCCTCATCTCAGAGATATAGACAGGTTTTGAAGTTTGTTTAATTTTATAAACCAATTTTTTAAATTTTAATAATGTTAAATTTTGATGAAATAAATTAAAACGTCAACAAATATTAATGTATAGCATGAAAGCTGTTTTTAAAAAGCGATACAAGATATTCTTGCAAGTATAAATGAGAAAATAAAAATGAAGAAGAGCAACTGACTGGTTTTGTGTGGCTCTTTTAATCGTGCAGAGGATGCTTCTTCGGCACCTGGTAACTCCATAATAGCATTAAAAAGACTTTCAGAATTTACAAATGGCACATCTGGAAAGAAAGAAAATAAGAGAACAAAAATACTTGGAGGAATTCAAACAGTATTGTTATTTACTAAGTCTAGATTAGTATGACATATGTTCACAAGTGTGTAGATGGGTGCATGATGGAAACACAGTGAGGTCTGATCTCTTGCTAGCTAAGCTTTGACTATATTTTGATGATGGCGTGTGAGTGAATAAATATAACAGAAAAATCTACTTCACAAAACAAGATTTTTTTTTCTTTCATAGATGAACATTAATTTTAGGAGCAAATCATTTAATATTATTACACCAACTGAGTGTTACTTATTTCATTAATTGCTTATCTGCATCCATTTAATTCTAACATTAATAAAAGAGACTTAACTGGAAAAACCATGTTTTGAATAATCTCTAAAATTATTGATTTTAATTTAACTACCCCCTCCTTTTTTTTTTTTTACGTGGCCCCAAATCTTAAAAGGGGTAGTAAGTTGTAAATATTTCAAATAAGATTAAAAATAAATATAATGACCATATGTATACATTTTCAAAGTAAGAAATTTTGTATTGGAATCACAGTAATCATATATTTGCCAATTTTGTCTATTTGTATCAATGAACAGCTACCCGACATATGCTAGTTGGCAGATATGATTTTATGATAGAGTCTCCCATCTTAAGTGACTCAACAAATTCAAGCATAGAATTTACAATGTTTTCTAAAATTATCTTAATGATAGGAAAATGTTCTGCATGAACTGAAAATTAACTCTTATTCTTTCCATGGATTGTAAATTAAGGAATGCATTATATATAAAAATATATTCATGTTTTTTTCTTTATATATAAAATACGTGGTGGAGAAGGAAGAATAGAATTATACATGACATCACACTGGATATAAATAAGCACAATATGTATATAGAAAACTAGAATATGCACGAGTGAAATAAATACCTTTTCTAATTTTCTGTTGAAGAAATGCACAGTCAATATATATTTTGTTAAATCCTTGAAAGGATAACGTTTCTTTCATAATTTCTTCCTGGCGTGAACTTTGGACTGGGTTGCTGGTTTCTATGGAGGGTTCTGTAGCTAAACACACACACAAAAAATAAACAAGTTTTCAGTTAGAACAAAGATCATTAAGGTGAGGCAAAAACATTGAAATGGAATATCTAGCATAGTTGTCTCCCCTTACCCATAGTCTTTCCCTGTGATCAAGTTCAGAAATAAACAAATCATACGTTTTAATTAATAATGATACTGAAGCATAAAAGTAATATGGCTGGCAGTTCAGATATGCCAAAAAGAAGTTCTAAAGCACTTACTTTAAGTGTAAAGGTAAGCGCTATTAACTTAAAGTAACAAAAAGAGGTTGCCCAGATCTCATATAAAAACCACATCTGTTACATATCTAACAATATAAGATTAGATAAGATAAGATTAGATAGATAAGATAAGATTAGATAGATAGATAGATAAGATAAGAATAGATAGATAGATAAGAATAGATAGATAGATAGATAAGAATAGATAGATAGATAAGATAAGAATAGATAGATAGATAGATAAGATAAGAATAGATAAGATAAGAATAGATAGATAGATAGATAAGATAAGAATAGATAAGATAAGAATAGATAAGATAAGAATAGATAAGATAAGAATAGATAAGATAAGAATAGATAGATAGATAAGAATAGATAGATAAGAATAGATAGATAGATAAGAATAGATAGATAGATAAGAATAGATAGATAGATAAGAATAGATAGATAGATAAGAATAGATAGATAGATAGATAAGAATAGATAGATAGATAGATAAGAATAGATAGATAGATAGATAAGAATAGATAGATAGATAGATAAGAATAGATAGATAAGAATAGATAGATAGATAGATAGATAAGAATAGATAGATAGATAGATAAGAATAGATAGATAGATGGATGGATAAGAATGGATGGATAGATAAGAATAGATAGATAGATAAGAATAGATAGATAGATAGATAAGATAGATAGATGGATAGATGGATGGAACAGATAGATAGATAGATAAGAATAGATAGATGGAGACAAGATGGAGAATAGATAGATGGATAGATAGATAGATAGATAGATAAGAATAGATAGATAGATAGAAAGATAAGAATAGATAGATAGATAGAAAGATAAGAATAGATAGATAGATAGAAAGATAAGATAAGAATAGATAGATAAGATAAGAATAGATAGATAAGATAAGATAAGAATAGATAGATAGATAAGATAAGAATAGATAGATAGATAAGATAAGAATAGATAGATAGATAAGATAAGAATAGATAGATAGATAAGATAAGAATAGATAGATAGATAAGATAAGAATAGATAGATAGATAGATAGATAGATAGATAAGATTAGATTAGATTCCTTTTACTTCTAAGTCAATTTAATTGCCTGAATTTTCAGGATTTTTGTCTCCAGCCTGCCTTTGAATTGGCAAACATAAAATTTTGTTAATGATTTTAGATAATCCTAAAGTAGAGTCCTTTGAAAATTTGAGTAGTTTCCTTTTCCGGAACACACATGGACAGATAGGGGTGGTGGGACCCCAGCTTGTGTCCATACAATGAGTAGTCAGTCAGGAGCAGTCAGTAAGGAAAGGACCAGCAGTCAGAGAGACAGTAAGTGACCAGCAGCCAGTAAGGAAGGGATCAGTAAGGAATCAGCAGTTGCGTAGATGGTCAGTGAATGTAAGTGGCCTTTTTCTGTGGCCTGAAGTCAGCAAGATAACAGTTCACTGTTGAAGCTGAAGGAAAACATTGACAGTTAAGTGAGAAACCATATTGTTGCTATTTCCCAACCTGTGTCTTGAAAAGCATTTTTCATTATTCTTTGTTGAATTTGATCACAGCCAAGAAGACAAACCTGTGGACATAGCTAGCTGGGTGTATATGCACATACAATCGACCTTGGATGACATCACAGTTGTGCAGTGATGGACTTGCAGAGTATATTGTCACATATCTTATAGTAAGTTGTTATCACTTTTCTATTTTATCAGAAATTATTGTTGTTAATCTCTTATTGTGCATAATTTATAAATTAGGCAATCTCAAATAGGTATATGAAAAAACAAAAACAGTATACAGAGTCTACTCCATTTTTCAGGAAAATAGGTTTCTAAATTCCACTGTTATCGCTTTTCCATTATTTAAAAACAAAAATATGAAAAAGACAAATCAAGCAAAATAAATGGTCCTTGTTAAGAGGTACAGTCTTCATTTTGTGGTTTTCAGGTGACTGTTGTGGACATCTTAGAACATATGCTGTGTGGGTGATGTAAAACTAACCATTAATCTTTGCAAAGCAGTTTACAAGAGATTTCATTAAAAATTTCTTAGTTCTGGATCTTCCTACTTTGGCAATTAAGTGAGAAAAGACAATTTGTAAATGGTGATGAAAGCATTGATTATTCTGAAGACAGAATGATACAGAGAAAAAAAAAGATGTTTTGTTACAGCTGCTGCAGCTGAAGACTTGCTGTTATTTGTCTTTGTTTTGTTCAATACTTATTGAAGGCTAATTCAGTTTTGTAATTTTTCAATCACTCATTGGAATTCTTGGCAAGAATGATTTCCAATGAGTGATTGAAAAATTACGAACCTCAGAGCTGGCCTTCAATAAGTGTTGAACATTATATGCATACATACATTGGCATGCTCTTAGTCGAGGCAGGAGTAGGATTAATGATCCAACCTGATAAAAGATTTGTCCTAATGATTTGAGGCAAAGTTTTATAAGGCTGGATGCTCTCCCCAAGGCCCAATTCAGACACTCACACTAGTTTAAGTACAGAAAAAGATAAATTAAAAGCGAATGTATTACAAGTAGAGTATTGAAAAATCAAAATTAAAATGAAACTGCGTGAAAACTTACCAGCAGCACCAGGATTGCATTGCTAGAAGAAAAAAAGAAAGAAAAGATAAACAGATGAATAAGGCAACAAAGTATTTAAACAAAATTGCATTTTATTTTTAAATTGGAACAGTTATAAAATCTACATTCTTCATGCATAAAACACAATTTCTACAACAAGTCTTAAATTTATAAAAATAATAAACAATTAAAATGGATAGGACATGTTGTTTGAAGAGAAAATAATGACATGATCAAGATGCTGATATTCCACATTACTTTGAACAAAAGGTTAGGAAGGAAACCCTCAATAGTACTGGAATGAGCAATAACAGTGGACTTAAGAATCCTCTTTACCTGAAAAATTGTTTTAATAGAAATATTTTATAAAATTCAATGAGAAATAGCACTGGTGGCTCAGCCAATGAAAATGGAATGTTTCCATATAAGGAAACAGCTAACATTACAATTACCATAGACTCGCAGGATACAAATATAATAAGAAAAAAGATGAAAGATATAAGATTGATGCTAAAGTATCCTGCACCATATTTTACACAATATTAGGAAAATCTTAGAAGTTGTCTTTGAAGTTTAGTCAGCTCTTTGTTTAAAAATTGTGATAATTTAGGTGAAAATCATTGCTGAATATAAAATGTAGATTTAACAATTTCTTCTTCAAGTTCTATCTGGGAAAAAGTAAAACAGAAACGAGGTAGTGGATCATTGAAGTTTGTGGCAAAGATTAAATAAAGTCAATCAGGTGTTGAGAATCATTTAAAAAAAAAAAAAAAAAAAATGAATTCACTGATTTGGAAAACCTCAGAATTAAAAAAAACTGATAAAATGGAGAAAACTTCAAAGACATTGCAGTAGAAACAATACATGAATTTGCAGAAAAATTAGAAATTAAACTGTAAATTGTAGTTCATTTACAAGCCTCACGGAGATTCAGATGTAAATAAAATGGGTTCCACATGAAATTGTAGATAACTACACTAGCCTGCATACTTGCCTTTTCTTGTTTAATATAGCACAAGATCATTTTTTAATAAGTGAGGTAAAGAGCAATAAGGAGGTTCAGATTCAAAAAACACTAAGTTTGAGGTCATTATTTCAAAGGTCATAAATCAGTCTCACAAGTCTAACATTAGAAAATGCTGGGGGTGTAAATCAAAAGGGTAAGAGAAAATTCAACATCACACACAACTATTTTCTTCACACATGAAGAGCCAAGCAATCTGCTTGTGAGCTAAAGTAGTGTTATTCTATTAGGATAAAAAAGGTTGTGATTGGTTAAGACTGGTAGAGCAGTGAAAACAATTAGCACATCAAAATGTTGACCTGATCTTGATATTCTTTTTCGACAGATTGCACAGAGAACACAAATACTTTTTTGAGGTAAGACTTAGTTTTTTCCTTGTTTGCCATACTGCCCCCTGATATCATGATCATACAGGTGAAAATCCAGAATGAACCTCTTTAGTATTGTGCTTCTTCTTAGTGGGACAATCACTGAGTTATCAGGCTCTGAGGTGTCTGCTTCTGAGGACAAACTGGATGCACATCTAATAGTGACTAATCATTTGCTGTCTGAGGATGCACTGTTTGTCTTACTTGTTGATGTACCAGAACCTCCAAAGGGGTGCAATTCCTTCACATGGCATAGTATTCCATTGACAAGAATATTGTGAGCTATTGATTCCAGTGATGTGTTCTATTCAGTATATGCACATGCACACATAGTGGTGAATATTTTTTGATATAGCCAGTACCAAATCTGATGGCATACAAAATATCACAAAAAAGAAGAAAAAAAAAAAAAAACCTTCCCAGGATCTTTTCTATAAAGCAGATATGCTAATCTTTACTTCAATGCTGTAGCCCAACAATACTTGTCAGAGAACTCTGTAATGTTAAATGTAAATGGAGATGGGGATCTTATAGGAAATTACATAAGGTATTTAAACATTTAGTTTTATTTAATTTACAAAAAAAATATTCAAAATTCTAATTTAATAGTGAGTAGAATATCTCTTGCTTTGTGACTTCTAGCCAATGACTCAACATAAATGTCATAAGTAAAAATTAGCAAGCATGAAAGGCAATTTCTCTGGATGTATAAATAAATAAATAAATAAATAAATATTATTATTATTGGGTTTTAAATTTTTGAACTTCAGTTTGGCTCACAGGCTATAAATATTTCAATGGCATTAAAGTCATAGACTTGAATGGTCAATCATTAACCTGAATACCATTCTGGATAAAAAAAAAGGTTTTTAACTACCTTTGTGCTTGGGCAGGGTCCATTATTCTGCACTACTTAAATAGTCCACTTGTAAAAAATACAAATAATTTTTAGAAAGCAATTTTTATAGATTATCATTCACTAGAACATCTGCAAGATATGTCATTTGTCAAACTCAAAATATATTGATATTTTTATCATTTTAGAAAGGGGGTTCTGTCCCTGATTTTGATACAGTGTAAAATAAATCTGATTTTTTTGAGAGTTTCCTGGGCTTCATTATTCAGCATGTGAAAACATACATTTTACACTGTATTGATATTATGAAGTGAACCCCCACAATTAAATCAATTTAAAAAAAAAAAAAAGACAATATTTTTCAAATCAGATAAATGTTGTAGCTTAAGGAATGTCTAATGAAAGCTAATCTACTTCTGAAAAAATTTTCTTTATTTTTTTTTTATGAGTGGACCAATTTACATAAGTAGTATTGACTGCCCAACCATGTGGCAAACTACTTGAAGTATATGATAATAAAATCTTCACTAACAATTCAATATATCCAGTACCAATTTTTGCCTGAATTTATGGGATGAAGAGTTACTGTTATTTACATGTGGACAATCATCCTAATCTTTGTTGTTATTACAACATTTCGGCTACTGTGTTCTCTGGCATTCATCAGGTGTATGTTAATCTGGGTAACCTAGTGGGAATTTCAAACTGAGCCCTTTATTTAATCTATGGTAGTAAACGGTTTTTGTTCCACTACCCATGTTTAGGTATATTTAGTACTGATCTGTTACTGCTCGCACTGTTTTCACTGAATTTAAGTGTATGCCGCCTGGCGTAAGTATTGAACAAACAATTACTATGTCCCCAAATTCACAAACAAATGATTTAATCCACTAGGCTATTGTCTTGTAGTGATAACAACAAAAATGAGGACAATAATCCACATGTAAATAGTGTAAATATACAGTACTGTTCATAAGTCTCCAATTTTTATGAACGAAGTAGTTTCAGAAGCTGACAAAACATCTCTACATGCCATATTTAATAGTAAAGGAAGTTTAGTAAGTATCATGTTACCAGATAAAAGTTTTTGTCATTGAATCCAACCAAACTGAATTTGCATTGGACCACATTTCTTGAGTTCTAGCCAGTTGTTGTCATATTACAAAATCCAACCAATATTTGTAGTTTTCTTCAATGTCATCAGCAACACTTTATTACAAGCTGTATGTCCTTGGAACTCGGTAGTCAGTAATTACTTTTTGACTGTCTCCATATATATATTGGCATCAGGAAACATGGCTTGGAACTGGATAAAACTCTTCTGATGATTGAATTCTGATACCGTTGATATGAATCCATTTTGCATTTGTCTTATCATTGCAGGAGACAATGGGTTCCATATGCCAACCAACGTTTATACCACTTATATATAAAGCAAGAGTGAAACCAACTTTGGTAGCTAAGCTTTGGAGATTGTTATTTTAATTTTAGTAGCACTACAATTTTAATTTTGGTTTCAATGCTTAGTTTCTTGACTGGTGATTCTAGGATTCAATTTTGTTGATATGATAATATCCACTGACATTTTATGTACAAAAATACACTGCTGGTCTCCAAATAGTTAATTACTACATCTAATGGTATTTAAGATACCCACCTTTTTCATCAAAAATGAAAATGTTCTATTTCTTATACAGGTTGCTGTAAACATAAATACCTGCCATTTATACCTCCTAGAAATACCTCTCACATAAGACATTAATGGCAATAGTGTTTTCTCTCTTAGCTCATGTCTTACCAGTATGTGGGAATTATTTTTGTCACACTCTGTATGTTGAACTGAGGTAGGCTAATGTTTAGTTATAATTACTCTAACCACATGTAATATTAAATATTAATATTAAAAACTGTAATATTAAATATAAGGAGGTGTGTCTTTTATCTGTTGTTATTCTTGACAGAAGTTAATTGTAATAATTGGAATACAGTAAAGGTTTCTTACCTGAATAAATTCTTTTCCCTTTTGCATAAGCATGAACGGACAGTTTGAATTGAAACGGCAATGTTCCACATAAGCATCATCATTAGGTTCCCACTTCTCAACTGACAAGTTACAATAGAAACATTGAACTTTGTCCCCTTGTTCTGCAAAATGAAAAACCATATTAGTTAAGATAAAAATGGCCACAGTATAGCTAGCTTGCAAGCATTGAAATATTTTAACAGGGATACAGAATTTAATAACAGTGATAAAAACAGACATGGTGAAACAAGAAAAAAAAAAAGAAGGGTAAGAAAAAAAGATTACCTTATCAAAAAGTGGTAATATTGAAATACAAAACACAATTAACAAAAAATGCAACTTAACCAGTTTATCAGTCCTCTCTCATCAGAGCTCAACCGAGGACAAGAAATGTGCACAGTGATGCAAAGAAACTAGTTAAAAGGTGTTTGAGTTTGTTTGAAATAAGAAAATAAGATCTCTGAAGTATTGAAATTATCATTTCTTGTTTGTATATCTGGAATGTTTCAAGTTTGAGAGTGTCTTTTCGTGATGTGTGGTTGACAATGGCATCTAAAAAAAGTAAAGATTAATTAAAACTGATGTACAACAGGCAAAGGACCATATATATTTAGACAATTTTGAATATCATTTGATTTTTGCAAAAAGAAAAAAAAACAATTATTTCTTTAGGTCACAGTTTCAGTGGTTTTAAAATTCACTGATTAATGAAGATGTGAATTGGAAGTTTGGTTTGAGATCAGGAAGAAATATATTAGCAAATTTTTGTTGGTAAAAAAAAAAAAAAACTTACTCTAGCTTTTGAATTGTCAAATTTTTAATCAAAATATGAAATAATTGCTTTGAAGAAAACTTCAGAAAAGTCAGTCTTTTATAAGTATGAAAATTTGGCACTTGGGTCTGAGAATTTGTAATCGTGTTCTTGCTGAGATGACAAAGAAAAGGACCAAGTGATTTGCAAAGATCAATGAATACTATATATATATATATATATATATATATATATATATATATATATATATATATATATATAAGGTTAATGATCAGAGTTGAAACTGACCAGGAAACAGTAGTATTAAAAAGTGCTCAATACATGTGTGAGGTCAGTTGAATATGCGACCTTGATTACAACCTTATTGACTTTATAAACTGACCACCTAATACTTTTTATTTAAAACAAAACCCCAAAAAAAAAAAAAAAAAAAACTCAAAGAACACTACATTAGTATTTTCAAAAATAAACAAACAAATGCATGGCATTAAGTGTAATAGAAAGGAGGAGGGTGTGGAGAAGAAAGAAGGAAAAGAAGGAGAAGGGTGAAGAGGAGAGAAAAGCAAATGTATTGTAAATGTATAAAGAAAAGGAAGAAGTAGAAAAGAAAAGACAACAAATGTAATGTAAATGTAAGAGAGAGTAGGAAGTGAAGAAAAGCAAATGTATTGTAAATATAACAGTGGGTTTTTAAATTATATTTTTTTTTATCCAGCTTCATATTTACTAAACACATAATTTTTTGATATGAAGGTAATGATTTAAAATTTTGGATTTCTGGTTTAAAAGGTTTTTTGGATCCAGAAATGTCAATTGCTAATTTCTCATGTTGACACAGGTTGCAAATGTGGTTATGATTGTCGTATGGGTTTGCCTTTTTTAAAATTTTCCACCTTACATACGGATCCCTGTTGTTTTTTTCTTTTAAATTCCATATATGGCTAGCAAGTTTGGTAGAGTATCAAAGATTTTCTAGCTTAAACAATGATCTATGGTTATACCACCTACGCTTAAAAGAGCCTTCTGTACATTCTATATATGTCTTATTTTGATTATTAATATCTGTTACTTCTGCCTTATAAATTATAGCTTCTGTTTTACAAGCTTTATTTAATGAACATCTATTCTTATTTCTGCAGTTGCATAAATTACTTGTTATATATGGCTGCACATTAGTTTAGAGATTTCTGGTATTTTGACTATTTATTATAGCTTCTAAACTACTAGTGCAACTGTAGCTTAATTTAATTGTATTTTTGATTGTTTTTTAAAGTTATATATATATATATATATATATATATATATATATATATATATATATAAGTAATTCATCGAGTCTAGAAGAAACCTCAACAGAATACAGAAAGCACTGGACAGCCGTTTTGTCCTATATTTTGGACTCATCAGCAGTGTGCATCCACTACCGAGAATTGAAACCCAGACAATTATGTTATCAGGCAAACATCATACCAACTGTTCCAACGGGCCTTGGTGACAAAGAGGTAGTGAATCAGACTTGATATAGTGCTGCTCGATCACATATCCGTGGTGGAACTCATCCGAGTTTCTCTTTTACCCATAGGACTGTGGCCTCACACGCCACAACTACTATCCCCATCTATCTGTCTGGGTTTCAATTCTTGGTAGTGGATGCACACTGCTGATGAGTTCCAAATATAGGAGGAAATGGCTGTCCAGTGCTTTCTGCATTCTGTTGAGGTTTCTTTTAGACTCGATTAATTAATTAAAATTATCTCAAATCCTCCTAATTTCTATTATATATATATATATATATATATATATATATATATATATATATATATATATACACACACACACACACACATACATACATACATACATACATCAATGCATCAACTCAAACTATGCAACATTTAGGAATGCAATGACATTCATTATATACATGCATAGACACAAAGTTGATGCAATACATTTTTGGAAAAAAAGATTAACACCAAACTCTAGACAAAAAAAAAAAAAACCTTTTTACCAAAATATGGCAATGAAATCTGATCTGCAAAATGAATTCTTACAACGAATACATGTTCTATTCATATGAAACTATCCTAAAAATCCTGTCAGCATTAAATAACTCACTGAGGTTGATATGCTGTAAAACAAAATAAGCCAAACTAAACCAATCACTCTTTACTTATTTAAAATATAATTATTTCGCCAGTAAGTTTCTATGACAAATATCCTTCACAGCATCATTTTGGGACTTCATAATAATTTATTTGTAAACATTTTGTACAGTTTCAGAAATGTATAAAGTAAACACTTTCTTACTTTATATTCCTTTTATTTTCTTCTGCTTTGGCATTAACTAAGCCCCTAGAGTCTAAGCTTGGGGGAACATATACTCGGATGCTGAGAGCTATAATTAACATCACTTGGAAACAACATCCAACTAAATCACTGCTCTATGGCCCAACCTACAATCTTATACAAAAGAAGGACTTGAGAATGATCTACTGTTCTGGACATGGAAATAGAAGGGTTTCTGAATATGCCTGTTTCCTAGGGCAGCTAGTCATCCTTGCTGCAGATACCTGCTCAGACACACTTGTATTTGTTCAATACCTACAGAACCCACCTGTGGTTAATACTGCAACTAAGCTGGATGGGCCTTATTTACAGTTTCTGAATGAGAGCATATCAGCTGATGTGATCAATAGTTTCAATAAGGTCAATAAGCTGAAACTTATGACCTGTGACAGCACAACCATTGACAAACAGTTCTGTCTACCCAACTTTACTCATTGAGATATATATATATATATATATATATATAAAATACCTCACAGAGTAATATAATAATAATGTGTAAAGGAAATCTTTAAAAATTTAAGGTCAAGAAGGATTTTAGAAATGAACATTTCTAAAAACCTTTGGTCTGAAGAGATGAATATTTAAATATATTCATGAAATAAATTATAACTGAAATCGATTTTTTTAAGGATTTTTTTTTACTTATTATTAATATATATATATATATATATATATATATATGACAAAAATATAGTTTTAAGAGATGTTATATATTTATCAGAAATAGAGGTTATGTAAATATAAAAGTGGACACTGAGGTCAACAAGTGGTGACAGTCTGTTTTATGCTTGAATACAATCTTCATGTCATATAAGAATTATGGTGTTATTTCTTACTATATATAATTATTCAAAGTTTCATGCTTGTGGCAATTATAAGAAAATTGCCTGTCCTAACATTTTTTTATTTAATGGTTACAGGAAAGATACTGGAAAATGTAATCTTTGCCTCTTAGAAAAACTTATTATACTGCAACATATAGGTAATCTTAATACATTAAATAACAGAAGTAAACTCATGGTTACCTGTAAATATAAAACCAAGTATATATTGAAATATATAAAACTGGGATAATGGCATTAACTGTCGTCATGCTTGAAACATTTCCCCCCACTTCCTCCCTTTCTTGCTTTTTTTTATATGAAAATGGCCTATTCCATCATTTGTTTTTGCAGCCATTAAATAAAGTAGTGCTGGGACAGACAATTTTAAGTTTTACATAACCTCTATTTCTGATAAATATATAACATATCTTAAAACTGTATCCTTGTCATTATAGTTGAAACCTTGAAAAGCTGTGAGTTACCATACCAACTTGTGCTACTATCTTTCTGACTGCCATTTGTTTTTAGGCTCTTGTGGAATATGACTAATGGTGGAAGATGTTCTTGAGCTGAGTTTTATTTTACATAAAACTTTTATCAAATCATTTACACCATGGCTTGCATGTCCTTGACATGCAAAATAGATATGGCTCCTATAGAGTAGGTGTTTTTGTAGAAGGGTTTCATTGAATGAAAATATGGAGTATCGGTCAAAGGGAAGCAACTCTCGTATTACAAGCTATATCACAGAGAGAGAAGTTACACATGTTGCCTGCTTGGGGGTTTGCGCTGAAGAGAGTGAATTTAACATCTTTTGTCCGGATGTCCATCTTTCCGACAGGAACAGTTTTTGTTGCATGCTGGGAGTATTTTTTTTATTTTTTTATTTATTTTATACAGCGTTTTAATATTATTTTTTATTTTATTTATAATTTTCATTATTATTTTATATTATAATAATAATGTCCCTACAAGGTCATCAATGTTTGTTGGGCTCATTACATTCTTTAACAAAATATACTAGTGGTATAACTTAGATACTAAAATGATTCCTTTACTCTAAAATATATAATACATTTTGGTATTTTAATAGTTTATTCATTTGTAATAATTCTATAAAAATAAAACATTTAAAAAAAATTTTTTCAGACATGTAAAACGTGTGTATCTATCTTGAGCATGTGTTTGTATATATGTCTACACATTAGTGTGTTTATGTGTCTCTCTGTGAATTTTTAGCTTAATTTATTGTATGTTTATGATCAGTACTGCTGACTGATATCATATTCCAGCAACACTACTCCAGTTACACTCCTAATCACAAATCTCCAGTAAACGAGTTAAGGCTACCACTTTCTTTGATTTTTGCTGACTAAGTTGGGCAAAATTTAATTTACCCTTTTCAATTGATACATTCCGATAAAAAAAACCGTATACTGTAAGGAATAAATTATTTAAAATGGACATTTGAAAATAGTAAGTTGAAATAGAAATGTGTTCTTTGAAAAACATAGCTACAAGTCATTAGAGATTTTTAAAAGATTATTTATAAAATTAAAGCAAGAAATACATTGCCTATTAAGTATATCTCCAGCTTGAAAGGGCTCAGGTCTATGCAGCCCAACTAGCCATGTTATTTTTATTTCATTCTTCTTTTTTTTTTTGTAACTATCTTTATTTGTTTTTATTTTCTTTCTTCTTTATTATGAACAATATCAATGAAATGTATTATGGTCGATATTTTGAGGCACAGAATTAAAACAATTGATTTTGGATCCAGCTGAAGTCAAGAATGAAAACGATGCACTATGAAAGATTTTTGTTGTTTTAAAATAGATATACTTGAATGTTGACTCACTCTGACAAGCCCAACTCTCACAGTTGCTACTTATATATATATATATATATATATATATATATATATATATATATATATATATATATATTTTTTATATATATATATATATATATATATATATTTTACATACACATTATATATACACACTATAAATAAATAATGAATGTAACTTACTTGTATAAAAGAATCCAGCCATTGCAAGGTCATTTGGTGAAAGAGGGTGATTACATGGCCAATTTTCAAATGTTTTCTTTCTTGCATCCAGATGTTGGTAATCTGGTTGAGCTGGAGTAGTCGGTGTGATGATACCAAGGTTAATTTCTTGTTGATTTTCATTTTTTTCCTGAAGATATTCTATATGTGGACAATCAGGCTTCAGATTCAAGTGTTTTTTAAAAGGAACCTCACCAGGGAGCCACTTATCTATGATTAAATAGCAGAAAACACACTTGACCTTGTCTCCTGGTCCAACATAAATGAAGCCCGCATATGCCAAACTTTCAATATTTATATAAGGGTTGCTCCATGAAGTAAAGGTCCTCTCTCGATTTTCGGAATTATGAAGTGGATGTGGAATATCATACCCTTCGTCATCGTTGCAGCATTCATTCATGTTTGATGTTAAACATAGCCTTGAACAGACCCTTGAAAAAAAATAAAAATAAATTCATAATCAGTATCAAGTATGTAAATTTTTAGCAATAATTTTCTAATGCAATGACACTTATTTCAGATATATAATTTGTTAAATTTTTACCTTGGCTATCAAGACAGTGAAATGTGAAATACTCTTGCTTAAATAAGTGTGTTTACATAAATATAAGTTTGCACTGCTATTTGAGGTTCATGCTACTGTGATCATCAGGTAACCAGAATGCAGATAAATAAAGAAGTAACAGATTCATTTGTGTTCTAGTCACCTGATGATTGCATTAGCTTGAACAGCAGTATGAACTTTGTCTTGAGTAATGATGTGGAGAAGCATATTTGCTGTTTTGGTAATTTAGACAGAGTAATGTATATTACTGTTTTAGTAGGTGTCTGGCTTTTGATATTTTCTTCTTAGTTTATCATTACTTTTTCCTTGGTTTTTGTTTTATTGGTTGTTAGTCTTCCTTTTTATTAGTAATTTCTTTGGTCACCTGGCAGGCTTCGTTGACTTTACCAATTGGGATTTTGTGGTGTGCGTATATTGAACGACCATCAATAGCTGTGCTAGCATGAAGTTACAAGTCATCATGACTGAAGGTTGGAGTGTGCTGGCCTTGTTCAGATTGTTGATCACACTAGATAATATGCTCTCTCCCAGAAACTGTAACTAAGGTCTGCTCAGCATAGTTGCAATATAAACCACAGGTGGGCTCTGTGGGTGTTGAACAAATCACAAATGTGCCTAAGCGAGTGTCTGAATTAAGGATTGGCCAGCTGCCCTAGTAGATGGGTATTCCTAAAATACAAGTAGACATATATATATATATATATATATATATATATATATATATATCCATCCAAGTGATTAGAACATTAATGTGTTTTGGTGTTTCATGAGACCCAGATGTTTCAATCTCATCAAGGCTGATTTATCCAGGAGTTGACTTCTTGATAATATAACCCTGGGGAGGTGACCACAGCATGTGACATAACTGAGAACTTCCTGAAAAACCATGATGGAATGACCTAAGCCTTGTGAGTGAAATTGGATAGCCAAAATTCTTTAGGAGCTGCTGATGTTTGTACTAGCATGGTCACAAATCATCACAATAGGGTTGGAGCATACTGGCCTCGTTACACCAGACTATGTGCTGTCTCCCAGAAACTGGAATTAAGCAAAGTTGCAGTATAATCCACAGGTTGGCTCTGTGGGTGTTGAACAAACACAAATATGCTTGAGCAGGCTTCTGTAACAGGGATTAGGTTGCCATCCATGTAAACAGGCATACTCAGAAATAAGTGACCAAATATAAATATATATATATAATTTATAAATGGAAAAATTGAAGAATGGGAGCTATATCTGATGGCCTACCTGAATTTAATTTGGGGAAGGTTAATATTCGTTATCATGTTTTGAGGTAGAAATCTAGTTATGTCAACCACCATAAATCTCATGACAATTTTCAGATGCACAATCTGTAAATCAAATCCAGGTCTGAAAAGACACATGAAGATTCATGAGGATGATGTTATCAACATGATCCAATAAATCATGTCATGATGACCACCCCTGTATATCATGTATGCTTCAAGCCATGCAAACCTCTGTTGGTCTAGAGTCATCTAAGAACTCATGCTTGTTTACAAGCTGACAATTCAATAAATGTAAAATTAATGAAACAGTAATTATTTGTAAAGATGCTGCAATTATATATATATATATATATATATATATATATATATATATATATATATATATACACACACACATACATACATACACTCTTCTATCATGTTCCACATAAAAGAGTACAGCAACTCAGTTCTTAGAAGCAAACATCCAGTACTTGCCATACATACAATTTGACTATAGTGAAGGCTTGTGCAGAACCAACCACACTTTTTAGAAGATACAGAGAACTGGTGCACATAGTGTGTCACAAGGTCTCCAAGCAACCCTCCTCATGTTTTTAATTCTGAGTTGTCCTAGAATAGTTGCTACCTAAGGTTATAAGACCCAGTCTGTCCTGCTATTTACCTATAGCTGGAGGGAGAACAGATGGATTCATACCTTTCCAAAAATGAATGTAACAAACTTGACTGGAATTTGAACTCAGCTCTCAGATTCCTAAATCTGAGCCACTATCCATTACTCCACTGTGCCTATATACACACACACGCATATATATATGACCACACCACTGTCAAAGGGGATTAACAGGTCTGAGATGATTCCGCCTGAAAATTAATATGCTTTTGGGAAATTAGTTTGCCCAAGTAGTCAACCATGCTTCTACTGCATCAACTATCGTAGTATGCCACTAATAATAATTTATCATGACACCTGTTAATAGGACCAGAGCATAAAGAGTGGGATTATGACTTTTCCAGTATGTACTGGGATCACCCCAACCCCAACAGATACCAAAGTAAGCTTCATACTTGGTGTCTTCTTACGATGTCAAAACACATATGTCTTGACTCTTGAGGAAGGATAGACCTAGAACCTGAATGTCACCAACTACAGAATTGGGCCACCAACATAAAGTATCATTTAACTGAAAAAATAAAAAAAAATGAAAATGAAAACATGTTTTATTCATAAATTTGTAAACATTTACTGAATTATTAAAACGTGAAACAACTATTGAAATCCTTGTTATTTACCATTTTATATACACCCTGTCTGAAGTCATTAAGCAAATCATAAAATTCAATAATTCAAATTAGGTTTGAAAATAATTGTCAAATTTTAAACAATCAATTTAGACGTCAAAAGAAAGCCTGAGTTAAAATTTTTAGGTAGTTATTAAACTAAAGTTATATTTGTTGATGCATTCTAAAAAACTGCCAACTGTAATTAGGCAAAACCAAATAATCACATTTTACTTCAATAACAAGGTAATATAAAATCATCAAAAACTGATTAAGTGTGGAAATGGACGAGTTTAAATTTGACAATTATTGGTTCAGAACTTTTTGAGTTATTGAGGTTTGTTCAATTTGCATAATAACTTCAGACAGGATGTAGTTTGAATCGATTGGCAATTTGCGAATGTTTTGTCAACCATTCCAATAAACAATAGTGTAAAAATGCTTTCTTGTTAATTTTGATCTTTAAAAATGTAAAGGCAATGCTATCTACTGTCTTCTTTATAAAGAATTATAAACAGAAACATTACTAATAATGAGCAAGAACAAAAAAAGAGTAATCAGAAGGACAGTTACTATATTGTTCTATCTCGTTAGTAATGTTTGTTTTCTAATTCTTTCACACCCAGTATCTTAGTGGATTTTATCTAGGGTAAATTCAATAAAAAATAAACATTCTAATATTTATTATTTTTGTTGTCAATTCGTTGTATACAACATTTTACGTTTAGTAAATGATATTTTCTTAAAACCTGATTAACTAACTTTAAATTTACTAATTTTCCTTAAATAACGTTTCAGAAATATTTTTGCAAGATTTTTAAATCTTTTAGCTTCCAAATTAAAGCTAAAATAAAAGCTTCAAGAAAAGTTTTTCATTTTTTAAAAATTCATTAAATCTTATTTTTACCGAATTAGTGGAGGTACCTATAAAACAGATTCGTTATAATTATCTGTCAAATAAACAAATTTAATTTCAAAGGCGGTAATGCTTCTTTCGAGGTAATTTTAGGAAAAATTATATTTACTCTGAAAAAAATAGAGTACGCCTTTATTTTACAAAAATATCACCCGTAGAAAAAATTATCAATGATTCTAGGATGCAACCCAAAATATCGCCCTCAAAAAAGTGATGAACAAAGTCTGCATGTATTGAATTTAAACTAAACTAAAAAAACTTAAAAAAACTAAAAGACACACCTAAACTTTATTGCACGCAATAAATTTATAAATATGTGTTAAAAAAAAAAAAAACAAAAAAAAAAACCCTATCCCTAACTGCGAAAAACCCTGAACACGACGTGAATAGTGGAAATCTTGGATCTCAGTTCTGTGCGAATCAACAATACTTGGATTTTTAGCGAAAAATAATTTTTACGTCTCTTACCATGGAAATTATTGACAGTAATTTTAGTAGGTTTGGTTCAAAAATCTGTTTCGGAATTTCAACATTAGATTATTATTTCCTCTCGAAAACTAAAATGATGAGCAAACACACAAATTAAAAATCAAACTTACCTGAAGTTTCTGTTTCCATTAAGAAAAAGAAAATCGAATCTCATTGTTTAATAAAAAAGTACTTGTTAGAATTTATTAAAAAAAGATTTAAAAAAAGAAGAAATTCTGACAAACAAATGGCAATTTGAATTAAATTTTTTTGTGATACGGACAGATGGGGGGGAAATAGACAACTTATTTTGTTACCTTTAAAAAAAAAAAAAAAGTTCACTCAGGATAGTTATGTGTCATTGTAAAATTGAAAACTGAAACAATAAAAAGTAAATTAATTGTGTGTGTGTGTGTGTGTGTTTGTTTTTATGTAGGTAAATTTATGTTTGATTAATCATTACACTTACAGATTTCTGGGCACACGGTCCTGGAGGAAGACAACGACTTGAGTAAAAAAAAAAAAAAACATCGACTAAATTGAACTGATAAAAAAAAAAAAAAAAAAAAAAATCACGCATTCTCTGTTGATTACGGTGGTTAAAAATAACAATAATTAATAAGATATAACCGGAACCTGACTCATTACTGGGCTAGACCCGCCTTTAATAAGCAATTTCAATTACATTGACGTTAAAAAAAAAAAAAAAAGTGGTTGTAGTTATCTAACAATAGTTCAATTATTATGGTATTGTATTGTTCAATGAAGTCCGAGCTGTACTTGTTTAAAATATTGTGATTAGATTAGATTTCATTCATCACTATTGCAGTAAATTAGGCTTCACTAGTTCCATTGAAGTCAACTTTTAGTCTTTTTGTTAAATTAAAATGACTAAAAAAGTTGACGTCGTTGTCTTCCTCGAAGAAGACAGTGTACCCAGTAAAACTAAAAGTAAACTAAACGGTAGTTACGTTTTTTTAACATTTTCTTTTCTTCTTTCAGTTTTGTTTGGAGAATTTTCCTTAGTTTTTAGGAGACAAAACATTGTGATAAAAAGGCAACAGAAATTAAAATGCAAATACGAAAAATATTATTGAATGATAATAATGTATGAACAACAATTTTGAGAAAAAAATCTTTGGGAAGAATATTCTTAAAAATAAAAAAGCAGTATAAAAAATCGGATCAGTGGAAGTGGAGATGTTATGTTATGACATAATGTTTTTAGTTTCTGTTTAACTAAGGATTTATTTTTAGCCATAGGATTTATTCCTTTTGATTTTCTTTTTTTAGTATAGGGAAAACCCAAAATCCTCCATGAAAAGTGAAAATAAACATGATTAAATCGGTCATGTTTCATTTTTAACGAGATTTCTTTAAAAAAAAAAAAAAAAAAAATATATAGTACTGGGTCGGCTGTGGCCTCACTTGCCCGCCCCCCCAAAGAAGAGTTATTTATCTCCTTTCTAAGTAACCGAAGAATCACAAAATATGTCAAATGTTGAAAAATACAGCAAATGTCATGAAGACTAGTGTAAATAATCAAAAACTTTTGTCAGTCTTTTTAGTTACTAGTGCAATATTTCCAAAATCGAAAACGTCGACATCGCATCATAAAGATTTTTAATTTTTGATGAAAATTCTTGGTAAACAAAATCTCAAAATTAACTACATCCAAAATCAAAGAGAAATAGAATTAATTTAAATAACTATACCATGACATCGCAACATAAAAAATAAATTAATTAAATGTACTCAAACTAAAAAAAAAAAAAAAATCAACGATGGCAAAATAAATCATCAATATTCATTCAAATGTAAATAAATGGAGTTGGAGTACATTTTTTTCAGTGTCACATTTTTAAGCTTGAAATTTTTCTCTTATTATTCTACATACATGAGAACTAATGATTATAGTAATCGCTTAAACTTAAAGAGATATGATTTGAAGTAAATAATTTAAACAAATGTTATTAGTGCCGTGTTATTGCTTTTATAACTAACCTGCGAATTATTTGCGTACCAAAGAGGAATTGGAATCCATATCAAGAGTGAAATTCTCTCTTCCAGTTATCGCCCCTTAGTTTTTAAAGTTTTTACAGAAACAACATCCATACGCAAAATCAAAATTTGCTCTAATAATTATTTTCCAGATTTAAAATCGTCATCATCAATAAAAAGAAAAGAAAAATTGGATAAAGTAATCTAAAAATACACATTTCTGAAATCTTATTGACTAACATATTTCAATTTTAAAGAAGTCGAAAGTAAAACAACACGCTTTTTTGTTTGAATTATTTTTAGCAATGGGGATTTCAAGTAAACGAAGTCAATGGTAACAGCTTTATTATCGTACACAAACAAAATATTGAAACTCTTTGTTATCAATATTTTCGGTAAATTTTCATTTTAACACCCGAGCGCTAATATCCCTTCAAATTTTTCCCAAATAGTCTTATTTCCGTGCAAATGTATATGTTGAACTCAAATCAACAATTAGATTTAAAGAAACCTACCTTTTTGGATGTTAACGACCCGAAAAAAATCGGACTTTTTCCTGGTCTTTAGTCAGCCATTACCGCGGCTTATTGATAGTAATTAAGTGCTGAATTCTGTCGGTGGACGTATACAATTTGGGCCTATTTACTCCCTTCACAGTAATTCCTTGTAGTTAACTTTCAAATTAGGGTTAGATGTTTTTGTTTTTTTTTTTTTTGGTTATTTTTTTAAGAAGAGAGTTAACTTTCAAATTAGGGTTAGGTGTTTCTTTTTTTTCGTTATTCTTTTCTTTTTTAAGATGAAAGTTAACTTTCTAATTAGGGTTAGGTGTTTTTTTCTTTTGTTATTCTTTTATTTGTCGATGTTTACATATATTTGAAAGTTAACTTTATTCTTAAATTAAGTAAAAAAAAATCGCTTTACGGAAACGCGTATTAATTTCTGAAAGAAAATAGTTCAGCAGTAAATGACGCTCAGGTGTTAAAATGAAAATTTACCTTTTTTACTTATTAGAATTAAAGAAAAAAATAACAATAATAAATTTATTACATGCAGTTAATGTTTTAATTATTTTTTTTTTTTTTTAGAAAGGTCTCCTTTTTTATGCCTTTTGACTACAAAATTTATTTTACAAGACAAGTATAATAATACCATTTTATTTTTTATTTTAATATTTTTCTGATATTGTTGTAAAAGGACAAAATGCATTATTTTTACTTTAAACTGTTTTGCTTTAAGGTAAAAAAAAGTTACATATATTCCTATTTATAAAGCGTATTAAAATAACCAAACTAAAGGAAAGGCTACTTATGAATGTTTTTAAATTTAATATAAAGTTTTAAAGTAAACAACATTGGCCTTCAAATTTTGATACCATAAAAGTTAATGGAAAAATACGTCCAAAAAATCCACCATCTGTATGGCCAGGTGTGCCAAGTAGTCAAATACCAACACCCTCAGCTGTTCAAAGGAATATAAAAAAAACATCCAGTACTGTTAGAAATCAAATTGCTGATGAACTTAATGCTTTTTTAGAATTAGATAAAATTATACAAATTTGAAAGAAACAAAAAAGACTTTATATGTCCAGTTGTAGCATTTTGAGATGAAAATATTTTAACTGTTCAATTATCAAAATCTATTGATGGTATTCCTCTCTTTATGTTGAAAATTTATAACAATTTGCACTTTGAAACATTTTATTATGGAGTTAAGTGTTATATTAGCAGCCTGTCCAAAAATCATATAAATACAGTTGATACTTGGTCAAAACTGGAAGAAATCATCTGATATTTAAATTCTATGGCTTTTGATCACAAGAAAAATATCCTGAGTCAACAATTTTTAGCAATGGCTCCCAAAATGGTCAGAATAAAATACAGCTCAGATATAGTTGTGCATGCTTTTGGGTACTATGCAAGATCACGGACATTGTATACTGAATTAAGATATGATTTTTAATTACCCTTATTAGCAACATTATGAAGGATGACGTCAAAAGTTTCAAAACTTAATGAAAAATCTTTTTTGTTATCTATATTTAATACTCTTACCAGTCAAAAAGGGTGCATAATTCTCCATGAAGTATATATCAAAAAGATGTTGCTATATCATGGCAAACAACTATTTGGTAAATCAGTTGACAATCCATCTGTACTTGCTCAAACAGTACTTGGTATAATGTTGATATGTCTCAATGGGGGTCCAAATTTTCTTACAAAATTGATTCCAGTTTCAAAATTAATATCCGCCTTTTTATTTGAACAAATTGAGTTAACAGTCCAAGCCATCACATCTGTACCAGCTGATGTAAAGGCTATTATATGTGATGGCAACCGCATAAATCAAGCTTTTTTTAAATTATATCCTACACTTCCTGAAAAACCTTGGTTAACTGAAGATAATAAACATTTGCTTTTTGATTATGTTTATCTGTTGAAAAATATTCGCAATTTGTGGCTGACAGAAAAAACAGGAGAACTAATCTTTGATGATGATGATGATGGAGTAAGTCAAGTTGCAAAATGGACACATCTTAAACAGTTATATCGTTTTGAATCTGAAAGACTAGTCAAACTTTCAGATTTAAATGAAATTTCCATTGCTCCAAAGCCAATAGAAAGACAATGGGTTTCTACTTGCCTCAGAGTGTTTTCTGAAAAAACATATAATGCACTTCTCACTCAGTCTGAAATAAGTGCAGGTAAGAATGATACTGCCCTCTTCATAAACAAGGTTTTGACATGGTGGAAAATTTTAAATGTTAAATGCTTTCAAATTGATAAATTACATAATGATCCTCTACAAGCTGAAATCAAATCTCCAAATGACACCCGACTTGATTTTATCATTGAATTTGGTAAAATGGCTCTTAATATGGCTGGCAGTCAAGGTAATTGTAAAAAACAATTATCCCAAAACACTGCTACTGCCATACATCATATTTGCAATGGAATTGTTAGTTTATGTCGACACCTTTTAGCTACAAGTCATAAATATGTACTACTGGGGCAATTTTCAACTGATCCATTAGAAAAAGAATTTGATAAACTTCGCCAAGGATCAGGTGGCACCTATTTTCAACAATGTATTGAAAAGCTGCAGATTAAGCAGTCATCTTTACTTTTAAATCAAAATGTAAATATTGATGAATTTGATGTTAATCCAGGTCACCAATGTACATATTGTGATTATAAACTTTGTGAGGAAGGTTCAGAAATATTCAGCAATCTGGAAAATTTAGAACCATCTCTTTCCAATGAAATAAAAATGGCTCTTGTGTACATAGCTGGATATATTACAAGAAATGATAATCAACCCAGTGAATCTGAAACCCATTTTTATTATGAAAAGTATGGAAAATATACCAATTTAATTGACTGTGGAAAACTAAAAGTTCCTTCTGACCACACTTGTCAATGGTTATTTTTTTGTTTCATCCTCTTCCATACAATAAAGGAAAAGGTTTGCTATAAATTATTAAGTAACATTTTTATGCTTATTTCTGAGTTTCATTTTTTCAACATGGAGAAAAAGCATGCATCTATTTTTGCAAATATAGTTTTTGAAAAATTTTGCAAACATGGCACACCTAGATCAGAAAAAGAACCAGCTCTAAAAGGTTTTGAAACTTTCCTAGAATGATTTTTTGTTTTATTTGTCTATATTTCTGTGATGATTGTTATATACACACTTCATTGATGTCTTCCAGCCTTCTTGGGTTCTGTTTGTCAAACCCAGTAACTGTAATGTAAATTTAAACCAAAGTCTTTATTCACTCACAGGGAATAAATTGAATAAAGGATACAGTGACACCTGTAAATAATATAAATTTCTGATTCAATATATCTTTTGCCAGAAATCATAATTACCCCTTTGTGTTGTTTAATAATTATCAGTGTTCATAGCAAAAATACATGTTTTCATTTATTTATCTTTCAACACATCCTATTATCCTCAGGTGTGAATAAAAATGTTATTCTAAGTATTTCATAAAGTGGTTGACTTCATTTTCTTCTAAAAATTCTGAAAATCCTACATTTTTCAATAGGCCTCCAGTTCTGTCTCTCAGTTGTGCCATGACTTAGCCTGGAGTATAGAACACCATGGTATGAATCCTCTTCTCCCTCTAGCTATGGGTAAGTAGCAGGACAGACTGGGTTCTATAGCCTTGGATGGTAACTGGTCTACTGCAGAAAGAAATGGCAACCCACTGGGGGAAAAAATCTGCCTTGTCAGTCATGTATCAGAAGATACATGATTGCCTAAGCGTGTATCACGCATGGCACATAACTGACTGACTAGATTCCAGTAAACCAAGGCTGGTAGGAGAAAAGATGAACTGATGCTAATCCTAACAATATTAGTGCAAATATGAATGCAGTAGATTTAAGGCAGAACTAGAATTACCAACCATACTATAAGAATAAGATCTACTTAATAAAAACAAATGGCTGCATGTACCAAATCTTGTTTGCACCCCCACCACTCTTTTTCACAATTCGTATTAAATTGATTTAATTCAGCTTTCTTTGTAGGATAATGGATGTCTGGTGAAGAACCTGTTCCTAGTTTGTAGGGCCTACCTATTGATGAGAATTTGTCTACTGTGTCATCGCCCTCTGATTGAGAAAATATGAGCCGACTCAGGTACCTCCATGAGAAGTAGTAAAATAAATTTTCAGCATATTTTTTTTTTGTATGACAGACATTAATTAGGAAAATCTTGCAAAAATAAAAATAATTGTTGAATATTAATAAAACTTTTAGAAACTATTCATAAATGATGGAAATTATGTGTTTTCTTTTTTTAAAGTCATGGAAAAAATATTTTTTTTTATATTTATTAACCCCTCCCTCCCAACTAATTCTGTGAAAACTCTAGAAATTGAGTCACATTCAGTTTAGTGATTACATTAGTTAGAAGCACAAGGCTTTGAGGAAAGGAAATCATGTATTTTTTTTTTTAATTGGACACCCCTCAAAACACCTGAAAATCAGCTCTGAATTGTAACATACAAAACTCAATAAAACAAATATATTATTTAATTTCAAATGCTTTTATATGCTTTTAGTTGTTTTTATGAATATGGACACTATTTTTTGAAAGCAAAAAATTTTTTCAATGAAAAATGAATTTTTAATACAATTATTTGTTATTTCTTTAATTATAATAGATTTTTACATTTAAGTGGTAAAGATATAAAATTAGTTAAAAGCCGCATTCAGTTTCGTAAATGTCCTTATGAGATAGATCTGTCTTTTTAGCGTGGTAAATTGTATCGTTTTGCGTTATTCGAGTTAAGCATTGTTCTCTGTTGTTAGGGCCTTTACTTTAGTTTTGTGAAACACATGTAGAGAAGTTAATTTGATTTTTCAATTTCAACTGAGAAGGGTACCTACAAGTATCAGTATCCTCTTATGAAATTTATATGATCTTATTTTTATATTAATCTTAGTTATGACATTTTTCCATAAATGAAATATCAAAATTAATAATAAATTGAATGGAAATACAAATAAAACAGTAAAATGTAATAAATGTACATAAAATTATAGTACTTTATGTACACTTCTGATAAAATTTCATAAGAAAAGTACCTATAAATTAATTAGATACCTTTCTTATGAAATTTAATCTCACTCTCAACAGTTTTATTTTAATTTCTTTAATGATATATTTTCCATAAAGCATCATTAACGTGAAAGCTAAGTACAAAAAAAAAAAAAAAATATTAGAGCACTGAAAGTTTTCCTTGAAAATAACGAGGTAAATAATTCGTTCTCTTAAATCTAAATAATTTCACTTCTCTCCTTCTGTAGAAAAAAATATCCTCACATAATCTGTCAATACATAATTCAGCACCTGTCAAGTGACGTGAAACGTTATGACCTGCTTTGTTTTATTTTCAAACTACACCTTTTTGGAGCAAAAACTAAATAATGCTCGTTTCAAAATATTTTAAGTAAACTTTATAATTTCTGATTTTCTTAAAATAAATTTTGAAAAAATAATTGATTTTTAAAAGAATTTCAAACTGAGATTTTCATTTTTTTTATTTATAAAATGGAAAAAAATGGTTGAGATGATTCTGTTAATTTTGCTGACTCAAAAAAAAAAAAAATTTTTTAACGAAAATTTTGGACGTGCTAGGAACGATTAAAAATATGTAAAAAAAAAATACCCCCAAAATACTTTGATCTTTCCTCTTGAAATTAACAAACATTTTTAGACGATAAAATTTTGTTTTCGTCAAGTTTGGCGTCTTTTGCATCATGCTATGCTCTTTTTTAGCGATCTCATGGAGGTACCGGTGACCGTCATGTATTTTCATTTTAGGGAGTTTTTTAATCCGGTTTACAGTCACCACCCCCTCCTTTCTGTACTGATAACCGTTATCTGCATATCCCAACAATAAAAGTTATAAAACGGAGAAAAGAATATTATTGAATTCAATTTTAATAATCTCATTGAGAAAAAAAGTACCATTAAATGGCAAACCTAAATAAAAAAGAAAAAAATCTTTCCCAAGCGGGGAATCGAACCCCGGCCGCCGCGGTGAGAGCGCGGAATCCTAACCACTAGACCACTTGGGACTGAACAAGAGAATTGTCAAATTTAAAGTATATTATTTTAGCTTCATTTTTATGATTTCCATAACGGTAATTTTATCAGTTACTCCAATTTTGTATTCATTTTCAAACGATTTTGTCCACTGTAGCAATTGTATTTCAGTAGACTAAAACTTTTTAATCTTTTTATTAGGGGTACGATTTTATTTAATTATTTATATTTATAAATGATTAAAAAAAATATGGTTATCGTTACAAGCTATTTGTTCTTGGGTGTGAGTAATTTCCCAATTTAACGACAGAGAGCGGACACATTTGAAATTCAGTTCTATTATGATGGCTATCAGGAAACATAGTTAATTTTTTTTAATATCGTGGAACTGATTATTTTTTAAGTGAAGTTGTACAATGTATTACAACTAGAAATAATCATTTTTTTAAAAATTTCTTTTCCATATTCCTAATACATTTTTTTGTTCCTCGCCTCTTGTATCCAACGGCAAGGAACAAATATACATTTAGGATCCTCAGTTTTGAATTTTACAACGAGCACTGTTTTATTATTACCGCCAGCTCTCACCGTGTGCTAATGAAATCTTAAAGTTAAAAAAAAAAAAAAAATGATTGAGTCTGTACTTTGTTTACTTAAAAAAAAGTCCGATCTCCCTACAGAAGCCAAAATGTATGTTCATTCTCATAACCACGAACTTCTTAAATTGTAAAAAAAAAAAAAAAGAATCAAATTCGTAATCTGGAGTTTTTTTTGTTTTTTTTCCAGTATGACTATCGATTATTAATAATCAGATTACCGATTATGAATGTCAAAAATTAACTCTTTAAAAAGAAAAATTAATATAAAAAGTTTTGTCATTTTTATTTTAACTTTTTCATTTTGCTTGCAAAACTCAACTTTTATTTAATTTACATTCTCACAAGGTAAAAATTTTAGATTATTTTTTTTTTTTAAATGTGGTACCCCCACTTCATGACGAAGATTTAGAAATTACGGTAAATTTCCCGCTTACACTGCAAATTACAATATAGTTCAGTTAATTTTTTTTTAATCTGGGTCCTCCTCCACCATTTTTGTCGTTGCAACTGGTATCCAGGCGCGTGCACACAATGGTTGGTGGTTAAAGTGGATAGAAGCGCTGACTGGAAGATGAGTCTTACTCTGTCAACTACTAACTACTCCTAAGTTTCTCTGGCTATGAGTGGCGAGAGAAATACCCAGTCGTAGATACGAAGTTAAGATCAGTAAATAAACACACTTTAAAATAAAAAAGGAAAGTAAAAAAAAGTAAACTTACAGAACAGCATTTGCAGTCATCCTAGGGTCGACTGCAAATTTTGTATTTCTTCTTTTTAACTATTAAAAAATACTTTATCCTTTTCTTCTCACCCGCTTGTTAACGAAGGTGCCTAAAATAATGTGACCAAACCTATTCAAATACTCCCAGCAGTAAAAAAAAAAAAATGCTAAAAATTCTCATGCCATGGTCAATCAGGAGTCCAAATAAAT
The DNA here is from genome assembly GCA_903632075.3 of Acanthosepion pharaonis. Lineage (NCBI taxonomy): Eukaryota > Metazoa > Mollusca > Cephalopoda > Sepiida > Sepiidae > Acanthosepion > Acanthosepion pharaonis. Next base: position 1,325,240 of record CAHIKZ030002578.1, read on the forward strand.
AACTGTTAAATGACGAAAAGTTAAATTTTAGTATCGGATGTCTTTGCTACGAACCGATATTACAAGGCAACTAGTACTTGAAGTGAACCTATCCTCTATTTTTATTACTAACAGATAAAGTATTTTCTCGAATAATCCTTTCCATAATATCAGATTGAAGTTATTGTCTTACCACTGCTCACGAACAACCCATTTTTATACTGACAGTCTATCTACCTTCCAACGTTTCCAATTTTCCACCAGCAAATAAATAAAACAAAAAAGTATCAATATTTTTCTTTGAAAAAGTCATTTGTGGTTTAAATTCAACTCGAGTGTTTATGCATCTCTGAATTTAAATAGAAACAATTCAATTGTAAAATCTAAAATTGAACAACTCTTTGTTCTTTGTTTGACTTAGGTACTTCGAAAAACAATTTTGCTACAAAAGAGCATAGCATGATGAAAGAGGGCCTTAAACTTGATGAAAATAATTTTTTACTGTCTAAAAAAATGTTTGTTATTATCAAGAGGAAAGATCAAAGTATTTTGGGGGTATTTTTGTTACATTTTTTAATCATTCCTAGCACGTCCGAAATTTTCGTTAAAATTTTTTGAGTCAGCAATATTGACATAAAAATAAAATCGATCATTTGATTGACTTGACTATTATTACAAAAAATTGCTAACATCACAAGAATGGATTTTGTACATGGGCAGGATTCTCTACCACCATAACAATGTATTTTTTTTTTTCAGAATAGCTATTTGATAAATTCTTTGTTAAATTTCTGTTTAGTAAACTGAAGTAAAGAAAGTTTTTTTTAGTTAAAAAAAGAAAAGAAAAAGTTACTGAATATAAAATTCAGGCGGAGTGTGCAGTGTTCATTATTTTCTTAAATGTGTTAATATTTTGATGATTATTATTATTCATTTAGTACTTATTGGAATATTGGTTGTATTTTAATTTCTGTTTAAATGACATTCTTGCAACTTGGAAAGTTTGTCCGTTTCTTTTACTAAAATGTTTATATCGGCCTTATGAGATAGCGGAGAACACATTTTTGAAGTCTATTGACTTGTATGGTGAATGAAGTCCCAAACCACCTGTAGTGTAATTTTCATATAGCACTGGTGATTGTTCGCATATCATTTATTCTGCATGGAGAATGTTATTGTTCCATTGGTATATCTTTCAATGCTGATATTTTTCTACCTTAAAAAATAAAATTTAGGTTATGGTAGAAAACCCCCTGCTTATGGTAAATAATTTCCTTCCTCAAAGTAGCATTTTTTTTTTACTGCCCCCATTCATTAACAATATTAACAAATAGTTCTGGTAGGATTTTGTAGACAAATTTTGAACTCGAGTGGTTAGGATAAAAATCCTTCGTTTTTTTTTGTTTTTTTTTTCTCTCTCCAAACTCAAAGATCCGTACCCACTGATGAATCTGAATTTTTGTCAACAGCAGGTATCAATCATGTTATTATTGTTATTATTGAGAGTTAGTTCACGATTTTTTTTCTTTCTAGATTTTTCTTAGATTAATTTTTGGTAAACAAGCTTTAATCATTGGTAAATTCAAGATATCTTTCATGACATAAGTGAGGTTGTTTTTGGTACAGCCCATCTGCATGCGGTTCTTTTAAAAAGTAGTAATAAACTTATTAAATTTCAATTATTAACATACTGTTGAGACTTGGAGAGTTTTTTTTTTTTTGGTTTTTAATGAGGTTTAAGTAGCCTTGCAATTGATACCTGCTGCAAGTATTTCCCCAAATTAAAAAAAAAAAACAAAAGAGAATGTGCTACAAAGTTTAGTTAGAAATAAATAAATACGTGACTTCTTTCGAACTATGTTAAGAAAAAAAAAAAAAGTACAAGTCTCCTTACTCACAAATCCAGCAGGTCATGTAACAATTGTTTTTTTTCCCACACGTCAGCTACATGTCTTTTCAAAGTTTATCTGAAAAAAGTGAGAAATGGGGTTATGTGGATGGCTGGTTTTTATGTCTGAAGAGTTTAAGACTCTTTTTAAACTAACTCGTTACAAAAAACGCGGATACAACGTTTAAAATTATTTTTTTAATAATGAAAAATCTTTGAAGCTTTTTTTTTAGTTTTATTCCAATAAACATTAATAAACAAAATACTATGCTGTAGTGTACGGCAAAACTTTTAAAATTGACTTTTTTTTTAAATTGACTTTTTTTTTAAATTTCTAAAATTTTTGAATTTGCGCCACTTTTCGCAAAGTTAAAAAAAAACAGTTAAAAAATGTAAATATCTTTACGGCAAACTAAAAACTATCTTGCTTAGTTTCTTCTAGTATTATTTTTGTACATATTGTTTAAATTCGAAAAGAGACTGTCTTAAAATTCCTTAACAGAAGTTAATTCTGAGTGACAAAACAAAACGTAGATGTTGTATTTCACGTATTGTTTTGCTGTTTGTAAATTAAATTCCTCTTCTCTCTCGGTCTTTCGTACACTCCATAGACTAAATTCCTCTTCTCTCACCGTCTTTCGTACACCCCATCTTATTCTTTTCAACTCCCGTCCTATGAACGCCGTGATTCTGCGTTAATTTCTTTTGCCAGCTTAAAATAAACAATATATAGCTTTCACACGAAACTTTATACGTACAGACGCCAATGAGATCTGTTGTGAATATGGATTATCTTCGGGGAGGTTTATTCGGGTTCAAATGGGCTATTTTTTGGCCGAGCCTAATGGCTCTGGAATGCCCACATTAAAAAGGCCTTGTGTTACATGACACCCTCGTGGGGGGGGTTACTCAATATCGATGAGTAGTAGTATTCTAACCCGAAGGAGGCTACGCCGAAGGGCGGAGTCTCCTTCGGGAGGTAAACCGGCCCTGAACCCGTTTATTCGGGTTCAAATTATATTTTTGGCCGAGCCTAATGGCTCTGGAATGCCCACATTAAAAAAGGCCTTGTGCCGCATGACACCCTCGGGGGGGGGTTACTCAATATCGATGAGTAGTAGTATTCTAACCCGAAGGAGGCTACGCCGAAGGGCGGAGTCTCCTTCGGGAGGTAAAAACCGGCCCTGAACCCGTTTATTCGGGTTCAAATGGGCTATTTTGGCCGAGCCTAATGGCTCTGGAATGCCCACATTAAAAAGGCCTTGTGCATGACACCCTCGGGGGGGGTTACTCAATATCGATGAGTAGTAGTATTCTAACCCGAAGGAGGCTACGCCGAAGGGCGGAGTCTCCTTCGGGGAGGTAAAACCGGCCCTGAACCCGTTTATTCGGGTTCAAATGGGCTATTTTTTGGCCGAGCCTAATGGCTCTGGAATGCCCACATTAAAAAGGCCTTGTGCCACATGACACCCTCGTGGGGGGGGGGTTACTCAATATCGATGAGTAGTAGTATTCTAACCCGAAGGAGGCTACGCCGAAGGGCGGAGTCTCCTTCGGGGAGGTAAAACCGGCCCTGAACCCGTTTATTCGGGTTCAAATGGGCTATTTTGGCCGAGCCTAAAGGCTCGTGGGGGGAATGCCCACGTTAAAAAGGCCTTGTGCTGAACATGACACCCTCGTGGGGGGGTGACTCAATATCGATGAGTAGTAGTATTCTTAATTGAATAAACGATTACTAGACAGAATCTCTTGTCCTCTTTTCATTACATTTTATTTAATTAAGAATGGAACAATTTATGCGACCTGAGCGACTTACCACAGATCCAGAAAGCGATTCAGCCGACAAGTGCTGGAAACATTGGCGGGAGACATTTACAAATTTCATCGAGGTTCTACATTCAGAAAGACCGGGACGTCCCATCAATAAGCGTGCGCTCCTAACCAACTACCTGTCTCACACAGTCAACGTAATTATCTACTTACGAAGAAGCAATCGATGTATTGAACGCTACATACATAAAGCCCCAAAATGAGATATTTTCTAGACACCTACTTGCGACTCGCCGACAAGAATCAGGCGAGACATTGGACCATTTCCTTAAGAGCCTTCGGACACTGAGCAAAGATTGCAACTTCTGCCCAATGACGGCATTAGAGGCCCAAGAGCTACACATTTTGGACGCCTTCATTAACGGCTTACGCAATACTCAGATAAGACAACGTCTTCTTGAGAATAAGACCCTTACACTTAGAACAGCTTACGAGCAAGCCTATATCTTCGAAAGTGCTATACAGCAGTCTAGTTCTTATTTACAGCCAGACACCGTGGGCGCCGCGTTAAACCCACCTGTTCTTACTGTCCCCGTCATGACGATAGTCCGACGAAGCTTCAAGAACAATCGGTCACTGCCGCTTAAAAAAAGGACACTTGCTATTTTTTGCGGCTTATCTAAACACCTAGGGAGTCTCATGCCCTGCCAGAGATACTCGTTGTCATAAATGTGGAAAACTTGGTCATTTTTCAAAGGTATGCAAGTCTTCTAAAACTCTATACAAATCCACTCGTCAAAATACTTCTGCAACTTTAGCCGCCTCCCCCGACTGCCTTTCAAAAACTATTGTAAAAGTGAAAATTAACGGGAGGTCTACAAATGCCCTGCTCGATACCGGGAGCTCAGGAAATTTTATCAAAGAAAGCTTGGTAAAAACCAACAAATTGTATTTTGTCCCCTCCCCCAGCAGAGTAACAATGGCAAACGCGTCATTGTCTGCGCAAGTAAGTGGTTATTGTTTGGTGGACTTACTATTTAATGACGTCTCCTATAAAACCACTAAATTATCGGTAATGAAAAACCTTTGTTGCGAAATAATACTGGGACACGATTTTTTGCAGCAACACTCACAGGTTGAAATTCCGTTTGGCGGTTCAATGCCCGCATTGAAAATTTGTGGATTGGCGACAAAAAATCCAGTACCCGTCACTTTTCGAAAACCTAACTGAAAACTGCAAACCCATAGCAGTGAGAAGCAGACGTTTTTCTTATAATAATAAAAAATTCATTGACTCTGAGATAAAAAGACTACTTGAGGAGGGTATAATTGAGCCCTAGCAAATCACCCTGGAGGGCTCAGGTAGTTATAACCACTTCTAGCAACCATAAAAGAGAATAGTTTATAGATTACTCCCAAACCATAAATAGATTTACTCTTTTGGACGCCTTCCCACTACCCAGGATAGATGAAATGATAGGCGAAATAGCCAAATATCGTATGTTTAGCACTCTGGACTTGAAAAGCGCGTACCATCAGATCGCCATTAGACCTAGAGACAAGCCATACACTGCTTTCGAGGCGAACGGTCGACTATATCAATTTCGCAGGATTCCTTTTGGCGTTACGAATGGGGTAGCCAGCTTCAAAAAGGATAGTCGACCAAATCATAACGGATGAGAAACTGGAAGGTACATTTGCGTACATCGACAACGTCACAGTATGTGGCCATAATAGAAAGGAACACGACGAAAATCTCAGACGGTTCATGTCCGCCGTCGATAAATACAACCTTACCCTAAACGACGACAAATGCTCGTTTGGACTGGACAAAATAAACCTACTGGGGTATACCATAAGCAAAGGTTTTATGGCACCGGACGCAGATCGATTGAAACCTTTACTCCAGATGCCTGTCCCTCACAACCAGCCTTCCCTTCGACGTGGTATGGGCATGTTTGCTCATTACTCTCAATGGATTGCTTCGTTCTCAGAAAAGATACATCCATTGACACAAGTAGAGACGTTTCCTCTGTCCCATCAAGCCGTTGAGGCATTCGAGGGACTGAAAAAGGATATTGCGAAATCTGCAATTACAACAATAGACCAAAATATTCCTCTGGTTGTTGAAACGGATGCGTCAGACTGTGCTATTGCTGCTTCTTTGAAACAAGCTGATCGTCTTGTAGCCTTCTTTTCAAGGACCCTCTCACAGGCTGAACGACGACACCCCGCAATTGAAAAGGAAGCCTACGCCATAGTCGAGGCATTAAGAAAATGGCGACACTACCTGATCGGACGCCACTTTAAACTTATAACTGACCAGAAATCATTTGCTTTTATGTTCAACTCTAAAACTACGAGTAAAATAAAGAATGAGAAAATAGCGAGGTGGAGAATTGAGCTATCTTGTTTCTCCTTTAACGTCAGCTACCGAGCTGGCAAGGAGTTAACAGCTGATACACTGTCAAGAGCATGCTGTACGGCATCAAGCGGGGACGAACTCCGAACGCTACATAACAATCTCTGTCACCCGGGCATTACTCGAATGGTTCATGCTGTGAGGTGTAGAAACTTGCCTTTCTCAGTGGAGGAGGTAAAAAGAATTACAAATTCTTGTCGAACGTGTGCTGAAATAAAGCCTCGGTTTTATAAACCCCAAACTGGCGTTTTAATAAAAGCAACACAACCGTTTGAAAGACTCAATCTTGATTTTAAAGGACCGCTACCAAGTAAAACAAGGAACAGATATATATTAACGGTTATCGACGAATATTCACGGTTTCCTTTTGCCTTCCCTTGTTCAGACATATCGGCTGCTGCAATTATACAATACCTCTGCTCACTGTTCGCCATCTTTGGAGCCCCTGCCTATATACATTCGGACCGAGGGGCTTCTTTCATGTCAGAGCAGCTTCGGCAATTTCTACAGGAACGAGGAGTAGCTATAAGCCGGACAACTCCCTACAACCCTAAGGGTAACGGCCAATGCGAAAGATATAACGGCATTATTTGGAAGACCGTTCAATTGGCTGCCTCAGATAACGGATGTTCAATTGATAATTGGGAAAATCTCCTTCCTGTCGCATTATACGCCATTCGTTCCCTATTGTGTACCGCCACGAATGCCACCCCACACGAAAGGTTTCTACCTTTTCAGCGACGGAGTTCGGCGGGAGCTTCGCTTCCATCTTGGCTCTCTCGACCCGGTACTGTGTTTCTGAGACGACATGCACGTTACACCAAAAACGATCCCTTGGTGGACGAGGTAGAGCTTATAGAGGCGAACCCTCAGTACGCGCTAGTACGACATGCAGATGGTAGAGAGTCTAATGTGTCTCTCAGGGACCTAGCACCGACCGGAGACGTACCCGGACCGTGGATAGCCCCTGAAGACAGACCAACTACCCCTGACACTGAAGCTCCTCCGGAAGATCCTGGCACTGAAATTGTTCCTGACACACCGTCTGACGACACTGTCTCCGTTGAGGCCCCGTCAGACACTTCGGATGGGCCAACACCTGAAACCCTGACAGATGAAGGGCTAGCACCGAATAAACGTGTTCATCCAGAGACTGACTCTGACGCGGAACGGCCTGCTCCTCTGAGAAGGAAACATTTCGGAGCAAGGTATTTTAGAGCCCACAGACAGGCTCGCACTGAAGAGCCTCCCTGTTCGAGTACTCCGACCACGAATCATGGACTGCCGAGGCGGCCACTGCGAACTCGTAGGGAGCCTGGACATTTAAGGGACTTTCTTCCCTATCAGTGAGAAATTTGGTGGGGGGGAATGTTGTGAATATGGATTATCTCCTCTTAGATAATCCAAGCTATAAAAGCTGTATACTTCCGCTGTCAAGTCAGATGAGTAGTAGTATTCTTAATTGAATAAACGATTACTAGACAGAATCTCTTGTCCTGTTTTCATGACAAGATCATTTTTTTTAAACCACATAAAAATGTAAATGTCTTTATGGCAAACTAAAAACTATCTTGCTTAGTTTCTTCTAGTATTGTTTTTGTACATATTGTTGTGTAAATATTCATTGGGGTTTCATTCATTAGCACAAAAAAGAAGTTATTTTATCTCCCTTCTCTAAATTGTACATAGGGACTAGAGAGGACTTCCTAGAGTCTATAGGATACAAATCCTATATCATTCCAACAAGTGACTAAAAACCACAAAGTAGATTTGCACACCCACAAAATCGGATCAAAACGATTAAAAACAGATTTCGCAATAAGGTGTGAAATTAATTTTCTGACCAATGAAAGGAGGCGATTTGCTAAACCAAAAAAAAGATAACGAGCCAGTGTGAAAAAAAAGTCAACAATAAATACAGAGTTTCAAGTCAGTCGCCGAGTCAGAAGGGCGCAGTCAGTCGTTCAACTCTGAACCGACTGTTCGGTTAAACTCTCTTCCTACGGGCGGGAGGAACCCGAAGGAGGCTACGCCGAAGGGCGGAGTCTCCTTCGGGGAGGTAAAACCGGCCCTGGACCCGTTTATACGGGTTCAAATGGGCTATTTTTTGGCCGAGCCTAATGGCTCAGGAATGCCCACGTTAAAAAGGCCTTGTGCCACATGACACCCTCGTGGGGTGGGGGTGACTGAATATCGTCAGAAGGGCGCAGAGATCATAGAAGACTGACAGTGACTCAACCCGACACTAAGAGCCGAAAGTGGATTAGGAAAGGACAACAACAACAACAACACATTTACAACTAAGTCCAAAACAATTCATAAGTACATTTTCGTTTTATCTTTTATTCCTCATCCACACGCTCTCTTTTTTTCAACTTAAATTGATCGCCACTGTTTCCTTTACACATATACAAAAACAAAAGAAACAGACATTACTCTGCTACTCTGTTGAAAGACAGCGAACACAGCCATTTTTGTAAAAAATCACAATTTTGCTTAAACGAACTAAAGCATTAATCTTTTTTACCCTATTCACAAGATAATAAATATACAATGTACTGTTTTCTACAAACGTTCCTTATCGTGTTGTTTCTTTCTTGAAATTTGCGTTGTATTTTGTGGGCAGGGTATCCCGTATTAAATTCTCCTTTAATCCGGGTACACTGAACCTCACAAGTGGTGACCAATCGACGTGAAATGAACTCGCAAATTTCCAACTGAAAGAAAAGCTTTAACAAAATAAGCAACACATTTTTTAAACATATAACCATAATCATCACGACACATTGAAAATGGATACACACACTACGGAACCTATGGAAGCCGCTATAACAATTAACTTACCAACTTACAACCCAACTAACGTACAAATTTGGTTTGCACAGTTAAATGCAATTTTCAATGCAAAGAAAATTACATCGCAAAGTTCAAAATACGCCTACGTTGTCGAAAAACTTCCCGCAGATGTAGCATCCGAGGTAGTGGATCTACTTAATGACATGCCGGAAGAAAAAACCTTATGACACGTTGAAAGCTGCAATTATTAGACGTGTCGGTAAATCGGAGGAAAGAAGGTTTCACAACTTATTCAATAATGTGAACCAGGGATATATGAAACCTTCATAGCTTTTAAGAAAAATGCGATCCTTATTAGGAGACAACACCATGTCCGAAGTGGTGTTAAAGAAACTGTGGATGGATAAACTACAAACACATACAACACAGATACTCACATCACTCCCCGATGATTTACAGCTGGAGAAAATAGCAGAAATAGCAGACAAAATACATGACAACACCCAAGACGATGTCGAGAGCCGGTTGATCGTGGCTGATATTGCCGTGAAAAGTGGTTCGTTTCGGGTCGTTGTGGTTTATACGCCCAACGACTAGGAGGAGCGGGTCTCGTTTTTTTGGCGGTTGTGGCCGTTCCTGGTGGATTCAACGCGCTTAGTTCTAATGGGGGGCTGGAATGCCATTCTGGACCCCAAGTCAGATCGGGGGTGGGGTGCTAGCGGGAGAAGTGGCGATTGTAATTTGGTTGATCTGATCAACGATTTTGGTCTCGTTGATAGATACCGGGTCGATCACTCCGGGGGGGGGGGGAATGTGGACGTGGGCTTTTAGTTGGCCTTGTGACAAGGTGGTTAGCTACCTTGACAGAATGTTAGTTAGAGGAGCCGACGTAGACCTGTTAGATTGTCCCACGTTCCACTGGGTAGGCTATACGGACCACAAACTCGTTTGTGCCCTCATGGCGTTAGATGGTAGTGTGGGGATCACTTACATGTGCCACACCTCCGCTTTCTTTAATGTCATTGGTTCATAAATATATGATACTTATTATATGACAATTTTGCCATTGCACGTAATTTGAAATTTTCTCTAAAATCGCGGATTGGTCCATTTCCTGACCAATCGCGTATTTCAGTATCTTTCTATATTTTGGGCGCCAAGTTCACTGGAGCCTATGCATCGTTATATAAACTCTCTCGCTGTTAGCCAACGGCAGTAGCAATTCAATACTGTAGTTCGACTTTAACTAGACCTTTGTTGACTGCTATTTTTACGCCCGTCTGCTCTTTTGATATTGTCCCTTGCGCTTTGAACGTCATTTTTGTTAAGTTTGTTTTTTATTAGTCTTTTTGTGTTCTTACGAATTTTTTTTGAAAAGATTTTGATTTTTTTCTTTTCCTTTTTTACCCTCCTCTTTTTTAAAATTTTTATCCACTTTAATTTTTAATTTTTTTTTCATTCTAGATTTCCTTTTTTTGTTTTTTCATTTTCTCTAATTTCTCTGTTAATTATATCTCCGTTTTCTTTTGTTTTGTAACCCCTGTCTGTGTTTTCGTTTTTGTTTTGACTTACCGTTAATAATTCTTTTATTCTTTCCTTTTTAATATCTTTTAAGTTTTCCGTGTTTTTCTTTCCTTTTTTTGTATTATATATTTGTCTATTTAATTTTTTTAACCTTTATTTGCTGTCTATTTGTTTATATATTTGTCCTTATTCTAACGTTTGTTGTATTGTATAATTTTCTATTGTTTATTTGTTTTAGTGTCGGCCATTTTGTAAATTGTAACTAGCTCTGCCTGTTTTTGATACTTTCGTATTTTCTTTGTTTTTCTTTTTTGTCTAGCGTTTTTTCGTTTTTCTTTTGGAGTTTTTTCTTTTTTAATTTATTGTTTCGCCGTTAGGCGAACTTTTTAATCTTTGTCTAATTTTTATTGTACGTTTTATTTCTTGCCGTATTGTCTCGCTTTCGGGTGAGCTTTGTGTTTTTTATGTGTTATTTTTTATTTTTATTATTCCCCATCCCTTTTCCTCCTTCCCTTCTCTTTTAATATAAAAAAATGGAAAAGAAAGCACCTTCTTTTTTAGCGATAAAAAAAACCTAATTTATCAGATTACAGAAAGTCTATAAGAAAACATTTATTTACCCCCCCCCAAAGAACCACCGGATAAAGACAATCTTAATGATTACCCAGCCCTAGAATCAAGTTCCCCTAGCGAGGATGACATCGCTGGGAAAAAGGAAAATTTACCCTTTACAAGTATGGAGGCCAATAATGGCATTAAGAAAAGTGAAAAAATAATGGCAAAAACCCCCAGATTGATATGATAGCATAAAATGGCTCTCAAGAAAAGACTGAGGCCGGGGAATCGCTCTCTTGTTGGTCGTCCCCACCGAAATGCATTATCAATCTAGCGGATTTCTTGGAGCGTGCTAAGAGTTACGCTCACCTTGTCGTGAAAGGTGGACTCTTGGAAGACCCCCAAGAATTGAAGAAAATTGAAAAAAGAATTGTGTCAGTTTTCATCGTCGATAAGCGTTCGCACAAAATTTGTCGCTCGACGAAAAACATAGTGTTGAAGACACTAGAGTCTCTGGGGTTTAAGCTCCTTAGAATTGTTAAGGGAGCCAAATGTTTCATGTGGGACGTACTGCTACCCACGCCAGAAGACTGCGTAGCCACGGCGAGCCGTGAGCTCATCACTAAAGATTTAATCCTTAGAACGGAGTATGAAGGCCGCAGAAGGACCAGGGTGGCAGGTTATCGGGGGAACACCTCGCCGCTTTCATGTCCCAGTATGGCGAAATTCTGGGCGCCTCCTGTGATAACCTGAACGGGGTGGAGCTTCGATATTATGTTGGACGAAAGCCTTCGCTCCACCCCCAACTGTCTGGATGTTGGGAGCTTGAAATTACTGGTCATTGTAACTGGCGAAGACCGGTATGCTGGAGGTGTGGGAGACTGGTCACCTTTCCTCCTCCTGCCCAGAGAGAAGAAGGCCTCTGTTAGTCAAGCTCCTGTTGACCAAATCCCCCCTCTGACCCGCGTCTCCAATATCCGCCTTGCCTGTAATGGGCGTACCAGCTTCGGGACCGGGTCGGTTAATCCTCCGGTTGGTATACCATCAAAGACTACATTCCCCAAAGAGATTTGCCCGCTGCTAGTGCAGTTGTGGAGAAGGGGGAGGGGGAATGGCTGGTGGCTGGTAAGGCCAGAAGGAAGCGCCAGACAGCGGGTCCTCATTCCCCTGAAGCCCCAAGGACAAAAGGCACGTACAGCCCCACTCCCTCTGACAACGTTAAGGGCGATGCTCCGGACTCTCAACTAGAATTCAAAGAGAAACAGAAAAAATATGACCCAGGATACGAAAAAACCGAAAAAATAAAAGAGCTGAAAAAGAAATTAGACAACCAGTCAAAATCTCAGCACTCAAATCCCACTCCTTCCACGTCCTCTGCCCGGTCCGCACCTTCTCCCAAAAACAAACCTTCCCCTCCATCTACACCGTCAAAAGCCCGTCCTCTCAGTAGAGATCCCAGTCCCTATAAACATAGATCTTTTTACACCCCTCTTCACACTCCCAGCTCTTCTCCTGTTAAAAAAAGATCATCCTATACCCCACTTATACTCCCTGTCAAAAAAACTGAAATGCCTCCTCCTGCTTCCAAACGGGAGAAAAGCCCCGCTCAAGCGCAAAATGAAAAGAAGACAAAAAAACATATTTTCAACACGGGTGAAAATGTCTGTAAAATTTCTACAGCTCAGGCAGAGAGAGCCCGTGACTATGGGAATAGAATAAAAGACCTGAAATACCTTCTGTCCATTAGGCAATACACTGATTTGGATGTAGAAGTTCCCCAAAATTTCCCGCTCGCCCAAAGGGTCCTAAATGTTATGCGGACGGGACTTGGCGCCAAGCAGATTTGGACAATGTTAGACGAGGACATTAGTTCTTACAAGATGGCCTCCCCAATCGCCATTGTACAGAACCAGAAATTGAAGCAGCTGTCAAAACTTTGTGCAGGGAGGGTCCCCGTTTTAGTTCATCCCTCCCTGTATAGAGCCCTGAAACTAACATTCCCCTAGGATATCGGCGGAATCTCCCAAGACGGTACCATAAAGACTGAGATGGGGCATGGGTCTATGGGAGAGGCGGTCGGTATCCTTACCCCGTCCATGTTCAAACCAGTACTTCAACCCTAATCGGTCTCCACTATGTCTCTCTGGTTAGCTAGTCTAATTGTCCGGGGCCTGAGGTCCGAGTCTCGCAGGGTGAGGCTTTCTCGTGACATTCAGCGCCTCGGGGTGAATGTATGTTGTGTGCAAGAGACCCGATTTTTTTCTCATGACCGTGGGACATACTGTGTAGGGGGTTCGCCATTTATTCAGCATGTTTTGATGGTTGTTCGAGGGGTGTCTCTTGGCTAGTGAGCACGTCTTTGAAGGCTGCATGTACCCTTGTCTTCGCGGATCCAGCGGGCAGACTGCTGGATGTTACCATAAAGGATAAGGCTCTACGTCTGATTGGAGTTTATGCGCCCAATATCGAGCGGCCTGCTTTGTTTCGGCAGATCGCGCCGTACTTGACGACATCTCGTCGGGTAGTTTTAGCGGGGGATTGGAATGCCGTCCTTGACCCCGATATTGATCGTATAGGGCAAAAACAAGGTACTAACAACCCGGACGTGAAACTTGGCTCCTGGAACGCTTGCAGACTACCTCGACCGAGTCCTAGTTAGGAGAGTCGATGTAGGGCTTTTAGGGTGTCCAAGCTTCCATTACATAGTTTATACGGATCATAGGCTTGTCCGAGTTCGTGTAAACTTAGATAAGCCTAAGGTTAGATTGGCTGGCTACTGGAAATTTAACTGTTCATTATTTGGTGAGCAGGGTTTCTGGGATCATCTGCTACTAATGATACAAAGGGAATTGACGGGGGCGGTTGTGGAAAACGCCTGGTGGGATAAATTAAAATCCAAAATTAGAATGTTTGCTGGCGATTTTAGTCGTCGACTCAATCTAGATAGATTAGCGGCGCAAACGGCTTTAGAAAATAAAGTTGATCGGGCAGTGAAATCCCGTGTTAGTGGGGAAATAGCCCTAGCTAAGGCAGAGTTGTCCTCCTTGCTTATCAAGAAGGATCAAGCTCTGGTAGTTAGGGCTAGGTTAAAAAGAATGTCTGCGTGCAGAGGAAAATCGGAACGCGTCTATGCGACATATAGCGTGCGTCACATTGCCGGATAAATGGACTGTGACTACAAACGCGGGCATATGCGAGGTCTTTCGGGATTACTTTCAGGATCTTTTCACCAAGGAGCCCGGTCTGAGCTCTGCTCAGTTCGACGCCTATTTAGCCGACTTTCCCTGCCTCGAAGCAGCTGAAGCGTCTAGGTGCGAGGGTCCCATTACAGAGTCGGAAATCTGGGATGTGCTGAAGCAGGTTGGCTTGGATAAATCTCCGGGAGTGGATGGTCTTCCCTACGAAGTTTACTTGAGGCAGTCGCCCGTTTTTGTTCCTTTGCTGGAACTGATTTTCAACCACTGGATGAAGCAGGGGTCTATACCTCAACGCTTCACCAGGGATGTGATCAATTGCTGCGTAAGGACAAGAATGGTGGGGATGGGTTAGGGAATTTTCACCCTTTAACCATGTTAAACACTGAGTTAAAGATCTTAGCCAACCGTTTGCAGCTTGCCCTGTCTAGTCTGATTGGCCCCGAATAGACTTGTGCTGTGAAAGGCAGGACTATTCAGGATAACCTTCATATGGTACGCTTGATCTTAGAAAAAGTCGACAGTGAAGCCGTGCTGATCAATTTAGATCAGTCCAAGGCCTTCGATAGGGTTGACCATCGTTTTCTGAAGCTGTCCTTTCGGCGGCTGGTTTGAACCGACTTTTGTATGCCCCCCAGTGCGCTGGTGGGGAGGTGAATGGGGTAAGATCGAAGCCTTTATTGTCTCGCTCCATTCGTCAAGGTTGTCCGCTCTCGCCTTTGCTTTACGTTCTTGCGTTGGAACCATTCCTTCGCAAAGTTAAAGGTGAATCCGGTCCTGCGCTGGAATTGCCTGCCTGGGGCTACCTCAACCAGGTATTCTGCCTATGCTGGCGGCGTTTCGGTTCTTGTGTCGAGCAGAGCTGAGATTGACAAAGTCAGCAAAGAGATCAGTGGGTATGAGATGGTGACAGGGGCGAAGATCAACCGCGATAAGTCTGTTGGCTTGCGGTTGGGTGCGTGGAAGGGAGTTACTCTTCCCGGACCTTTCCTCTGGAAGGATGGGCCGATCAAGATACTTGGCGTCTGGTTCGGTCCTGATCTCCAGTTGGAAATGAATTGGTCGGAGGTACAAGGGAAGGCCGAGATCGTGGTTAATCTGTGGTCTCGGAGGAGCCTTTCCCTGAAGGGAAGGACGGAAGTATGTGTTTCACACATCTATCCGATTCTCCTGTACCAACTCTCTGTACTTCCACTCCCGTATGCCAAACTAATTTTATTAGTTCAGACCTTGTTCTCTTTCTTGTGGAGAGACAAGACTCCTATGGTATCTCGCGAGATCTGTTGCCTTCATCCCTCTGAGGGTGGTCTGGGTATGCCTAGCATTAAGATTCGTCAACATATGCTTTGCATTACCTTTCTAGACTGAATGTGTCGCGGATCGGATGAGGTGGTTGCCTTCTGGAAAGAGGACGTCCGTAAACATTTCCCATCCCTGAGAAGTGTGCACTCGTGCGAGGAGGAGGCTGGTCGTACATCCCAAGCCGAGTGCTCCTTCTATCGCGAATGTCATCGTGCTCTGAAACTCCTCTTACAGGCGTTGGATGGCGTCTCCAATGCCCAGGCGTTGTCTGGTAAGGCATTGCATCGACTGTTAGGGGGGCTGTTCAAGATGATCTGATTGGTGAGCTCGGTCTTCTGGCTTAGGAGGCTCACTCGATATGGCCTTGTGCGCCTGGGTTGAAATGTCTCCAATAATGATGAGGCATCACTAACCTGGCTGGTGATTCGTGGGACCCTCTGGGTCAGCAAGAGACTTTGTTCAGCAGGCTTGGAGAAATATCCAAACTGTCGTCACTGTACTGGGGAAGTCAAGACCGTTGGTCACGCCTTTTTTCAGTGCAGGACGGTAGTGCTGTTGTGCAGGTTTGTTGAGGGCCTCATGGTTCGCATGCTGCAGGGAAAGATTTTTGTCCTTGAAGCCAGTTCTGTTTGTAGCAATGTGGTGCTGCAATTGACGAAGGCTGAACACTATGTGTTCTGTTGCTTACTAGGGGTTATGAGAGTCGTGATTTGGACGACGCGTCAGAAGGAATTCTATGATGGTGAGAAGTTCACCTCTTCCCAACTGATCTTGTACTTTAAGCATCAGTTTAAAGTCAAGATTAGGGACGGAAAGCGGCGGCTCCCCTCATCAGAATTTGGCAAAAGGTGGGTGAATCTTGCGGATTGTGTCGAGGAAAAGGGGCTGACTTGAGTGGCATTTTGATGCCAGTTGGGCATCAGGATATTGTTTTCCCGGGTTGAACTTGGGCAACCTTCCCAAAAAAGTAGGCTAGTTTAGGTTTTTTGTAGTTGATTTTTTAGTTTTTCTTTCCTTTTTCGGTAAATTTAGTTAGGGTGTGTTTGCTCATCAGCCCCTTTTATTTCTGTCCCCACTTTTTTTTAGTTTAACTCCCCATCCCCTCCCTCGTTTAGGTGGTCAGTGATGTCAGTTCTCTGGTGGATGCTGGGTGACTTTCGTTTCGCGTGTGTGTTTTTCGTATTTGTTGTTGTGTATGAATGTGTGTGTGCCTGTGTGAATGCTTGGAGTTTTCATAAGTCTCGCATCGATTTCGTCCGGTTAACTGATTTTTCTGCCACATTTAACTTCTTTTTTGTTTAGTTTCTTGTAAATATTTTATGTCATATTGTATATACTCATTGGGAATATTTTAAAAATTGTTGTTTTTATGCCCCTCCCCCCACGGACAATATTTGTACATAAGGGGACTATTTTGGATTTTGATTAAGTCGAGGAGGTATTTTGGTGGATGTAGTATGAAAGGTATGGTTAAATATGTTGTTTTGGTGATAGTAATATTGTTTTGTATGATAGGGTCAGTGGTTGTGGCTAGCTAAGTTTTATATTAAGACAAGTGATGACCGTCCTTTTCCCCCAACCCCCTTTTGGCCTTGTGCCACATTTGTTGTATTTACAACAATAAATATTGTAGCAGTTCAATTCTTGGAAAATAAGGCACGGCACTATATTGACATTTTAATTCTTAATCATTCGAGTAATCTAATTTCTATTAATAACACTCGTGAACATTACATCTTACCACACTCATAACAAACTGTGGAAATTATTCTTTATTTAGCTAAGTCCTCAATTGAACTTTATAGTTAAATAACATTCAACATTGTACTCAACATAAATTAGCTAAACTTACCCTTTTTATTACGGAAAAAGAGAAGCAACTTTCTTTATACTTATTGTTGAAATTTGTATATCATTGTTAATACAATATTTTATTAATGTTCACTGAGCTTGATTATTTTTCTCTCGTGTATGTTGTGCATTATTCATGTGGGATGTTGGTTTACAAGAACACAGCCTCCCTTCTTGATTATATTCACGGTGACCCTAGCCAACAACTCTTACAGCACCACCACAGATCCATTCATAAAAGAATAGGGAAATATTTTTGTAGATTAATGTTTATTCATCATTATTCATCAAGTCACGGTGTTTTTCAGAATCAAAAAATATTGATATTTTTCATTTTTTTAATGAATTTAAAAAGGAGTCCTTTTAAAAGTCAAGTTTGAAACCCAGTTTAGTTTGAAATCTGCTCATTTTTTTTTTTGGTGGTGGGGGTGGAAACACATGCAAACATTGAGGAATAACTATTTATCTAAGAATTGGGGTATATATACTCTTAAAATTATTTATGTAAATTTGTTTTAATTAAAAATAAGATGTATATATTCGTTTGTTCTTTATCTAAAAAAAGAACAAAAAAGAGTAGGTACATCCAAAAATTCTCTTAAAAATGAGCATACATGAAAAGAAAAAGCCTCAAAATTATAATTACTTAGAATATCTTGATAAGTTTATAAGAAATTTACTGGGTAGTTAAAAGATTAAAATAGCGTTCACGTTGTATCCAAATAATTTTTATAGTTATGTATTCTTTATTTAAAAATGCCAAACATTATCTAATTTTTAGAAATGAAAAAGCTTTCTTGAAGTTTACATTTTAGCATTTTTAATTGAAAGTTAAATGGTTTAAAATTTAATATTTCCAGTAAGCAAAATACCAAGTGGTGTATTTCAAACAGAAATTATATTAATCGGAATGGATTTTTTTCAGTAAAATCAATAAAAGCAGCCATTTTTGACACATTTGTAATCAAAACTTAATTCTCGGTTTTAAAAATATTGCAAAAATAAAATATTTCCGAAAAAAAAAAAAAAAAAAAAAAAGAAAAAAGTAATCTAAATCAGTTTAAATTCGTTTTGAAATACAGCAACGTATTTTGCTTATCGGGAATATTAAGTTTAATCTATTAGCTTGGAATTAAAACTAAATTAAAAGCTTCAAGAATGATTTTTTTCATTTTATTAAGTATCGCTTTTTTGGATGTAACTATCTAAAAGAAACTTTTAATGTCGGTTTTCATTCTCAGATAACTCTGTAGAGTCGACTGTATCGATACAAGAACAGGAACTCTAATGAAATCAGTATTATGTCCCGCATTGAAAAAAAGTCTAAGGAATGGTAATCTACAAAAATTATTAAAGTAAAAAAAAAAAAAAAAATCCCTATTTTTCTGTGAGTGGATCAGTCTAGTGCTGCATGGGCATCGTGAGACAATAAATACCAAAAACGAAAAATTGATAAATTTTAAAAGAATTTAATAAAAATTCGTAATTTGTAATAATGCGTCAAAAGTGAAAGTAGATTTCCCTTGTTTTTATTTCAAGAACTTACCAACACGAAAAGAAAGTTCGCATAAAAAGGTTTTGCCTTTCACTCTAAACAGGTTCACCAATATCTTCATCTATCGTGAAATTATTTGTTGCTGTCAACTCGCCTGTTCGATTAATTTTCTTTAACGCTTTTTTCAGAGATATTTTTTTCGAAATATCTGGTTTATCGAAGTTTATACACCACTCAATGTTCTTTTTCAGCCATGTGTACAAGTCTTTTGGGAACTTTTCGTTTTCTGGAAGGTAGCTTAAACTTTTATCCTCACTTGTTGACAATAGCAAGCATTTCCTTAGTTTCAGCAATGTCGTATATGCAGCTATCATTTCCTTGGCGATAGCATTACAAAGTGTCCACAAACGGCTTACAACTGAGATGATTAATAGATGTTGGGAGACGTGATGCGTAAGAGTAGAGAGATAAAGTTTTGAAGTTGCAAACACTTTTGAACTGTAGTAAGCTGTAGTCCCGAACAAAGACACGGAACCTATAAACCGTATCAAGAAATATTCCACCAATCTAACCGAAGGCAAATATGCAAATCTTTCAGCAGGCTCGAAGCTCTTTAAACTCTTTCCGAGTTTAGTAAAGAGACCATGAACGTTGAGGACATTAATTCTTTTACAGCACTGTAAGAGTCGACGAATTCCGGACCAAAAGTGAAATGGGCGGTAGTTGCAGCTATATTTGTAGCCAATTTTGCTGGCGATAGCCATTTCTACAACTAGGCTCTTGTTTAGAAGGTTGAACTCTTGTGCATGTTTGTCTAGTTCCTTTATTAGATTAGAAACCATTTTTGGATTTTTAACGTTGAAACGAGCTCGGCACATTGAAGGAAGAACAACATTTTTTTGGGTGACAAGAGAGAGAAGTGTTGATTGTTCAGATAAATCATAATTTTCCACCATTTCCTCCATGATCCTTTAATATATTAATTATAAGAAGAACTGTATAAGAATTATCAACTATGTAAGTAAATATTTTCAGTCAAGGCACCCCATGTGGAAAGCACGTTATACACATCAGACAAAAAAAATGTTCACCGGTCAAGGGGGATAATTAAGCAAAATCCCTTCTAAATAAGATTCCATTCAACACTACAGATGGTGTTGGTCCATTCCAGTAACACCCGTTTTTTATGTGTTAGTCCTGAACTTTAAGGGGTTTGAGCCGATGAAAACTCTTTATTATATAATATAATGACCCATAATAAAAATTGAAGCCTTGTGGATTTGGAAATTTCAAAGTTGTGATATGATGTAGATTTTAGGTTTTTAGCCTAAGTTGTCCATCAAGAATTACGCAGTACATATGTATTATTCAACAAGTTTTATAGATGCTAATTTTTGTTTTGAAATAAAATGAGTGTAATTCATCGCAAAGAGCCATATTTCCGTACCCGGTGTATCTCAATGTTTTAGACTAAAATAATGTTCATGTATATTTTATCGATCCAAAGCAAAATAATTGAAGTTTGCCATTTATTGAGTAATAAATGAAATCCTTGTCGGAATAACTATCGTAGGCCTGCACTGATTTTGGTGGGAACCATAAGGAGAAACCTTTTAAAAAAATCTCCGAATTTTTATTGTTTGTTAAATTAGCATGTACATGCACTGGACTTGCAAATAATTAAAAAAAAAAAAAATGACGTCTCATTCGTTGTAAAAATAATTATTTGTATCTAATATTTATAGATAAAATAAAAATATTAAGTGTTGCGTATTATTTCCATAAAGCATGTCCTATCTTTAGCATAGCTACTTCCCCGACAAGGAAGAAAATAAAAGAATAAGAATCGAATGTGTAGTATTTCACGTTCAATCGATTAAATGTTATATGTGATACTACATGCTTGGACGATCATATCTCTCTTGATTCATGATTGACTACAGTGGATTTATTCACAGTATGCTGTCGTTCTTTTCTGCAGTAGACTAAGTACGTCTATATTTCTGAGATGAGGTATTATGTACAGTATTTACATTAGTCGGACTATTGTCCTCATCTTTGTCGCCATATTTGTCACAACGTTTCGGCCGTTGTACGCTCCGGCCTTCTTCAGGTGGTTGGAATTTCGAACTGAACCCTTTATTTCGATCACTGGGGTAGACTGTTCTAATTCCACGTGCCATGTTTGATGGATGTCAGTTATCAGTTATCTCCTGCTAATTGAGGACACTGTGCAAAAAAAGCGTGTCCTTGAGGACACATGGCACAGTGGGATAAAGGCGTTGGTTAGATCAGTGACAGACCCAAAGAAGGTGAGTTCAATTCTGGTTAAGGCGGTGGAGAACTTTCAGAGGGAAAATTAGCAGGAGATAACTGATAACTGACATCCATCAAACATGGCACGTGGAATTAGAACAGTCTACCCCAGTGATCGAAATAAAGGGTTCAGTTCGAAATTCCAACCACCTGAAGAAGGCCGGAGCGTACAACGGCCGAAACGTTGTGACAAATATGGCGACAAAGATGAGGACAATAGTCCGACTAATGTAAATACTGTAGTAGACTGGTTGCCACCGAGGCTTTAGGGCCTCTATCCTGTTATTCAAGCAATAGCCGGTGGAAGAAGAAATGGGTTCATGGCTTTTCTAAGTTTATATGCGCGTAAGTGAATGTAACGAACTTGAATTCGAACTCAGCTCTCCGATTTCTTAGAAAGCCGAGTTCGAATTCCACTTCACGATAAAAATCATTAAAAAAAAAAATCAATCTAAGGGAGATAATCAATAAACACGAGTTGCCTCCCATCGGCTATTTCTATCTCCATCAAATTCACACTGAATACAGTAATTTGAATAAAGTGATAAATTTGAAGACGATATCCTCAGTGGCAAAGTATAAATTCAAACGTCTAGAAAATTATTAGAGACATGATGATCCCGATGTAATGAAAACAAGAATGACAGATTTTGGAAGCTTTAATTTAATTTTTTGACAATATTTTTGTAGATGTTACAAAAAAAATGTGGTACAAGGTCAAAAAATTGTGGGTGGAAGGACGCCGGTTGTTTTTGACTCAAACATTTTTTTTTTATTCTTTTTCTCACCACAACGATGCATTTATTCTGACTTTCGTCCAAAAAAATATATGATATATTTGTTGATGCCAGGAGCAAAACATCATGCAGTTGGTCATTATGTAGCTTTGATCTTAAATAAATTTTAGTATTTTTCATTTTTTAAAAAAGCTGTTCACAAGTATATGTACTTGAAAACAATGATACCATATATGTTGCATTATTTAAGATATTTTTATATTTTCCGTTTGGCAATACATGTTTCATATAAAAGTCAGCAGTGGATTTGGAATGCAATTTTGCTTTCAATAAGTCATCACATTGTAAGTTAATTAACTCCAACTGATAGTCTTCTGTCACTTGCTCTGCATCTGTTCCTATGGCGGATACAAAGAAAACAGCAACCAGCGAGTAAATTCAAGCTCTTCCAGCTGGTATTCCAACCTTGAGTCATTCCTTCTTGAGTTCTGTCTCAAAATCGCACTAACAGACTTTTCTAGCCACCAACCGTGAACATCACTCAAAGTGCCCCCGCACTGGGAAAATTAGTTGCTTTTATATTTGTCCATATACCCATAATCCCTTGCGTCTTCATGCGATCCCATAATTCATTGCGTCCCTGTCTCATAATGCATTGCATCTTTATTTCATAAAAATGCAATGCAAGTCCCCCCTCATTTTTTTACGTTATTTGGCCGAGGACAGATTACGGCAGAGCAGTAAGTGCTTTTTTCTCCCTCATTTCAACTGCAGTAGCTTTACATGCTAAGCAAATACGGGCTCTTTTTTGGCGAGGACAAGGCAAGTCGCAACCAGTTGTGCTCGTCCCAGGTTCTGTCTCATCACGTCTGCCACAGTTTCATAAGGAGTATCAAATAATTTAAATAAATTTTCATATAACCAGTAGTCATCAAAACGGGAGGAAAACTCTTGTATCAAATCCTTAATAGAACTCACAAAGATGTCTGGTATTATATCTCTTGTGATTTTGGAAATTTTGAAAATGAGCATAGTTTTGCATCTGAAGTTGTAATTCCCACAGTTGAAGTCTCCTTGTAAAAGCAGTAATTTGATCAAACATCTCAAATACAAGTTTATTCTTTCCTTGAAGCTGGAGAGTCAAATTGTTCATGTGGGTTGTCATGCCTATTTTAAAATCTAATATGGCAATCTATGCTGGATCTTTAAAGTTGTAGTGGGTAAGTCTTGCATGCTTATCCGTAGTTGTCAGCAATCCTTTACAAGTTTATATTGCAAATACAACAAAAGAATTGAACAACAAAAGTATAATAATATTCAAACTAGAGTTTTTGCACAACAATGAATAAAATATTTTTATGATGAAAGGTAAAAACTATTGATGTAAAGGTAGTTTAAAAAATTCAAATATCTTTGTATGTTTGGATTTAAGTGCGAGCAAAGTTTGGTTAGAAAGATTTATAGTTGTGAAATAATATGTGTGATAATGAGAAAGTGTATTTATTATAATTGTATCTATGGGGAAATTAAACAGTTTGAGTTTACGTAAATTGTGTGTTAATGTAATTGATTGACTTCGTGTTTTACTTGGTTGTCTTTCTTTGATCGACTTTAGTTTGCTTGTGTTATAAAAGTAGTTTGGTTGTGTTGTAAGAATACTGCAGACTGTTTTGATGTTA
The DNA here is from genome assembly GCA_903632075.3 of Acanthosepion pharaonis. Taxonomy (NCBI): domain Eukaryota; kingdom Metazoa; phylum Mollusca; class Cephalopoda; order Sepiida; family Sepiidae; genus Acanthosepion; species Acanthosepion pharaonis. The sequence continues at coordinate 1,348,748 of CAHIKZ030002578.1, forward strand.
AAAAGAATTTTAACATTTAGTCTGAATATGAAAATAATGACACACACGGTATAGCTTCAGATTGAAAATTCACACCTTTCTGGTTGCTGGATTAAGTGTTGTTTATATGCAAAACATGTGTCATGTGGTAGGATCCAGATTTGTTGGCACAAATGTATTTTTGCTAGGTCAAAAATAGGTCTGGTATATTTGGACGTAGTTGAAAACATGTAATTTATATTTTTTAGCCAATCAGAATGTGTTGTATGATTTAGTTTGGAGCTTGATTTTTGGGGTTTTACAAACAATATAGGATTTTGAGTTTACAGAGTAAAAATTTTCTTGGCCTTTTATCTCTAGATACATACAAATCTTTTTTCTCATAGCATATACTCATTCCAGCATTTTTCCATGGCTAAGCCAGAGAAAATTTGTAAAATATGTAAGGTCGCCATATTCTACTTCAATGTCTTTTAGAAATTGTTGAAACTGGCAGTGATTTATTCCTTTTGCCAATTAACTGTTTTGACAACCACTTCCATAATATCCTTAAAATTAAGCAATTTAGCACATAATGCACCCTGATAGATAATGCAATGAAGTTTGATTAGTTTTTATCAATACCTATGTGTAACAAAACCCTTATTCTGTCCAACCATTACTGTTGCTCTATAGGTGGTTACTTCAACAAGCTTTGATAAATCAAGATTCATTTCTGTATTCCATTTTATTATGCTTTTGAAAATGTCTGCTCCAGTATCCTTCATAGGAACTAATTGTACAAATTCTTCCACGATATCAAATATTGGTGTTATGCCACTCACAAAAACTACAAGTTGAACAGTATCCTTAATATCTGTGGATTCATCAATAACAATGCTGTAATACTTCAGATTAGTTAAAATGCCCTCCAAGACACTTATGACATTTGTTGCCAGTTCTTCAATTTGCCATGTTACTGTTCTTGCTGATAAGCTGATTGCAGAAAATAATTCCTTTTTTTCTGGACAGACAACATCCACAACTTTCAACAATAATTCTTTGAAGAACTCTCCATCAGTAAAAGGTTTCTGGACAGACAACATCCACAATCTCATCAATAATTTTGAAGAACTTCCATCAGTAAAAGGTTTCTGGACAGACAACATCCACAACTTCCAACAATAATTCTTTGAAGAACTCCATCAGTAAAAGGTTTCTGGACAGACAACATCCACAACTTTCAACAATAATTCTTTGAAGAACTCTCCATCAGTAAAAGGTTTCTGGACAGA